>JAPQWN010000007.1:30171598-30704098 GCA_028538565.1 Umbellularia californica
TCCCAAATTATTTGAATCAAATAGTTCAGGATTCGGAAGCTCTAGGAGCGAATTAGGTAACTATGGGAAAGACCACATGGAGAAGCAAAAGATGGAGAACATTGAGAGAGAGAGAGGGGGGAGGGAACTGTAGAGTAAAAATCTTACCTGGGAGGGAATGAGAGAAGGCAACAAGAGACTCCGAGTTTGGTCTCAACAAGAAGAGGGATGACAGCTAGAAGCCAAGAACTTTCCACTTTGGTTGCACGAAGAAGAGGGGCGACAACTCATTTAGGGTTCTCTTGATATCATGAGAAATAAGGGCATTTCGGTCATTTTCCACAAGCCATTGACTGTATTATGTTATAAGTCAGAGGGACTAATTCGTAATTTTGGAATTAGTCAGGGACTTTGATGTAAATATAGTAATATTCAAGGACTTTTTTGTAATTTCATAAATTAGTAAAATAATAATATAGGAGCGGTCACCCAGCCTAGTAGGGTGGATCATCCTACGATTTCAGCTAATTTCCTTTCTTTCTCTCTCTTACTCTTTTCTTCTAGTTTTTATTTCTCACGACATGTTTAGTTAAAATCCTAGATCCAATCCAATCTAGGGCTCCAACTTGCTATAAAAGCTTCAAATCTAAGGGTAGACAAACAGGTAAACAAGTTTATCAGCTCAGATCTAAGGAACAAGCAAGATTTGAAGTAGTTCTACCCTAGCCGAACCATAATACAGGTTCGGCTGGGCTTCCAATCAATGACGATCATGACGATGGTGGTCTTTGGTGCCCCAGAATGGCTGGTTCGTGTCTGATTTGGGCCATAGAAACCCTACATGAGTGTTTTCTAGTGTCAAATTGATGTTTAAAGCTTTGGATTGGATCTTTGTGTGTCGACTAATGTCTGTAATGTATCGACTTGCTAGTTTGAACTATCGACCAGATGTTCCACAGTTTTGGATACATGTTTGTTTTGCCAAGTTATGTTTGAAGTGTTGGCTTGATGCTTTGGGGTATGAACTTCTATTTCTGAAGTTCTGATGTGTTTTTCAGCAACTCAGTATCAGTGAATTGGTGTCCCAGCATGTTTTTGAACTTCAACAGTCTTTTCCTAGTGTATTGTTTTCAAGGTTGACAGTGTGCTAATCAGATTCTTTTGGGTTCATCAAATTGTTCTTAATTGAAACGTTAATCTGAGTCAAAAGGTGAAAGTTCCACAGGATCCGGTCAATTAATCCTCCCTAATGTTGTTAATCCTACTACAATCATAACATCAAGTCATTTCAATCGTATTAACTATAAGGATTGGGCCTATTCGGCCAGAATGGCCATTGGAGGTTCGAAAAGACTATTTTATATCACCGGGAGTATCAAGGAACCGGAAAAGGATGACCCTGTATATTCATATTAGATTTCAGAAAATATATTGATCATGGTCAAGGATGAAAATAGTGGTAGCGGCGGGCGTAGCGGCCTGCCGCCAAAACACTACGTAGCGTAGCGGCGCTACGTAGCGGTGTAGCAGTGCGATTTGAAAAAATCGTCAAAAAAATATGAAAAAATTCTAGAAAATCTAGAATATTGGAAAATGAGAGAAAATGTATTTTTTTTTTTGCAAAAGTAACTAAGGTAAGGGGGCGTAGCGGTCCCCTCACTATATGAGGTCCTGTATCGCTGTATAAATAGAAAATAATAGTAATGATCATTTTTTTTACATGTGTTCATGTTACTTAGTTATGCTAATTTAGAAACTAATGAAAGGCTTATAAAAGAAAAAATTATGTCATGAAGTCAAGACTTAAGAGTACCTAGAGAAAAAAATGCATCTACCAAAGGGGGTGTCTAATAGGATGTACTTAGAGAAGAATCATTGAGAAGAACTCTTTGTATCGACTATAATTCGGCGAGATCATGTGCTTTTTGGTGTTCTTTTAAACATAAAAGAGTAAAAGAGTTGTGTAGAAATGTTATTTGGAGAGAAGAAGAAAAGAAATAAGTCTTATTATGCATTTTAAAAAAAATTGAAAAGTAGGATTTTTTTCACCCCGTAGCGGCCCCGTAGCTGCCGCTACATTCGCATAGCGGTCAGAACACTGTTTTTTTCAATTTAGCGTGGCGGCCTGGGCCGCCACGGCCGATATATCATAGCGGCCGCTATTTTCATCTATGATCATGGTACCCTTAAGACGCGACAAATGGAGAGTAAATTTGTGGGAAGATCAAGATTTCGGTGGCTCAATGGGTGTTAATAAACCCCATCTTCAGAGATATTTCTGCAGACCAAATCATGTATGATTGGAAGGAAGTGGCTATCATGTAGTTCTACTTAGGGGCTGCCTGTACTTGTGTTTAGCTCGTAGGGGGTAAGGCCTGTCTTCTTCGGCCCTTGCTTTAGGGGTCCTGACATTGTTGTTCTCTTCTTCAGTACGAGTCTCTTGTACTGTTTTCTTTTAATGATATTAACCATTCAAAATATATATATATATATATATATGTTGATCATGAAATGGATCCTTAATTTGATGGAAGGGATTGCAAAAATTTTCAAATATTTTGAGACTGCAAAGGAACTCTAGGAGTCACTTGAGGCAGCCTATGCACAAAAGAGGAACAATGCCAACATCCTAAAATTGAAGATGGAGATTGCCAGTTTTAAACAGAAAACTCTATCAATTGGAGATTACTATTTTCTAGTCAGGTCATTATGGATGGGGTTGGAGTCTTACGTGACCCCTGGAACCTCGCTGTGCCAAAAAAACAAAAATAGAGGCAAAAATGTTGAAGGACCAAGATATATTTGAACTCTTGGGGGTGTCAACCAAGAGTATGAATCCATTTGCACACAAGCATGATTTAAAAAATCAGCCAAGTTCGAGTCAACTCAGACTCGGCACATATCGATTCGGGTCCTATGGGACTCAAACTCAGAATCATGTGACTCGGCCCTCCGACCATTTTATTTAAAATTAGGACTTGGCCTACCTCAGCTAAGTCCAATGCGACTCAGGTCCCGAGTCTAATATTTAAAACTTGCACACAAGTAACAAGTCGGGATCCTCTACCTCCCATTGGTCTAGTATTTGCCCTATTGGAAGGATAAGAAAGTTGACAGATGGTTATTGACTCCCAAACAATAATTTGCACAACAGAGTGCGAAATATAGGATATGGTGGTTATGGTGGATATGGTGGCGGTCGAGGACCTGGCCATGGAAATAATCGTGGAGGTGAACGAACTGGTGGTCGTGGTCGAGGACTGCCACCCAATGCTGGACAGGGTTATGGTGGACAACAAAATCCAAATTGTGAAAATCGAGTTAAAAAATTTTGTAAAGTTGTAAAGTTGACTCACAGCATTGGAAGGATGAGCTCACAAATCTTCGTCAGAGATTAGATGCATTAGAGGGTGAAACTTAGGATTCTTTAGTGGGTATGGCTTCTTCCCATAATCCTACTACGCTTGCCTCTTCTACTTCTTTTATTTGGGTGATTGATTCAAAGGCCATTGACCATGTGACAGGTATGCGTTCTGATTTTTTATCTTACACTTATACTATTGATGGAAGGGTGAGAATTGTTGATGGCTCCAATAACCATATAGATGGGAAAGGAACTATCCGAGTCTTACCCCACCTTTCCTCATCATCTTTTCTCCATGTTCGAAGTTTTTCATTCAACATTTTGTCTCTTAGTGCCATAACCAAAAATCTTAGTTGTTGTGTTTCCTTTTTTCCTTCTTACTGTGTGTTTGAAGATCTGCAGACAGAGCAGAAGATTGGTGGTGGTAGAGAAAGTAATGGTCTTTACACCGTGGACTTGAAGAACATGGAGTCCAAAGCATTACAGACTGAAGTTGTTGATGAGAATAAAGTGTCTCTGTAGTATCGTCAGCTTGGTCATGCGCCGTTGCAGTGTCTTAGGAATGTTTTGTTTCTGGATTTTGCAAAGAAACCTGGTAGCAGTATGAGATGTTAGTGTGACGCTTGTCAATTAGCTAAGAATAAGAGATCGGTGTACCCAATTAATATTAATAAAAGTAATTTTCCATTTTGATCCATTATGATGTCTAGGATGCTCCCGTTACATCTATTTATGGTCATCAACATTTTGTTACCTTTATTGGTGATGCCACCAGGGTGACTTGGGTGTATCTTCTGAAATCTAAAGATGTGGTCTTACATGTTTTTCAAACATATTATAAAATGATGGAAATTAAGTTTGGAAAAAAGATTAAGGTGTGTCGGTCTGACCAAGGATGAAAATAGCGGTAGCGGCGGGCGTAGCGGCCTGCCGCCAAAACGCTACGTAGTGGGCGCTACGTAGCATAGCGACGCTACGTAGCGGTGCAATTTGAAAAAATCGTCAAAAAAATATGAAAAAATTCTAGAAAATCTAGAATATTGGAAAATGAGAGAAAATGTATTTTTTTTGCAAAAGTAACTAAGGTAAGGGGGCGTAGCGGTCCCCTCACTATATGAGGTCCTGTATCGCTGTATAAATAGAAAATAATAGTAATGATCATTTTTTTTACATGTGTTCATGTTACTTAGTTATGCTAATTTAGAAACTAATGAAAGGCTTATAAAAGAAAAAATTATGTCATGAAGTCAAGACTTAAGAGTACCTAGAGAAAAAAATACATCTACCAAAGGGGGTGTCTAATAGGATGTACTTAGAGAAGAATCATTGAGAAGAACTCTTTGTATCGACTACAATTCGGCGAGATCATGTGCTTTTTGGTGTTCTTTTAAACATAAAAGGGTAAAAGAGTTGTGTAGAAATGTTATTTGGAGAGAAGAAGAAAAGAAATAAGTCTTATTATGCATTTTAAAAAAAATTGAAAAGTAGGATTTTTTCTCACCCCGTAGCGGCCCCGTAGCGGCCGTAGCGGCCGCTACATTCGAGTAGCGGTCAGAACACTGTTTTTTTCAATTTAGCGTGGCGGCCTGGGCCGCCATGGCCGATATATCGGCCGCTACGAAGCTATTTTCATCTATGGGTCTGACAATGGAGGAGAGTATACCTCCAATGTTTTCATCACTATCTTGCTGAAAATGGTAGTGAATCGCAGACCTCATGTGCATACATCAGATCAAAACAGTGTTGCTGAACGTAAGAACAGACATCTGGTGGAGGTCACGGGGGCTCTTCTTTTTTAGATGAATGTTCCTAAATCTATTTGGTCGGGTGGAGTTTTAATTGCAGCATATTTAATAAATAGAATGCCTTCAAAGACATTAGGAGGAAAGAGTCTTGTAGAAATCTTATGTCCCAATCAAGGTTCAAAATAACAGATGCCACGTAGCGTAGCAGCCGCATTATCGGCTATAGCGGTTGAGGCCGTTACACTATTTTGAAAATAGTGGCACTATGGTCTAAAAACTAGTAGAGCCAAGCAATTTTAATTTAAAATATTATTTCTTCTATTTCTTCTCCTCAATAGCCTTTCATCTTCATCCCCTACCCACCCCGCATCAATCCGCCATCCGCATCAGTCTAAGAGTAATTTACTCAAAAAATCCCTAACAATAATGCCCTTTGTTGTTTATGGTCACACTTCTGCAATTCATTTTGATTATTTAACATGAACAAAAATAAACCATGACAATACAGACATTAGGAATTGTATCAAGTTCATAAATTTATTGCATTATATAAAGCTTAGAGAAAAACACAAGAAAAAGAGTCTAAATTCATTGAAACTAATACTTATGTATTATATCATTATCATATGCAGTCCATAGATCCACTAAAAGAAAATAAAGCAACTAAAAGACAATATTCCTCAACACTCCCCCTCGTACCAGAGCATGGACTTCAATAATGACCAGCTTGGAAAATACGTGATAAAGACCACTTCAACAAATACCCTTCATTGAGAAATTTCTTTCTTGATCATTCAACCTTGTATATTAAATAAACTAATCTCTTTGTTTTCACTATTTTTCTGATAAATTGATAATCAACTTCCATATGCTTTGTTCATTACTTGTGAAATTGCAGCAACTATATCAAAGCAAAGAACCAATGGACCACAATATGCAATTCACCAACCACTATTGGGGAAATTTGTTGGCAAAATGATGGAAATTGAACAACAATTAAGAAAGCACAAATATACTTGGGGAAGGCACACCATTGAAGATGCACAACATTAAGGAAGTGTTTGGATAAGTGCATAATATGACATCAATAAGTTTAAATATTATAAGATTTCATTATCATAGAATAAAATAGTGTCATATTATTATATTGTGTCACTTATGTTGTTTGGCAGTCTTCACAGATTTTAATATACCTTTGAAGTGTTTGACAATTTATATATATATATATATATATTAAAAAAAAAAAAAACACTCAAGATGATGTACCAAATAAGAAATGGAGAGAATATAATCAATTAACCCAACACAGGACCCACTAATTAGTAATCACAGTTGTTAATAATCATGGTAAGACCCATCTATTGTTAAAAGAAAATATAAGATTAAATTTAAATCATGAGATCCAAGCAATGTTGTTTAATTAAGGTAGATCCACCAAACGCTGGTAACTATACTATAATACATGTAGAGGTGATTA
Source organism: Umbellularia californica (assembly GCA_028538565.1). Classification (NCBI taxonomy): domain Eukaryota; kingdom Viridiplantae; phylum Streptophyta; class Magnoliopsida; order Laurales; family Lauraceae; genus Umbellularia; species Umbellularia californica. The sequence continues at coordinate 30,178,164 of JAPQWN010000007.1, forward strand.
TCACAAATGACCCTATCTAGCGTTTTTTTATGAGAAATCATTTTGGATCCCATTTGATGTTGGTAGTCATATTAACACTAGGAGAGCTATCAAATAGTGGGACCCATTTAATGATGCAAATTGATAATTACAATCACACAATTCAATCTTGGTAATCATGGGACCCGACAAATTTTGGTAGTATGAGACCCCACCTAATGTTGGTAATCACAATGAAAGCCCCGAGTGTGACATTGGTAGGACCCACCTAATATTGATAATTAACAAGGGTTGTGTAGTCGTGATATGGCTATAGGACCCCACATTAAATTTGTAAGCACTGTGGGGCCAATCTAATAGTGGGGCTCATAAATGTTAAAACTTATAGTGGGCCATTATAATTAATGGTTGCTCATGAACTCTCCAATGGTTTTTACTCAAACTCTCCATTCGTATTTAGAAAAGATTTTTTAAATATTATTTTACACAGCATATCATTGAATAATGTAATATGAAGATTTTTGAAAGAAAGTGAGATATTGTAAGATACTTTCTAAGTTATCCAAACCACTCCTTTTTAGATAAATAGATTACATTCTAAACTAGCAGATAATATAGCAAAATATCTTAAAATATCACGTTTCCAAACACCACCTAAACAAATTTAAAAATGAGATGATAACATAAAACTAACTTAACATGCTATATGATTAATGAAGACATAAAAATTACATAATTGCTAAATTCCTTGCTTCATTTTCTTTTTATGTTTATCATTTACCATCTAGTTATCCATTCATTCTAAAAATAGAAATATCAAACCTACAACAGATCCAATCATCATCATCATTAAAGCCTTGTCCCAACTATGTTTGGGTCAACTACGTAAATTCTATTTCTCCATTCCGATCTATTCTAAGCCAAATCCCTGGATAGGTTGTACTTCTTCAGGTTATGTTTTCAAACTTGTTGAGGACTTCAAACCTGCAGGTGTGTGGATATCAGGTTGTGTTATCATTACCAAAGCAGTGTTGCCGAGTACGTAGTTTATGTTGTGGAGCATATCAAGTTTTCATCTCCATGTTGAGGTCATTTTAAGTGCACAAGCTACAGTTGTTTTGGTGACGAAACACACAACAGGAAAATAATCCAATTTGCAGGCTATTTGGTTCAGTATGCCAACTTTTTGCTTCTGTTTTTTTTCCTTTTTTTTTTTTTTGGCCAAAAAGAAGCGGTCAGATATCGTCTATCATACATTCAAATGCTACAGTATGAGTTGTCTTGGATTTTGAGTTAAGTTAGATCATGGCACAAGGTTTTTCTGAAGGGGGAAGAGGGCGTCAGACCAATAGGCCTCCTCTTCGGGTGCAGATTTGCAAAGGGAGTAGTCCTCAATCATTGTTTCAAATCTCCCACGGCAGATATCCAACACTGAACTGGAGGCAATGTTCTTAGAGCAGGGAGAATAGTCTAAGTGTTCATCCCTATAGAAAAGAGGAGCAAGAGAAATAGAGGCTTTGCATTTGCCAGATTCGCTACCTTAATTCTCAACAGAAAAGGTAGTTGAGCTAGCAGAAGGGAGATCCTGGGGTGGCAAGAAAATTCCGGTCAACATCGCTCACTTTAGTTCTAACAGAGGTGTGAGAGGTGAACAGAAGAGGTCCACGGAGGTCTGGAAAGACAATTCTCAGTCTTTGTATTCGTCAGAAATGTTACCTACAACTAGACTCTCAGAGACGGAGAAGGTGAGACCTGTTGATGGAAAAAAAGAAAGGATGAATTCAAGAGCAGCAGGGTGAATAGTCGAAGATGGATCAGGAAAAGGAGTCAAGGTAGCGCCATGGGTGATAAAGGAGCAGAAAAGATCACGTGGGGTTCTTGAAATAAAAATCAGATGGACTGAAGCAGTCAGAATAGGAAAGCAGTTGGGGGAAAATGCTTCAATATATAGATGTTGGACAACCAGGTGGTCTGGATGCAGTTTCTTTAACAAAAAGAAGTTGAAGAGGTTCTCCATAATGCTGCCTCTAGAGGTGTTCCATCCCCTTTCTTAGTGCTGGAGAGATGGATGGAGGTCTTGGGTTCCCCACCAAATCCTTCTTGGGTTAAAGTCAAAGGTCTGGCTCTCCATGCGTGGCATGAAGGAACTTTCAGGCTCATGTGAGACTGTTTAGGTCATACAGTGGAGGTGGATAAAAGAACTCATCAGGCGTACCTGAAGGAAGGCAGAATAAAGACTCTACTTGATAAATCGGTGACCTGGCCTTTATTGGTGCCTATCTGGGTGGAGGGTTTGAGGTTCATGGTGCTTGTGGAGCACAACAAGGAAGATCTGAGTAGACAGGAAAGTAAGGAGAGGGGTGGAAAAGGGTTGGGGGAGAAGGATGAAGAGGTTGCAATTACAGGAGCCAACCTGGAAACGAGGAGGATGATGATGACGCCACCCCCCTCGGTTTCGAATTTTAAATCGCCCGCTCCTACTTTTAAGGGGAATGGGTTTTTGGGCAAGGAAAGGGCCAAGTCCAAGGAGACGGGTTCGCTTGCGTTAATGGGCAAGGTTTTAGTTAGAAGATATGGGCTTAGTAGAGGTGGGTCGCATAGTTGTCAATTTTGTTCCATTTCGGCCGGAATTGGTCTGAATGCTCCAAAATTAACCTTAGGCAAAACAAAATGACCCCCTAAAAGTTCCCGGTCCTGATTCTGGTCCGTTCCAGTCATTCCGGTCGCAATTCCGGACTAATTCCACCCCATTCCGGCCAAGGTTTCATACTTCCATTCATATGTAGTGTGTAGTTTAATTTAAGTGATGCGAGTACGCATTTTTAGTACTATTACAGCTTTCAACTATTATTTCAATTCTAGGTATTCTTTTCTATTTTTTTTTCCATTTTTCAATCGTGTCTTCTCCAAAACGGAATACCGTAATTGACAAGAATGCCGAAACATTCCACTACATGGTCAAACCAGAATGGCTACCAGAACGGAATTAACAACTATGGTGGGTCGGGAAGGTCCAGTCCAAAGAAAGTTAATAAATTGATGGTAGGGCAGAATTTGGGGAATATCGACGCAGAAGCGAGAAGAGAGGAAGGGAATTCCATAAGTGAGACGAGAAGCCCTTCCCTATCATGCAGAAGGCCGACCAGCTTTGCGTCGGAGGCGGCGATGGTCTCAGAGGCAGAATCAAGAAGCAGCAGGGAGAGCCTTTTCGAAGGATACGCTAGTAGACGAAGCGACAAAAACCTGTCACCCATGGCTCAGGTCTTTAAGTGCTTGATGGAATGGGGTATTTAGGTGGGAAGGACACGCAGTTGAAAAATCAGATCATCACCGGATTAGCATCAGGAGGTTGTCACGATGGTGAAAGTGGAGCGAGAATGGAGGAGAAGGGTTGTCAATCGACATCTTTGGAAAATGGCAAGGAAGACATATGTAGAAGTCCTAATAGGACTTCATTGAGGGACTTACAAGGCTGGATTACGATTCCTAAGAGGCAAAATGAAGGCTATGTTCATCTTGCGAGGAAGTGTACTTGCTCCTCAGAGTTGTTGATCCAGGTTAGTTTCAATCAATAGTATACTACTAGAAGCGAGAAGCGAGTCTCCATCACCACCCCAAAAATGGTGTGAATGACGACAATGTTCCAAGAGGGTTATTCACAAAAGGGGTGCTGGGGGAGGGGGACTCCTCAAGCAGACAAAACAAAGGCTATTCTGGGGACTCTGAGCAAGGTGAGGCACATTGGCTGTCACAAAGGGTTGTCCACTGTGGTAAAGCAATTGGTGTTCCCCTGGAGGAATTGAAAGGGGGATGGGCCTCATTGATAGAGTTTGCTCGGGGCAAGGAGAAGCAAAATCAAGCGGAGGAAAAGAAACAGAAATTAAAGAGGAAGGGAGTGAGAGAGATTAATAATCTATGTTGCTCCATTAACTATGACAAGGCCGAGGATTAGGAGGTAAAGGGGCATGTTTCTAGCAAGAGTGGGAGGAAAAATTAGGGGGCTTAATATTCAAAAAAAGAATTTAGGGGGCTTCTCTATGTCCTAAATGAAAGTCTTTTCGTGGAATGTTTGTGGCTTCAAGGGAGCCTCTCTAAGCTGGTGGTGAAGTAGCTGTTGAGAAGTCAAAAGGTTCAGATTGCTATGTTGCAGAAATCAAAGCCAAAAGATGTGTCTAATAGGTTAGTTTAAGAGATTTAGGAAAGGAGATATGTCAAATGGGTGGTTGTCGATGTTGTAGGAGCTGCTGGCGGGCTGTTGTTGGCGTGGGATACTTGGCCAGTCTCGGTGTTATATGGCTACTACAAGGAGATCTTCACCCTTTCAGTTTTGGTGGACGATCTGGAGAACAATTCTAAATGGCTTCTTACATCTGTTTATGGACCAAAATATAGTAAGAGGAGAATGGAGTTTTGGAAAGAGCAGGATATGATTAACGGGATGTGGAATGGTGCCTGGTGCATAGGTGGAGATTGGAACATTATTAGATTCTGAAGCGAGAGATTGGAAAGCAAAATTACACGTGATATGAGACGCTTCTTGGATTGGATCAATTCCCACTCCTTGGTGGATTTGCAGCTTAGTAGTGCATCCTTCACTTGGTCAAATCACCAGTCATCCTACCATGTCCAAACTGGATAGATTTTTTGTCTCCATTGAGTGGATGGATGTGTATCCAGAGGTCTTCCAGTTAGCCTTACCAAAGCATGCATCTAATCATTGCCCTATCCTGATTGACTCTGGTTGGAAAGATGGGGACCTACTCCGTTTTGATTTGAATTAATGTGGCTAGAGGAAAAGTATTTCCTAGCTTGATACAAGAGTGGTGGGAGGAGCTCACGGTGGAGGGCTGGACAGGTCACAAATTTGCTACTAAGATGAATTTTGGGATGTGAGGATTCAAAAATCTAATATTCAAGAAGAAATCCAGTCACTAGACAAGGAGGAGAGAGGCCAGTTGCTTCTTGAAGAGGGGAAGAAAAGACTAGATTTAAAAGAAGATTTTCATAGAAAACTGAGAGAGGAGATAAAGTCGAGACAGAGGTCTAGGTGCAGTTGGTTGAAGGAATGTGTTTAAAACACTAGATTTTTTTCACAGGATGGCATCCTCTAGGAGGGTAAATAGGATTTCTTCCATTATGGATGGGCAAAGAAGATTGGAAAAGAAAGAGGAGATTATAAATTACATAGAAGATTACTTTGTCTCTCTTGTCAATCCAAGCCCAGGCCCAATTTGGGCCCAGACTTCATATCTTACTTAGTCAAAGAGATTTACTTTGTAAAACAGATTTTTAGGATCTGATAAGTTTATACTTACATGTAATCGGGGCATTCAGCCCCTTTATAAGGAAAGAACAGTCGACCAAGATGGGGGACTGCATTCAACGTATCTTTTTGTTTATTTTTTTCATTATCAAACACATCTTCTTCACCGGAAGCCATTTCTGCCACATGATCGTCTGCGATCATCCCTGATCTTCTCAAATCAGCCGTGGCCCACCTGCGATCATCATCACCGTATCAGCGGAAGCAGCCTATCTTGGTCACCTGGTTCTCTTCTTATTTATGAAGAATTTTTCAAGATTTATGGATCATCAGAGGTAGGCCTTCTACTAATTTTTGTGGAAATTCAGTTTTATCCAATTGTTTTCATCTCAGCCGTCCAGAATTTTGGATTTCGATTAGTTCTGCTCGGGACTACTTCCAAAAGGTGCAAAAATACACCACCTTTTCATCCCCACTCTTTGATCTGGACTTGATCATCTGCTGGGGCCCACGTGGGAGTCCATACACTGCACGACAAGGACGCTATTGCACTGTCTGTGAATTTTTTTTTGGTCTGGCTGTTTTCTGCTACAGTGTTCTTTCTGTTTCACTGTACTTCATCATCATCAAATTACTGTTGTTGCTCTAGTTCAGCTTCAGATAATTACTGCTGTTGATTTAGTTCTTGCTGTCTGGGTTACTTGCTTGTTCTGGGTACTGCTTCTGGTTATAATTCCTGCTCTTATTATTCCGGTGTGGAGTTTTTCTTCGTCTGCTCATCATGGATAAATCGGAAATTAAAATGGTTCGGTTTGATGGAACAAATTATACCTCATGGGCCTTCCAATTTCAAATTTACTTAGAAGGAAAGGAACTCTGGGCATATATTGATGGATCTGAACCCAAACCGGTGGAAGATGACAAGAAGATTTTAGCTTGGAAAACTAAGGATGCTAAAATCAAAACCTGGTTACTGGGCTCGATTGACCCACATTTTATCCTCAACCTCGGACCTTGCAAAACTACCCGGGAAATGCGGGACTATCTTAAAAAGATCTATCAACAAGGCAATGTTGCTCATCAATTTCAATTGGAACTTGACATTTCTCAATTTCATCAAGGCACCCAGTCTATTCAGGAGTATTACAATGGCTTTCGCAAACTGTAGTCAGAATATGATGAGATTAAGTTTGCTACGGTGTCTGAAGCACTCCTACCTGAACTACTTCCCTTACAGCAAAGTAGCCATCGACATCAGTTTCTCATGAAACTTCGTCTGGAGTTTGAGACAGGTAGATCTAACTTAATAAGCAGGGCTTCTCTTCCCAGCTTGGATGACTGTCTTCAGGAGTTTCTGCGGGAAAAACAATGTCTGGTCACTAAAATTACTCTGGAACAACAGGGATCTACTGAGGCTCCGCTTGCCTATGTTGCTACCACCAGACCATCTCCCCAGGATATCAGTAAAGTTCAGTGCCATAACTGAAAGAAATATGGTCACTATGCAAATCAATGCAAGGCAAAGATCTGCAGATATTGTAAGGCCACTAGCCATGTTATTGATGAATGCCTGAAGAAGGGTCGCAATTCTACTTCCCGCAACTATGTGCCGTCGGCCTCTGGTCCTTACACAGTGCCGACAACTCCTAGTGCTTACACCGTAACCACTCCAAGATATGCATCCTCTGACTTCAGTGGTTCTATGCCGTCTGATTCTTCCTCACAACCTGGTTCCTCCACACAATCGACATCCCCAGCTCCTCTCACCCCTGAGATGGTAAACCAAATGATTATCAATGCCTTAACATCCTTGAACGTACTAAACATATCGAAGTTGACTGTCACTTTATTCGGGATGAATATAAGCAGGATGTTATTAGTCTACCTCATGTCCCTACAGAGTTTCAGTTTGCAGATATCTTCACAAAAGGACTTCCTCGGCCTCAACATCAATTTCTTGTTTCCAAATTGCTGCTTTATGACTCCCCAGCATCAATTTGACGGGGGGTGTCAATCCAGGCCCAGGCCCAATTTGAGGCCAGACTTCATAGCTTACTTAGTCAAAGAGATTTACTTTGTAAAACAGATTTTTAGGATCTGATAAATTTATACTTATATGTAATCAGGGCATTCAGCCCCTTTATAAGGAAAGAACAGTCGACCAAGATGGGGGACTGCATTCAGCGTATCTTTTTGTGTATTTTTTTCATCTCTCTGAATGATATGGTATCAGAGCCTTGATCTCTAGATCATCCAAGACATCTCAGATCAGGTGTGGCCCACCTGAGATCTTCTTCAACAACTCTGGTGAATCAGACCATGTTGGTCGACTATTCTTTCCTTATAAAGGGGCTAAATGCCCTGATTACATGTAAGTATAAACTTATCAAATCCTAAAAATCTGTTTTACAAAGTAAATCTCTTTGACTAAGTAAGATATGAAGTCTGGGCCCAAATTGGGCCTGGGCTTGGATTGACATCTCTATGCTGACAATGGCACGAAGAGGCCATCCTTGGACAACATGGCCTTCGATGGTATTGGGGATCATTGCGCTCAATGGCCGGTAAGGAAGTTTGAAGAAGTTCGTCAGGCGGTTTTTGACCTTGTAGGTGATAAGGCTCTAAGTCTAGATGGATTGTTGTTGGCTTTCTTTCAACGTTTTTGGGTGATGTTGAGGGAGGATATTTTTAGCCTTCATGGATGAATTCCATCAAAGGGGAAAGCTTTCTAAAGGATGGGGCTTCTTTTATTGCACTTATCCCTTAAAAGTCGAGGGAAATTGATATTAAGGACTACTGGCCCATCAGTCTTCTTGGAAGCATTTATAAAATTCTAGCCAAAGTTCTAGCAAGGAGAATTTAGAAGGTCTAACTGAGTCTAATATCAAAAGAGCAAGGAGCTTTTGCAAAGGGGAGGCAGATTTTGGATGATACTCTTATGGCTAATGAGTGTGTTCATTCGAGGCATAAGGATAGGCTGTTGGGGCTTATTTGCAAACAAGACTTGGAGAAGGCCTATGATAGAGTGGATTGATAGTTTCTCCACTATCTTCTTAGAAGAATGGGATTTGGTGAAAAGTGGAGAGAGTGGATTTAGTAGTCTGTTTCTTGAACCTGGATCTCTATTCTGTTAGATGAGGGGCCACCAAAAGGGGCTTTTTCCTGCTGAAAGGAGACTAAGAGCCTATTTGGATGGACAAGAAAACATAAGAAAACCTTGGGGGCCTCTTTTATCACACTAATCCTGAAGAAGGTAGGAGACCTTGGCATCAAGGACTACAGGCCCATCAGTCTTCTTGGTAGCCTCTACAAAATCCTATCTAAAGTCCTAGCAGGGAGAATCCAAAAGGTTCTGCTGAAGGTTATATCCATTGAGCAAGGGGCTTTTGTTAAGGGAAGGCAAATCTTAGATGATATCCTGGTGGCCAATGAATGCGTACATTCTAGGCTCAAGGAGAGGCTTCCGAGGATTATTTGCAAGCTAGACTTGGAGAAGGCCTATGATAGGGTGGATTGGAAGTTTCTTCAATACATGTTAAGAAGAATGGAGTTGGGGGAAAAGTGGAGGATGTGGATCCGGGAGTGTGTCTCATCAGCTTGGTTCTCGGTTTTGGTGAATGGTTCTCTAAAGGGATACTTTCCGGCATAAAGGGGGCTACGAAAAGGGGATCCTCTTTTCCTTTTCCTCTTCCTGATAGTGGCTGAAGCGCTAGGTAGGATGGTTACAAAGGCAGTCAGTGCAGGTTTCTTTGAAGGCTTCAAAGTGGCTAGAAACACCCTTGCTATCAGCCACTTACAGTTTGCTAATGACACTCTCTTATTCTGTGGAGCTGGAGAAGACCAGGTTAAAAATGTCAAAGCCACTATCCTATGTTTTGAAGCGATTTCAAGCTTGAGAATCAACTTCTTCAGGAGTGAGGTGATCGGGCTAAGAACGGAGCAACTGCTACTTCTTAAGTATTCAGAAATAATGGGGTGTAAGGTTGCAAAGCTGCCCGCTTTGTATTTAGGGATGCCGTTGTGCTTGGAGCTGGTAACGTCATCAATGTGGAACATGGTTGTGGAAAGGGTTGAGAGGAAGTTGTCGACATGGAAAGCTAATTACTTATCTATCGGAGGACAGGTCACCCTCATCAAGGTGGTTCTGTCCAATCTGGCAGTCTATTACTTCTCCATCTTTAAGTGCTCAACATCAATTATAAAGAGACTAGAAAGGCTACAAAGAGATTTCTTATGGAATGGAACTGGTGCTCAAAACAAGTTTCACTTGGTAGATCGGGCTTCCATCTGGCCTGGGAATTAGGCCTCTCAAGCATATGAACCAAGCCCTTTTGGGCAAATGGTTGAGGAGGATAGGAGATGATTCAAAAGGGCTTTGGAGAAAGGTTCTGGAAAGGAAATATAATCTTCCAAGACATGGTTGGGATGCCCAGGAAGCACCAAAGAATTCGTCTGCAGTTTGAAAAGGAATAATCTCGATTAGGAGGCTTTTCATGGAGAACATTAGATATCAAACCGGATCGGGGGAGAGGATTCTCTTTTGGAAAGACAGGTGGATTGGAGAAAGGTCTCTGAGTGCTCAATTCCCAGATCTATTCAGGTGTGTGCAGGACAAGGAAGCAACAGTCAACTCTTATATGAATACAAGTGGAGGTCAGGTGGTGTGGTGTTCGACTTTCAGAAGAAACCTAAAGGAAAATGAGGAATCTCAATTCATCTCACTCTTAAACCTCCTGAACAATGTAAATATTCAAGATAGAGGGGAAGATGTTAGAGTGTGGGGAAGCCTCAAAGAATGCATCCTTTTTAGTGTCCTCTTTCTTCAAGACAATCCTTAATAATTTGAGGGAGAGGAGCGCAGTGAGCAGCATTTGGAAGTTGAAGGCTCCCCCAAGGGTGCTAGTTTTCGGGTGGTTGGCCCTCAGGAACAGGATTCCTACTACGGATCTCTTAAGGAGGAGAGGGATGACTTTTGTTAGGCTGCCCTATGTGCTTGAGATACGAGAACTCCGTGAACCACCTTTTGCTGAATTGCAAAATAGCTCAATTTCTCTGGATGTCAGTGGTGGGTTGGTTTGACTGCAGTTGGGCCCTCCTTAACTCTCTCATCGAGCTCTTTCAGGCTTGGAAGAACCCTATTGGGATTCTAGAGGAAAGGCGATGTGGAGGTTATCTTTTCTAGTGGTGATTTGGACAATCTGGAAGGAAAGGAATTCAAGATGTTTTGAAGGGATAGCCTCTAATGAAAGCATTTTGGTGGAGAAATCAAAGCTTCTTGTGGCTCTATGGGTGTCCATCAATCCGTCTTTTAGAGGACATTCCTTACAACAAATAGTGTATCACTGGAAAGAGTTGGCCTTCTCTAATGCAGGGCCTTAGTTTGTTGTTTTTTGTAGTTGGTTTTGTGTGTTTTCCTGTTTTCAGTCTTTTGCTCTCAATACTTTTCTCTTGTATTGTTTGCTCTTTTATAATGAAAGTAACCATTCAAAAAAAAAAAAAAACCATAAGAAAATAATATTTTATAGAATATAATCTTTTATTTTCTAAAGAAAATAATCTTGTGCGTTTGGTAACCCAAGAAAATTTTGAAGAAAAGACTCTTTTCTTTCAAAAATGTCAATATTTTCTCTTACTGCTCCCACCTTAAGAAAACTTTCTACAAGATAAGAATCTTTCAAAATGACGATTACAAAGTGGTAGAGTAGAGTAAAGACTTTAGTTCACCAAATCCATCATGATGTGCTTGTTTACATATATGTAAAGTAAAAGTAAATGTCATACCACAGTAAAGTTGGGGTAAAGTAAATGTCGGATAAAGTATATGGTGAAGTAAAGTGGGAAGGAATGGTAAAGTAGTTTCATTTTTTTTTCACTTAATTATATCACATTTTATCGTAGATTTATATGGTAAATAAAAAGTGACTTGTTTACAGGTGTGGTAAAATAAAAAAAAGATTGATGTCATATGATGGTTAAAGGTGAGGTAAAGTAAGGTGAGATGAAGTATGTGGTAAAGTAAAGTGTGAGTGAAAGTTATAAGATAGTTGTTTTTTGTATTGACTTTACTTCGCTATACTTTACCATGGTTTTATGTGATAAAAGAAAAATAACTTACGGTAAAAACATGACAGTTGGACTTTACTTTACCATACTACGTTTTTATCCAGACATGGCAAATCACATATACATTAAAATATTTAATAAAAAATCATTCTAATAATGTAATTTACTTTAATCATAGCACCTTCCAAATAGTTCAATTTAAAATCTGTAATATTCTTCAAAAATCCCCAAACAGAAAAAATATTATAATATAATAATATTGCATTATTCTATTCTATATTATTTTGTAATTGCAACATTTAAATCTATCAATATTTTTTTCTGTAAACATACAAACGGGCCCTAAGACAAGGGGGCCCTCTTTACCCTTTTCCATTTGTAATAGCGGCAGACAAAAGCTTTGAGTAGAATGATAAAAGGGGCAGTAAATGAGGTTTATTTCAAGGTTTCAAAGTGGCAATAAACATTCCCACAGTCAACCACCTGCAATTCACAGACGACACCCTCATCTTTTGTGGAGTCAATGAAGACCAGATTAGTAACGTGAAAGCCACTCTTATCTGCTTCGAAGTTGCTTCGAAGTTGTGTCAAGCCTTAAAAGTTAACTTCTTCAAAAGTGAGCTGATTGGGATAAGAATTGAGAAGGCTTTGATTCCCAAATATGCAGATATTTTGGGTTGCAGGGTGGGAGATTTGCCAGCGTCTTATTTAAGGATGCCTTCATGTTTGGGATCGGTTACTAAATCTTTGCGGAACCCAGTAATGGAAAGGGTCGAGAGAAAGTTGCCTTCTTGGAAAGCTAACTACTTGTCCATTGGAGGAAGGGTCAACCAAATCAGGTCAGTTTTGTCAAATTTGCCAGTATTATTCTTTTTCTCTTCAAATGCTAGGTTTCAGTTATTAAGCAAATAGAATGGTTGCAAAGAGAATGCTTATGGAAACAATCTTCAAAAGAAGTACCATTTGATGGATTAGGATTCAATTTGTAGATCTAAGGAAGAAGGGGGTTTGGAAATCAGACATCTTAGATAGATGAACCAAGCCCTTTTGGGCAAATGGCTTCGGAGGCTAGGCAAGGGATTAGATGGTCGATGGAGACAGGTGTTGGCGGGGAAATATGGTCTCCCTATAAATGGATGGGATGTCCAGTATGTCCCTCATAAGTCGTCGGCAATATGGAAAGGAATCCTTTCAGTTAAAAGGATCTTCCTGGAGTATATCAAATATCATATTGGATCAGGTGAGAGGATGGGTTGGAGATAGGACATGGGCTTCCCAATTTCCGAATTTGTTCAATTATGCCATGGATAAGGAAGCAAAGTCAAGTCTTAAACGTCAAGAGCTAGTGGTCAGGTGGTTTGGAGCCCCATTTTAAGGAGTTTAGAGGATCATGAGGCATCTCAATTCTTCTCACTCCTTACCTTCTAAATTGTATGTATATCCCGGAAAAAGGAAAGGATGAGAGGGTGTGAATAGCCTCGAACGATGGATCCTTCTTAGTTTCTTCTTTTCTCTTGGCTATATCTAACAAATCGAGGGAGAGGAATGCGATGAGTAGCATTTAGAAGATTAAGGCTCCTCCAAGGGTGATCTTTGGGTGGATGGCTCTCTAGAAAAGAATTCTAACAATGGACAACCTAAGGAGGAGAGGAGGGATTGTGGTTAATGGTTGCCCCATGTGTTTAAGAGATGAGGACTCAGTGGACCATCTAATGCTGAATTGCAAAACTGTTCAGTTTATTTGGCATTCAGTGGTTGAGTGGTTTGATTGCTGCTGGGTTTTCCCAAAGACCCTCCTAGAACTTTTCCAAGCTTGAAAGGCTCCAATTGGTGTGCCTAGAGACAAGGAGCTATGGAGATCGACCATTCTTGCAGTCCTCCAAACAATCTAGAAGGAAAGGAACTCCAGATGCTTTGAAGGGGTTGGATCCAGTTACAGCTGCTTGGTGGAGAAAACTACACTTTCGGTTGCTCTCTAGGTGTCCATCAATCTATCTTTTAAAAGGATACTCCAGGGAACAGATAATGGTGCATTGGAAGGAGCTAACCTTTTCTTTTGCAGGGCCCAAGTAGTCTTCTGTTAAAGGGCCTCCGGTTTTTCTTTTCTTAGTTTTGCTTCGCTGACACTCTTTCCATGTTTCTTTCCTGTTTTTCTGTTTTAGCATGTCAGTATAGATCTCTTGTAGTGCCTGTTTGTTAATGAAAGTAACCATTAAAAAAAGGTTTTCATCTCCTTCATCAAGTACGTTGCAACAAAAGATTGAAGATTCATAAAAAGTTATGTGTGTTGAAGATAAAGCCAACAACCGAAAAAGTAGGCATACGGTGTTTAGTCCAAGTTGGTCATAGTATCCATGTGCAAGCTTGAGGAGTGTTGAGTAACAATTGGGTTTATTAGAAATTCTGGATCAATGAGTTTATTTGTAATTTTAAGCGTAAGTTTTCTAAAGTAGGATTAGTTCAAATCTAAGTTATTCCAGGCTAGAGTAATGATGGTATTAGGATCAGGTTTCATAGTATTAGTTGACATCTTTGCTTGTACTTTATAAATAGCCATTGGTTGTTCACAACAACACAGATCAAAGAATTGTATCAAGATGTCTCCACTAGATGATTAATTGCAAGATACTACCTATTGTATGAGACTGTGGTGTCAAGGCAGAGTGTACACGGTAATCATTGATGGAAAGATCAGCAAGAACATGGTCTCACATGAGGCAATCAACGAACTACATTTGCCAACTGAGACACGTCAATATCCTACCAAATTTTATGGATGAATGACACCCATTCAGATGACAAAGTGATGCCTATTAGATATCCAAACTAGTAGATAGGATTATATGAAGGCTCTATATGGTGTGATAATACCAACAAATGATAGGATTATATGAAGGTTCTATACGGTGTGATAATACCAATAAATGTCACCAATATCTTTCGTTGAAGTCCTTTGGACTTATGAGTGAAGGGCACAACAAGCGAATAGTCCACCACATTAACTAAAATTCAAAGCCAAGTAGATCCTCTTAATGCCAAAACAATGGAAACTCAAAAGGAAGCAATGGAGCCAGAGTTGGAAGCACCTTGTAGCATTCTTTCCTTATGGTGATCAGATGATCAAAGCAAGAAAGAAAGGAACTTGCAGACCATTGTGCTACAAGAGGTCAATGAAGGAAAAAAAAAAAAAAAAACGAATCCCAAAGAGAAGAAACCAAAGATGCATGAAAAGGACCCATGAAAGAGAATTTTACAACTGTTCTTGTAAAAGATAATGCAAAAGTGGAAGAAAAAGTAGATGAGACAACAAATTGGTGAGGAGGAAGAACTAGTAGCATTAGACCTTACATCCAACGAATTAAAGTTTAGATCAGCCTACCCTATAGCAAGTGCCTGCCTACGTTGTTCAACGAATGATCCCAGATCATATAAATGACATTGACTTTATCATCAAGGCACAAGGGTGTTAGCTAAATTGTGTGGAAAACCCCAACCACCACCACCCCACCCCCCGCGACACACGCACCAAAAAATAAAAAACAACAAAAACCACCCCACCACACCAAAAAATAATTACAAGAACGAACCCACTTTATACAAATGGAGAATCCAATGAAGAAGTTTAATCAAATTCAAATATTGAAAATTCACCTAACAAAATTTAAGACTTAAAACTAATTTCTTAGTATCTCTAATACTATCTCTAACACCCTCCTGTAATCGCATGATCCTTTCATGAAAAGATCGTATGATTGTTCATTACAATTAGGTCAACCATCTCTTTCTTCACTGTAAGGCGGCGGTCAGTATTTCAAGTAATTTTATTGGGATTGCTTGGTGTTCCCTAGCAGAGTCTTGGTTGGGTGGCTGGTTTGTTGGGTGTACACATTCTATGGAGGATAGTTCTGTTCCTAGATTTTTGGTCTATTTGGGGGAAAAGGAATTATAGGATCTTTAGGGGCTCTTCATCTTCGTTAGCAAAATTGACTTAAGGGTTGACCTAAGGATTGCGAAATGGGCTTTGGAAAGAAAGGAGTCTCGTAATTTCAACCTGAATGATATTTTTTTAACCGGAAAGCTTGTAAGGGGTGCTGCCTAATTAAGGTGAGAAGCTTTGTCCCCCTTCCCCCTCCTCTTCCCCCTCCTCCTCTCTCTCCCTATTCCCCATCCCCAAACTGGGGTGTTGAAATTCAAGGTGGATGGAGGTTCGTGAGGTAAGTTAGGGCTGGCGGGAATGGGAGTAGTGCTTCGCAATAGCACAGGTGGAGTTTTAATTGTGTTCTTTAAGCATGAGGGTGTTTTTTTATGCTAATGAGGCGACGGTATTAGGTATTTTGGAAGCTGTTCAATTGTTTTCAATAAGTTTTCATGGAGGCCATATTGTGGAATGCGATTCTTCTAGTGCTATCACATGGGTGTCCCACTGGAAGGCAAACCTTTGGGAAATTCAGTTTCACTTTTAATAATACCAGGGAGTTATCCTCTAGCATTAATGTAGCCTTCCGTCATGAGGTTAGATCGGCCAACTCTACAGTGGATACTTTAGCCAAACAAGGGTTGAGAGGGAGTCTCTTTGGCTGGATGTTATTATGTAATTGGCAGTTGGATGGGCGTATAATGCTCTTGTACCCTCTTGTTTTTGTGACTTTTCATTCCTTGTAATTTCTTCTCCTTTAAATGAAAGTTTATGCTAATGATTAAAAAAAAGTTCATTACAAAACCTTTGATCGTTGAAAATAAATGGTCAATGTCTTGCAAAATCGGCCATCATGCTTCGCTCGTGGCCACCGTCTATTTATAGAGTTCATCACCATTGCATCATGCTCTTTTGAGTCTTTAGTTTTTGGTGGCCCGCTAAATCAGATTTGTCATGATACTTCTAAAAGCATAGGATCGAGAGGCTTGATGAAAATGATGGGGTTGTGGGGCTTGGACAAATGCACATATAAAGGAGAATGATTGGGTTTTTCTTCTTTTGATTTGGGAGAAAAAGATAAATATCACGAAAGAGAAAGGGGATGGACCTTTTTTATAACAGTAAATTTCATTTAAAAGAAAAGGACAATACAAACAAGAGAACACACATCGAGCTAATCAAAATACACAAACAAAAAAGAAAACAAACAAAAAAATTAAACTTCAAAAGAAATGTTTAATCGAAACACTCCTTCCTTTGCAGACCATCTGCCATATCATTCGCTCCACACAAAATGCGATCAAATTAACATTCTATTAAGACAAAATATGTCGCACCTCCTCCACCCAATTAGCCAATCTCCAAGGATATGATGATTTTCTTGATCTCCTCTAAATAGTTGATAAAGAGTCTCCTTCAATTATTGTATTATGACCTCTCGGTTTTCGGAATTCACGGCAGTACACCAATAAAGCAAACACTTCAGTGCCATTGAAGAGTCCAAAAGGACTCACAGGTCCTTGGCTAGCCTGATCACAAGATCCTAACCGTTTTATAGTGTTGATAGACACGCAGGAGACTACTTTTTCACAAAATTCGTCATAACTTTATTAAGAGAGAGATCCCAATTTTAAAAGGGGAGAATCAGATGAAGGAACCTAATCAAATTCAAATAACCTTTTTTTAAAACTTAAATTAATTTCTAATACCTCTAACAAATTGAACCTTAAAGGGTTTTGCATGTAAGAACATTTATGGCATGTTTATACGCATTAGTTATTTACCATTCAAAAAAAAAAAAAAAAAAGGCAACAGTTTTCCTTGGCATTTTATTCCCATGGTGATTTCACTTTTGTGTAAAATGGAAGCTGAAAAGTTCACTTTCAATGGTTTTAGTTTCTATTCTTAAGTGCAGTGAAAGAATTTTTTTCTTCTATTGTAAAAGTCTCCACCTTTTTGTGTAAGTCTGGAAAATGGTTTTCAACCTCTTGGGTCTCATCTGCTTCACAAAAATCGCTAAAAAAAGTTTAAAAGAAATGCTTTCACCTCAGAAAATGAAAACATTGCCCAATGTCAACATGGAACAATGGAAAATTCTTCTCCTTGTGAAGACCATTTTCATTTTCGGTTGAAAATACTCGGCATGAAAATCCCCTAATAAAATTATCAATGTAACAATAACAGAATCCCAAAAACAAAAAACAAAAAAAAAAAAAAAAACAAAACTTCAACCCATAAACAAGAATTCCCTTTGCATTTCTCTCTCCCCCTTTCTTTATCAACAATCAAACTTTTAAAACATCAACTGCAAAAAGATTTCCATGCAGCAAGCAACCCACCCGAGCCACCGATTCAAGTCGACTCGGCCGAGTTGTTACTAACATCCCTCACAAAACATCAAAACCACTGAATTAGAAAGAGAGAGACCTGTAGAGCGTGTTTGTATCTTTTGTAGCGTCTGAGCTGTTTGACCATCAGCTGAAGCTCCGGCTTCTCAACAGTATTCCCATCTTCGATCCATCCGTCAAGAACAGGGATGATCGAGACCGTGGGATCGCCGATGGGAGAGATCCTACGGTAGAGAGAGTCCCTCGGTTTAAAGGCTAAGGTTTGGGTGGAGTAGTAGAGAACTCTCGCGCTGCTCCATAGATATCTTTCGGAGAAAATGACGAGATTCATCGACTCTTCGTCTTCTTTCTTTTCCTCTTCTTGGAAGCAAATTTTTAGTTTCAAGAGGTGAAGGAGAAAGTAGAGTAATGTGGAGGGAGAGAGCAGTAGGTAGAGTAATGTGGAGGGAGAGAGCAGTAGCCTTAATACGGGCAAAAGGACTGGAATGTGTTTTGTTAGGCTTTGTTGTTGAGGATTTTACGGGAAAAATTCCGAAATATTGTCATATGTCCCGAAGGGTCTGGCAAAATATGTAGTACTGATTAGGTTTAGGTTTTTTTTTTTCAACTTTGATAGGGGCGACACTGGCGTCAATCGTGTCTGACGAGAGTGACGCTAGCGTTGCTCGTCAATGTCTAGCGTCGTTCGTCAGCGCATCTTTTAATGCCTAGCGTGCTCAAATATTGAGATGATTGTTCCTAGGACTTCAAATACATAAAACCATGAGACCCTTGGTAGTCTCACAATTGGATTTGAGATCAAAGTAGCTGTTTTTGGAGGTCTCATATTTCCATCATGATCGATCAACCAACAACATCTAAACCCTATTACGCCCTCTCTCTCTCTCTCTCTCTCTCTCTCTCTCTCTCTCTCTCTCTCATTTGATAATTTGATATGGATATGGAAGCACCCCTTGCTTTCTCTTTGATATGGGTATGGGATTCTTGTCGACTCGTCGTTTGTGAAGTCTGTCGACAGCTTTGCCTCTCTCTTGAGTAATCGTGTACGTGGCGTTGCAGCGGTTTTGCATTCTTTTGCATTATTCTATGTTCAAATCTATCTAACTATTAATGAGATTTTCTAGTGTAGTGCAACGCCAAAATTCATTTTCTGCCTTCAATTGGCCTTGATCCATGACCTTTCGCTTTGTTAAAACTTTAACCTCTCCTCTTTCTACAGAAAACATAATAATTAGATAAAGAGAGAATGCAGTGGTGTGCTATAGTCAAACAATGTAGTGGACGATCAGATGAAATTTAAGAATAAATTAGATCTCTGCCCTGCCACGCCCTCTTCCCATAAAAAATAAAAAAAAAAACCCGACACCGATTACATCTCTTATGTAGAATCCCTTCTTCTTTAAAATGGATCTTGGGTATAAGAGTTTTTAAAAAGGGCTACCATTTCAAATCAGAGACTGACTTGGATGATGCAACGATGGGAAAAAAATGTTCTCTAGTGTGATATGTGTTAATTGTAAAAGCATTGTATTTTGTTCTTTCAGTAGTATGAAAATGCTGAAATATCTGTTGAGGTTGCATCATGGGTGTCAATAGACCTGTTAGTGGTACCTCCCTTCCCTATATTAGCCCGAGCCCAAATTTGGACCTGCATATCTAGGTTCTCTGATGCTATGTTTATGGCTTGAAACATCAAGCCAGAGGTGGGTTCTCAGACACAAGCGACGCTAGCGTCGCTCCTATCAAAGTTGAAAAAAAAAATCCAAATGAGTACTGAAGGACCTAATTGGTGCTACATATTTTGCCAGGACCCTTCGGACATATGGCTATATTTCAGGATTTTTCCCGTAAAATCCTCTTTGTTTAAAGTCAAATGTTCTTTTCTAAAAATAGCTTTGAAAAAACAACTTTTCTAGAGAAACTTTTTGAGAGGAAGGGTTGTTTGGTCTGCTCAACTTCTATACCGACTTTTTAACAGCAAAAGCATCCAACATTGTTTGGTTAAATACATAAAAAACAACTTTTAGTATAAATAACAAAAGATTATATATAAAAGAAATTACATAATATTATTGCAGGTTCCTTGTATATAATAACAGTTCCCTCGGTGTACACCGAGAACGTATGAGGGAAATATCACAACTTTCATCACTAGGCAGGTTATTGATGGCTAAAGGTTATAGTACAAGCAAAAAAAAAAATCAATTATTTCAATTGTACAAGCAAACAAGAAAAAAACCTTAAATGGATAGGATAGTTATAGAAACTTGTGAAATTTTCAACCCCCGTGCCTCTCTCCATGACCAAGTGTTTGTCCATATAAGTGCCCTCCATATGTAATTGGGAACCATTATCACGAAGAGCTCTAAAAATTCACTCAAAATAAATTAAGTTTAACAGAAGAAATGAACCTAGTTTATGTAATCAACCTCCTTATGAACACTATGTGAAATCACTCAAAGGCCATCAGCTGCTTCTCATGTCATAGCGAGCACATTGCAATGACAACAAGAATTCAAGTCCAAACACCAAATTCTTGATTAAATTTGAATTGGGTTGACAAGTCAGTCCAACGATGGTTTTTCTTTTCAATTAGTTTTTTGTTCGAACACATGGTGTGTGTAAGTGCACGAAATTTTACGAACCCGGAGGTGGTGATCTCGAGACTCACTAGAAGAGAAGATGTGATGCCTTCAGTGGAACCTGAAAGGAGGAAGACGAAGAGAGCAGTCAAAGACCCTGGTTGTGGGCAGCGCAAGGCTCTCCGATGCCTAAGTCAGTGTAAGAACGTGACAGTAGGGTATAGATTTTTCAATGACAGAGTAACGGCTCTGTAAGTAATGGGTTGAGTATTGCGTACCTTTGGAGGAGACTAAGTCCTCTAATTTATACCGTTGTGAGGTTCCAATATCGTGGATAAGTATCAGGGCGCAACTGATGCGATTCCCTCAATCAGGGCAACCGTTTCAGTCGATCCCGCTCCTTTAATTCAGGTAATTGCTCAGTCAATGCCTATCCCTCGATTATAGTCGTAACGTTGCCCGTTCCCCTTAGTGTTCGCCACCTCATAAACCACTCCGCCACATCTTTCGGTCGTTGCGCCACGTCTCTATTGAGGATGGTGGGTGATGCCCTTTGTCCGAAATAAGTGGCCGAGACCGAAGTGTGTACGTCCGAGGTTGGACACATGCGAATAGAGGTAGGGCCGAGCTGAGGGAGTGTAAGAGCAATGCAAGCAAGTCTACCGAACTTTGTGGCAAGGAAGAGCTTTCTACCGAACTGTGAAGGGTCTTTTGGTGTTATAGCCGAGACCGAGAATATTATCAAGTTCGGTTCCGAAATGTCAATACTGGTGGAGTGGGCCCAATCCCGGTGTTCGAGGAATGCCCCCACACAATTGCCCCCTAGCTCTCGTCCTTCGGGAGTTGAAAAGCTCTCCGAGGTCGGGAGCTAAAGATAAAGAGATGTCTGAGGCCGAGCGACCCGTCTTCTTTGGAGCACGTCTTTCGTTGATGCTGTGTTGACATCATCCTACCCGTTCCCTATGTCCTCGCATCATCCTGAAGTATTTTAATGTATTAAATACCGTGGTACGATCGAGGAGGAGAATAAAACGAAGATGCCACGTGTCATTGCTGGGATGGAGGCTCATTTATAAAGAGATCTGTTCCCCGTGTTTAGCGCGCAGAACGATGCTTCGTAAATGGAAGAGCGCAGATTTCCTGTGCTTGGGAAAGGCAGCCCAGGTCTATAAATAGGGCATTCTTCTTCTTGGCGATTCATTCCTGATAAGATTGGGGCTTGGACTCCATGGAGCTAACATTCGTTGGCAGGAAGAAAAATGTTCGCCTTTACAAACTAACTGAGCCTGAAGCTTCGTCCGGTATGATGACGGTGGCCGGTTCCTCTTCAACGGGAGGAAATTGCCCCCGGTCGTCTTCCGACTGTGCTATCTCTCCTGCGGCTTCTGGCCAACTGTGCTATCTCTCCTGAGATAGATCTTGATCTCTTGATGATAGGAGATAAGACATCTATGTCAGAAAATAACGCCAAATTTATTCTGGGCAAAAGACCTTGTACCTCGTCTCGTGGTGTTGCTCTTCAGTGAAGAACGAGCCTTTCAGGAGAGGAAGAACACATATTTCAGAGACAAATTTTGTGAGGAAAGAGAGAAATCGAGTGATCCATTATATCAGACTTCATGTAATGAAAACGACTTAATATAAAATCAAATTTTCTCTGTTGTCCATTCTCTTTCTCTGTGTGCTTGCTTTTTCTTCATGATGTGGAAGGTACTTTTAGATGTAATCTTAATGACTGGAATCTTGCCGAACTGGACATCTGCCGGACTAGTAAGCCGAGCTGTGACTCTAGTCGAGCTGTAGCTTTCACCGAGCTTGAGATCTCTTTCGGAAGCACAGTGTAAGATTGAACCCGAATTGTGAGATTACTTGGATACAAAGTTTTTGAATCGGACTTCGGATCAGATCGTTGTCCCTTCATGTCCATCCGATGTTGCTTCGCTATCCGCCATATTAAATGCCTCACCTTGACTGCGCGCGGGAAATAGGTTGACGGTACCACGTGTCGTTTCCCCACGGGATGCGTAGTCTTTTCAAAACGGCGCGTAAGGTGGCTAATCAATAACAAACACGGTCTTTTTTTAAATTCAAAACGACGCTGTGTTTTTCGAGACGATGCCATGATGGGTTGCCTTTATTGAATGTACCTTCTTCTTACTATAAATAGGGGAACGCCCCTTATTGTTTCTTCTTCTTTACTCTGCATTTTGCTGTGAAAGAGAAGGATTTCTTGCAGAGTGTTTTACGGGAAAGACTGTCGATCAACGAAGAGTGCTGTAGGAATCGAGTCTCATCTTTGCCCTCTGTCTTTGTAAGTCTTCTTTTCCCTGTCTTACTTATTTCTGTATCTAGGGTTTCATTCTCCCCTCTGTTCTCCGCTTCTGCCCCTTCTTTCTCTAGAAAAATGGATATCTATAGTTACTGGTTGGAATATGAGGGTGCGCTAAGAGACCTTAGGGTTAGGTATCAGATTCCTGATAACGTTTTCCTTAAGGTTCCCGAGCCCAATGCCTATAATGACAGTAGTATCTACGATGGCTGGATGACATTCCCCTTAGTAGGCATAATAGAGGGCGGGGTCTGGTTTCCCCTTAATCCCTTGCTCAGGGATTGTCTCCGAGCTTGGCGCCTCTGTCCGTGTCAGTTGATGCCAAACTGCTTCAAAATCATAAATGGGCACTGTCGCGCTCAATAATATCTTGAAAATTAACCTAGGCGTCCATGATATCGAGGACGCCTATGAGCTATGTAAGTCGAGAGGTAGCTTTTACCTTCGAGTTAAATCGCACCAAACGGGATTCGTTTGTGCCTTAGAAGATTCGAACAAATACGTCGGGGACGATCGCCTGTTCATCTCAGGTAACTGGGAGTTCGGTGATGACGAGCCGATGTCGCAGAGGTTCAACTGGATCCCTCGCCGTCTCGGCACACCACCAAGTAAATATAGCTGTCTTTGAATTCGGTTTTGATTTCTGTTGCATCTTGTTTTCTGTGCAGCCGAACTAATGTCCTTCTGTTTTGCAGACGCTCGTGAAAGGAGAAGGGAGGCCAGACGAGTGGGCTGGGTGAAGAACGAAGCCTGGTTTCGATCTGTAGAGACTTATCTAGGCCACGAGGACAGGGCGGCTTTCGCCCTTTTAGACTACGCGCCGAAATACCGATCTTACAAGAAGAGCCTCGCCCATTGTCGGGCTGCAGTAGCCGAGGTTTAGGAGGCTGAAATCGAGGAGGAAGAACAAGAGCAAGCCGCAGACGAAACTGAAGGCCGAGCTGCAACTGAGGCTGAGGCATCCACATCCGGTTCAGATCCCGAGGAGGAGAGTTCTCCAACAAGTAGTTCAGGAGAGGAAGTGCCAATCGATAAAAACACGAACTGCCCAAAACCTCCTCTGAAGAATCTCCGGTCTGCGGCCTTCGGGGGTGTGACTCAAGGCGCTGCTGCTTCTTCTTCCAGGCCTCCTCCTTGCACACCTGGCATTGTTGCTCCTCCATCTTCTTCAGCCCGTACTTCCGCGGCTAGTACCAACAAGGCTGCGCTGGAAGAGGTTCGCTGGGAGAAGAGGGCCAGAACTGAGGGTCAGTCAGCCCCACCGTCAGTGCAGAGGGGAGCTAACCCAAGAGCGGCTGGCCAACGGTCTTCGGCGGTGCCCTGGAAGCTTAGCTTTCTGCTTCAGCCAGGAAGGCCGTTGACCGTGGAGGATCGACTTGGCGGGAGTCCATTAGTGGTGGCTACGCTAGGTGATGCCTGCGTTTTGCCCCGGGACATGGAGAAGCATGATGATCTTGACGACGTCATGCTTCTAGTATCTCAGATGGAGTCCGCTCTGACTGTAAGTTCAATCTTTTTAGCAATACTTCTGTGCTCGACTTCAATAGCAACCATCTGATTTGTTTTCTTTGCAGATTGTGCAAAAATGCCACATCTCAGTGCGAAGGATCCAGCGAGCCAAGAAAAACCAGGCTGCCGCTGAGGCCAAGGCCGAAGAGTATAAGAAGTCCTTGGAGGCTAATAGAGATAGAATAAAGGAGTACGAGGAGACGTCTCGTGCCATTCTATCTGAGCATGACAAGGCAAAAGCCGAGATTGAAGCAGGGAAGTTCAGGGAGGCCGGGCTTCAAAAGAAAATTGCCGAGCTTGAGAAGGAAAAGGCCGAGACCGAATCCAGAATCCGGTCTGACATCAACGATGCATATCTTGAAGGATTCCAAGAAGCAGGAACAGAGTATGCGGCCCAAGTGGCCGGTATCAGAGATGATTCTTGAGAGATGGGTTGGAAGGCCGCCCTTGTAAAGGCTGGAATCCCCAACGACCATCCGGCCTTCCTGAATCCTGACAAGTTTTCAAGCTCGGCGCCTTTGCTCGATTTGCCCCCTTTTCCCGAGGTGCCATCCTTCGCGACCGAAGCAACAGTTGTCGAGCACCCTCAGTCTGAGACCGAGATCGTCCAGATAGAAGGCGATGGATCTGATGCCCCTGCTTTCTGACTATCTTTATGTCTTTCTTTGTAGTTTCTTCTTTTGTTTGCGAGCCATGCTCGTTCGATGTATTGAACACCCACTTGAAGAATAATGAAAACCAACTTTTGCAATCAGGTTGTCTCTAATTCATTTTTTTTTTAACTTCAATATCTTTAGCAACTTTTTTGCCAAAATGTATATGTTTACCAAATATGCCCTCATAGTAGCTTTAGCTCAAGAACCAAGAACCCAAGAGAGCAAATTCGGTAAAGATCTTGTCCGAACTCCGTGCTGCTTTTGCTAGTCTCAGCACGAGTTCCGACTTTGTTAGAACATGACTAGCCGGTTCTTACCGGTAGTGTAGTCCGTATCTGCCAGTGATTTGGTATAAGTACCGAGATCGTATGTGGCCAAACTTCTGCTGATATGACCAACTGGTTCTTCACCAATGGTGTAGTCATTACCTTGCCAGTGATCTGGTATATGTACCGAGATCTTCTATGGCAGAGGTATGGAATCCTGCCTGTGATCTAGTAGGCGTACCGAGATCTTCTGTGGCAGAGTCGTGGCATCCTGCCAGTGATCTGGTAGGCGTACCGAGATCTTCTGTGGCAGAGACGTGGTCCATCCTGTTGGTGTAAAAACCGAAACTAGGATATCAAATTGGCACTTCGGCCGAACTTCAAGAGGATTTTGCCGAGCTCTATGACTTGAAAAATCGAAATGTCAAGGAACAAAAGAATAGCTTTATTGATGCTTGAAAAGTCAATTACAAGTCAGAAATAGAACTTTTTGAGGTGAGTGGCGTTCCATGGTCGTGGCAACTGTTTACCATCCATGTCCTCCAGTCTGTATGCTGATTGACCCGCAGCAGAGATCACTTTGAACGGTTCGAGCCAAGTCGGTGCAAGTTTGCCCATGTTCGGATCTTTGTCTGCTGGCAATGCCTTTTTCAAGACAAGCTCCCCAATGGAGAACTTTCTTTCCCGGACTTTTTGATTGTAGCCTCTAGCCAACTGTTGTTGGTATGTTGCTAAGCGAACGGCAGCAGCTTCTCTGCGCTCTTCGGCCAAATCAAGTTCTCGTCGAAGATTGATTTCATTTTGGCCTTGGTCGAAGAGTTCCGACCTCAATGTCGGTAGCCCGACTTCGAGAGCTATTACTGCTTCGTTCCCATAGGCTAAGGAAAAAGGTGTCGCCGAAGTGGAACGCCTTGGAGTCGCCCGATATGCCCAAAGGACACTCGGAAGTTCTTCCACCCATCTCCCTTTAGCTCGGTCGAGTCTTTTCTTAAGGCCATCGAGGATCACCTTGTTAGAAATTTCGGCTTGACCATTGCTCTGAGGGTAGGCTGGAGTGGAATAACGATTTTTTATGCCGAGCTCCTTGCAGAAGTTCTTGAAAAGGTTGGAGTCGAATTGGGTCCCGTTGTCCGAGATCAAAATTCGAGGAATGCCGAACCTGGTGATGATGTTCTTCCATACGAATTTTTTGGTGTCTCGTTCAGTGATGGAAGAGAGTGGCTCTGCTTCTATCCACTTTGTAAAATAATCAGTAGCTACAATCAGCCACTTCTTATTTCCCGGAGCTCGATGAAGAGGTTCCACAATGTCCAACCCCCATTGAGCGAAGGGCCAAGGGCTGGAGAACGGGCTCAAATCCCGTGCTGGTTGATGAAGGGACTGTGAAAATTTCTGACAGTTTTCGCATTTCCTTGCATATACCTGTGCGTCTTTCTGCATGTATGGCCACCAGTAACCCTGACTGATAGCCCGGTAAGCTAGTGACCGACCTCCAATGTGGCTTCCGTATATCCCTTCATGTATTTCATAGAGAAAATCCTCGGCTTTGCTCGGATGGATGCATTGGAGGTAGGGGCCAGTGAACGACTTCCGGTAGAGCTTGCCTTCTGGAGATAGCCAAAACCTAGCAGATTTCAGCCTGATCTTGTGAGCTGCAATTCTGTCCTCCGGAAGCTGGTCGTCTTTGAGGTAGGAGATGATCGGATCCATCCAACTCGGGCCGAGATCAACACAGAGTACATGCCGAGGTGGATGAAGCTGAATGATGGGTTTTTCTAAAGATTCTACATCAATGATTCTTTTTCTCCCGGCTTCGATAGCTGATGCCAGATTAGCCAAGGCGTCAGCATGAGAATTCAACTCTCTGCCGACCTGCTTGACTTCTACTCTTTCAAACTGAGAGAGGTGTTGTTTTGCAAGAGCAAGGTAGGCCGCCATCCTCTCGTCACGGGCCTGAGATTCTCCGCTCAATTGGCTCGTCACCAGCTGTGAGTCGCAGAAGACGATCAGATGCCGTGCCCCCAGAGTTTTAGCGCTACAAAGTCCCGTAATCAACGCCTCGTACTCTGCTTCATTGTTGGTAGCCTTGAAGTCAAGAGTCAGGGCCTGCTCGATGACTAATCCTTCTGAAGATTGGAGGACCAAGCCAGCGCTAGCCCTTTTAAAGGTTGAAGATCCATCAACGAAAACCTTCCATGCCGAATCGAGGAACTGCTTCCAAGATTGTTGTTTTTCAAGGTCGGTTTCAGTGACCTCCTTGGTACTCTTGCTGTTCTCTTCGGTACTGCCCCCCAGTTCGGTTTCGAGTTGGCTCGGCGCCGAACTAGGAGAGATGAACTCCACAATGAAGTGAGCTAGTACTTGGGCTTTGATCGCCGTTCTGGGCTGATATTGGATATCGTACTGGCCCAGTTCGACAGCCCACTTGGACACCCTTCCAGAGAAGTCCGCCTTGTTGAAAAGTTATCGGAGCGAATATTCCGTTACAACCATGATTGTATGAGCCTGGAAGTAGTGAGAGAGTTTGCGGGAGGCATTGACGAGAGCTAACACAAGTTTCTCCATTTGCAAGTACCTGGTTTCGGCATCAAGAAGGATTTTGCTGGTGTAGTAAATGGGCTTTTGCTGCGAGTCCTCTTCTCTTACCAGCACCGAACTAACCGTGTGATCTGAGACCGCAAGGTATATGTAAAGAATTTCTCCCTATTTCGCAGTCAAAAGCAGGGGTGGTGAGGAGAGGTAGATTTTGAGCTCCTGCAGAGCTCGGTCGCATTCCTCAGTCCATTGGAATGAGGCATTCTTCTTGAGGAGTCGAAAGAAAGGCCTGCATTTGTCCGAAGATCGGCTGATGAAGCGGTTGAGTGCGGCTGCCATGCCTGTTAATCTTTGGACTTGTTTCGCAGTGGTAGGACCCTGCACTGCTTGGATAGCCGTGATTTGGTCTGGATTAGACTCAATGCCTCGTCTGGTGACGAGACTCCCTAGAAACTTTCCGGAGCCAACCCCAAATGCGCATTTGGCCGCGTTCAGCTTGAGCCGATATCGTTTTAGAATGTCAAACACCTGACGAAGGTCGGCCATGTGATCCTGAGACTGTTTGGACTTGACAACCATATCGTCGATGTAGACCTCCACAGTTTTACCGAGGAGAGTTTGAAACATCGTGGTGACTAGTCTCGGTAGGTCGCACCCGCGTTCTTTAACCCAAAAGGCATTACTTTATAGCAGTAAATTCCTCTTGGGGTTATAAAAGCGGTCTTTTCTTCATCAGGGCCGAACATCGGGATCTGGTGGTATCCTCGATAAGCATCGAGAAAACTCATCCTGTCGTGGCC
The DNA here is from genome assembly GCA_028538565.1 of Umbellularia californica. NCBI lineage: Eukaryota > Viridiplantae > Streptophyta > Magnoliopsida > Laurales > Lauraceae > Umbellularia > Umbellularia californica. Next base: position 30,206,410 of record JAPQWN010000007.1, read on the forward strand.
CGCAGTGGCGTCTATCATCTGGTCGATCTTTGGCAGCGGGAAGCAGTCCTACGGACAAGCCTTATTGAGGTCGGTGAGGTCTACGCAGACTCGCCAGCTGCCATTTTTCTTCCTGACCACCACGGTGTTGGCAACCCACTGCGGATAGTGGACTGCTCTGATCGCCTTGGCTTTCAGCAATTTGTCGACCTCTTCGGCCACAGCTTCTTTCTGTGGGATCCCCGTCCTTCGTGCTTTCTGCACTACCGGCTTCTGATTGGGATCCACATCCAAATGATGGCACAAGACCTCGGGGTCGATGCCGGGCATTTCGCTCGGGGTCCAAGCAAAAACTTCCTTATTTTCAATTAAGAAGTTCAAGAGTTTAGACTTTTCGGGCTCAACAAGCTCATTGCCGAACAAGAAGTATCTCTCGGGATCGCTGGGATCGGCGTTGACCGAGGTCAGATCCTCAACGCTTTTTAGCTCGGGAGCTCGGCCAACCTTTTCCAGCTCTTCTTCAAGTTCGGCCATGTTAACCTGCTGTGGCTCTGCTTCTCCCGGGACCACGGCCATCAAACATTGCCTGGCCATTTGCTGGTCACCTCTAACCGTCACCACCTCAATTTTGCCATCCTTATTTTCTAAGGGAAACTTCATTTTTTGGTGGTACGTAGAGGGTACAGCTTCCATCTGATGCAGCCATGTCCTCCATACGATGGCATTGTAAGGAGACGGTGCATCAACCACGATGAATTCTGCCATGACAATGGCTCCTTCGATTTGGACTTTTAGGGGAATCTTCCCCTTAAGGTATACTGGTTTTGCGCTGAAACCCACGAGGGGAGTTCGCGCTTCCAGTAGATCTTCTTCTCTGAGACCCATTCTTTTGAAGCAATTGTAGTAGAGGATCTCAGATGAACTGCCCGGGTCAACGAAAATCCTCTGGACTCTGCAGTTCTTTAGTTTCAAGGTCACAATGAGTGGATCATTGTGAGGGAGTTGGACGTCTTCCAAGTCCTTTTCTCCGAACCAGATCTTCGGCCTGTCCCTCCGAGCTTCGAGCTCGGCTGACAAGACCTGCTTGCCATGGGAAGCCTTCCTCGCCTCAGCGCGAGCTTGGTCGTTCCCTTTCAGGGCACTCTCCTTCGGAGTAGACGCCAAATGAATGACGTTGATTATTCTTTCCGACTCATCGCTATCCTGACCATCATTTCGGCAAGGAGCACGCTCTTCGCGCTGAGTTCGGTTAACTCCTTGACCTTCCTTTACGTACTCCTGAAGGTGTCCGTCTTTAATGAGCTTCTCCAGATGTCACTTGAGGCTCAAATAATCTTCTGTCATATGCCCATTCTGCTAATGATAGGAGCAGAATTTGTTTTGGTCGCGGATGGACGGGTCACCCCTCATCGGTTGCGGCCACTGGAAGTATGGTCGCGTCTTTATTTTTCCAAGGATCCTATAGATTGGCTCCTTGAAAATTGTGTTGACAGCAGTGAATGTCGAGATTGGCTGCTCTCCTTCTCTGGCTAACGGAGCCTTCTTAAATTTCTTGCTACCTCGGGAGGGTGTATACGAAGGTGTCGCCGAACTTGATGGTTTTCGGTCGTGGCCGACATCCTCCCTTCTGGGCGATCTCTCCCTCTTGGAGAGTTTTGCTTCTTGGGCGAAACCGAAGCTCTCTAGAGCTCGAGCTTCATCTTCTTCTTGCTCTATGAAGCGATTCACCCTGGTCATGAGAGCTTTCATGGACATCACAGGGTTCCATATCAAGTACTTACTGTTGACACCAAAAATGTCACTTTGCCTCTTCAACATCAAGAAAGCTGCATGAAGTCGCAACCTGCCATAAATAGGCAATGCAATTTCTCCAAAAATTCAAATCTTGTCAGAATCAAACAAAAACTGCAAGATTCTTCAAGATAGCCAAGAGAAGAGTACACATGAAGTTTCGGGCCATTTCGACAACATTTGGCCTAACTTCACTTCTCCGACAGCTAAAAGGGAGCTCCCGGCGGCGACATCATCGGAGACGTCAAAACTTCGATCAAAGCCTACAGATGACTCCAGCATGTCTCAAAAGGGCTCTATGCCAAATTTCAAGTCAAACCGACAACGTTTGACCCTCCATCAATGCTCGAGCAGCAAAATCAAGCCTCCCGGCGGCGGGAACCACCGAAGCCTTCGCTCATCAAACCAAGTGCATGAGTGGCTTCAACATGCTTCCAAAAGGCTGCACGTCGAATTTCAGGTCATTCCGACAACGTTTGACCAGGTTTCGATGCTCCGAGAGAAAATCAAGCCTACCGGGGGCGGAGCAACCCGGGACCATGACATCCAAAACGGAGCCCATGGAACGTCTCAAAATGACTCCAATAGGCTCCCCGTCAAATTTCAGGTCAATCGGACATCGTTTGACCACATATCAAAGCTCGGCATTTTTCCCCGCAGCAAAATCAAGTGAAGCATCGATGGGACCCCAAACGGCTTCAAAACTCAAACAAAAGCCTATGGTTGGTCTTATTTATTGCTCAGGAGACTTCACCTCAAATTTCAGGTCATTCCGACATCGTTTGACCAAGTTTCAGCTTCTGGCGGAAAATCAGCAGCTCTACGCGACAAAGTCTTCGGCTTTCCCGGAAAATTGGAAACTTTGCACTCTAAAAATGCAAGGATTCTCATCAAGTTTTCTACAGGGAAATCAAGCCAATAAATGAGAAGAAATGTCAAGAAAAATACAGAAGAAAACGGCGACGAAAAAGACCTCAAAACGACCGCAAAAAGGGCTCCGAAGGGGAAAAATCCCCCAGGGTCGCAGGCCCCTGCGACCATGGCCCATGGTCGCAGGCCCCTGCGACCATGGCCCATGGTCGCAGGCCCCTGCGACCATGGCCCATGGTCGCCGGTCATGGTCGCCGGCGACCATGGAGGTCCGGGTCACCGGATTTTCCGCCGGTGACCCGTTTTTTCCGTCTTTTTTCGCGTTTCGCGCACTTTGGCCCCTGTGGTTTCCTGAAAATGTGATTTTTAGTGCTCTAAATTGACTCATATCCGACGACATCTCGGATCCGCCGTCAAAAGCATAAAATCATCATTGATCGCTCCAAGATCGCCAACCGGTCGACCAAGAAAGTGCACTTTCTGTCCGACCGATCGTGAAATCGACAAGACAGATGTCACCGGCCCACTCTTAGCTATCAATGTCTGAAGTTACATGTTCATCCGATGTCGATCAGCATGTAGATCCATCGATGATCATCGCCAAAAGAATTCCAGAAGACACGGCACGGCCCGCGACTCTTCGACTGCTCGGCGACCATTTAATGCAGTTAATTGACTAGCTTTATCGCAGTCATTAATTCATTTCTTTGGACGGCCCAATCAGAAGCAAGCATCCAGGAGTTACAAATCAATTAAGTCATGGCATTCAAGCCATGAAACTCCTCCCATTATGGTAATTAAGGTGATTAAAAGCCCTTAATCTCCATCGGCCAATCAGATTCAAGGAAAAAGGAGTTACAAAATCAAGAAATAAATCTTGTAACTCCTCCCATTAAAGCCATTAAGGCTCATAAACCCTCCTAAATGGCTACCAAAGGCCTATAAATAGGAGAGCATTCCATTGAAATTGAGATCGGAAAAAGATCAGAAAAAAGAGGAGAAAATCAGAGGATCAGAAAAAAAAAGATCAGAAAGAGATCTGAGAGAAAGAAAAAGAGAGAAAAACTCTGCTGAAGTTCTGCACCGGCCACCACTACAAGGTGACAAAAGTCCCTTGGGGGGCACCCCCCCCCCAAGGTCCTTGCCTTCTCCTGCTGCCTCCAATGGCTTAGACGTGGCTTTTCAGCCCGTCTACTTAGCTTTTTATTGGACATAGGACCTTCTCTTGGTCTTTGTCCTCTAAAAACCTGAGGTTATAGCCAAGCCAAGCGAATCAAGAGCATCTTCTGTTCTCATCTGCATGGATGATGGCGAAGCCCATACATGGCTTGCGACCGTCAATCTGAACGAGTCCCCCACAATCTCCTGAAAAGTTAGATCTTCCTTTTTTTGCTTTTCATTGTAGTTTGTATTTTTCTAAAAGAGACAAAAATCACAAATCTTGTCTTTCATTATTGATAAGAATTGTAAATCGGCTATAAACGCCAAAATCGGCTATAAATGCCAAACAAAATCGCCTTTCACGGCAAACCAAGAAAATGTCTCTTTTCTTAAATATTTGTGCAATGGAAAACTTGAAAGAAGTTGATTTCCTTTTTACTTGCGAAGGTTTATCTCCGGATTACCACTTGCAATTCCGAGTAAAATAGAAAATCTGGCACACCCACACAAAAAATTGTTGATGCACGCTTCAGGGCCCGCCAGGGCGCGAAAGGGCCGGACCCGACGGACTCCCACGTTCCGCCGACCCCGGTAGCCGCCCCAGCGGGCGCCTCGGAGCTCGTTCCATCAAGCTGGCACACCCGGTGGGACTCGTTCATTTGAGAACACGGTGCTTGGAAATGAAATATTTGCATATCATACTTTTTGCTCTATGCTTATACTTCTTTTCCGGATTCCTTGGCTACTTTCTAGCTGGTAGCTTATGTTGGATTTTGCATCCTAAAAAAAAAACATGAGATGGGATTCTTTGGAAATTTCTATTTCTTTGAGTTTGTTTCCACTCTTTCTCTTTTCAAAAAAAAAAAAAATCAGTTTTCTTAGTTTGAATTCAAAATTGAGAAACTTTGATCCTATCCTATCGTTCTTTGGCGCTTGCAGAAATGTTGAGCCCGTTCGACTAAGGTTTTGGACCATCGTTTCTCTTCGATGAGTTCATTAGAGATTTCAAAAAAAAAATCAGTTTTCTTAGTTTGGATTCAAAATTGAGAAACTTTGATCCTATCCTATCGTTCTTTGGCGCTTGCAGAAATGTTGAGCCCGTTCGACTAAGGTTTTGGGCCATCGTTTCTCTTCGATGAGTTCATTAGAGATTTCAAAAAAAAAAATATTAAAAAAAAATAAAAATAAAAAAAAATTAGTTTTCTTAGTTTGGATTCAAAATTGAGAAACTTTGTTCCTATCCTATCGTTCTTTGGTGCTTGCAGAAATGTTGAGCCCGTTCGACTAAGGTTTTGGACCATCGTTTCTCTTCGGTGAGTTCATTAGAGATTTCAAAAAAAAAAATATTAAAAAAAAAATAAAAATAAAAAAAAATTAGTTTTCTTAGTTTGGATTCAAAATTGAGAAACTTTGTTCCTATCCTATCGTTCTTTGGTGCTTGCAGAAATGTTGAGCCCGTTCGACTAAGGTTTTGGGCCATCGTTTCTCTTCGATGAGTCTATTTGGGATTTTTATAAAAAAAAGGGACATAGACCACTAAGGTTAAACCAATTGCGTTCTTTGATCACGATTGATTCAAGAAAAGCCTTGTCCAGAGTGTGGAGACAGCTTGACTGTTCTAGGCAAGGGTCCTCCAAACGGGTTCATTAAGTAATCCTACCCTTACCTGGGGGCAATTCTATCAATTGAGGTTTCATAAGACCGGGTTAGGAGGCCTATGTGTACTCTCTCGTCTTTAAATCTTAAAAAATTAAAAAAAAAATAAAAATAAAAAAAAAAGATTTTCAAAAAAAAATCTTAAAAAAAAAAAAAACAAAAATTTTCAAAAAAAAATAAAATAAAAAAATAAATAAAAAAAAATATTTAAAAAAAATAATAAAAAATAAAAAAAAATAAAAAAAATAAAAATAAAATAAAAAAAAAATCATTTCAAAAAAAAAATCTCCAAAAACTCGTCACTTTTTGGATTCAGATTCGAGAAATTGTGGTCTCTTCCCTTCTGAGTACTGGCGCTCGCGGAAATCGTTGAGCCCGTATTTGAATCGGAATGTCACCTGCTCTCTTTGACGAATCCATTTCTGACATTTCAAAACAAAGAATCCCATCTCATGGATGCGATCTCCAACATTTGTGCATAGCAATACTGGTACGCCCTTTCAGGGTCTACTGTATCTGTGACCGGCACATTTGTAACTCCTACCTTATATTCTTCTTATCTCGAGCAAGCTCCGCTTCTCGATAAGTCGAATTTAGGTATACAATTGCTTCTAGCAGTCATTGGAACGCTCATTTCGAGCCTACCATGTTCGCTGTCAGAACAATTGTACCATCTATGGCTTTTTGCCTTCTTCATGTCGCTTGGGTCATATCCCTTGAGCGATTTGAAAAGACAACCATAGAAATTCCCATTTATGGTCATTATATTCTTGTGATTACTAATGGATGTGGTCTTGTTTCAGAACTTTTTCGAAACTAACAATGGCAGCCTTAACCATTATCTTCGATGAGAACAAGCACCAACTCATGCTTCAACAGAAGCAAACCGAGCGCACTTACAAGCGCCCCGCCAGCTGCCGAAGCGTCAACTCCCTCGGCAACTCTCTGAACTCCGGGTCGACCTCGACTCCCCGGACCATCGTCTTCGGGACACTGGGACCATTCCCACTTCCCGAAGAACAAGCTGCGCCTGCTAAAAAGCAGAAGATCGCCTCTCAACGTGTCACTCCCGTGACACCAAAGGCGAGCGCCCAAAAGCCCGAAGCCCGCGGCACCCCCGCGAAGCCTCGATCCACAAACAACCAGGTCTATCCCAAGACTTGGTCTCCAAGACCTTCCCCAAAACAAAGAAGGTCTCAAATTTCCACCAAGCCAGCATACCTGGCCCCACTCAAAGAAAACCAGTTCTACCCTCTTGCCTACATGAAAGAGGAGAGACCCATCTCCAACCTGACTCCCAAGTCAACCCAGCATGAGCCGGCTTGTTCCTACAGGCCCAAAATCAGATCATGCATCACCAGGCCTCTCCAAGCACCTGCTAAGGCCTACACTCCTTCAGTTCGACCCTTCATCTCTACCGGGGCCGAACTCGAAAGGTTCAAAGCTTCGCTGCAACAGGCAAAGGACCGGGTCCGCATCCTGTCCTTGCCCAACCACAAAGAAGACAAGCTCGGCTGCTGCGCCCGAGGGAGCACATCCTTCATCGTCAGAGCCCAGCCGGAGCTGACCAAAGCTCAAATCGCTCGTCGAGCACGCCGCCGTGCGTCATATCGACAAAAGAGACTAGAGAAGCAAAGGACCCAGCCTCCTACACTTCAAGTCTCCCACAAATGGGTCGAAAAAGAAAGACCCGACCAAGTTGCTGCCGTCCATATGGTTGGAAAAACCAGAAGACGCCAAAGGTCAGCATCAAAAATCCATGTCCGACGTCCGGTGACCCGTAGCATCACCAGGACACAAAGACATCCCGAAGAATCTCCTGCCCCTTCCAGCCAAGGACGGGAGAGTAATCCTTCATCAAGCTCTTCATCAAAAAGAATGAGCCCCAGCTCGGTCACCAGGACGATTTCTTCGTTCGAATCCCGAGGGATGAACGTCTTGGCTACAAGTTCTGAGCCGCCACCTCAGAATCCACCTCGAGATGATGCGCTCACACGCATCCAGCAGTTGGAACAAGGCCAGCAGAGGATTGAAACTCTGATGGAAAACCTTCTCCTTGTTGTCCAAAATCAGGTGAACAATGAGCCTCCTCCAAATCATAGCAATAACGAAGGAAATGGAGAAGAAAATGAGTCACGCGCCCTCACCAAAAAGGACGTAGACAGTATCCTCGCCAAAGCTAAAGAAGAGGATATACTCAAAGAGCATGGGATCAAGCCACCATATCCTTTATGGATGGACTCGGTCCCGTTCCCCACAAAATTCAAGCATCCTACTCTCCAAACATATACGGGGAAAGGATCAGCCAGACAGCACGTCATCCACTTCAAGATCTTGACGGGAGCTATCGCGGATCAAGATGCACTCAAGATCCGCCTCTTTGCAAGTACCCTAAAAGGTACGGCCTTCGATTGGTACTCCACTCTGCCGGAGAACTCCATTCAGAACTGGGCTATGCTGGAGACACGCTTCCTGACCCACTTCCAAGGTGAGGATCATCCTGTTACTATGGCTCAGCTCTGCAGCCTAAAACAGGGAGAGAATGAGTCAACTTATGACTTCATTCACAAGTGGAAAGCAATGGCGTACAAATGCTCAGATGTACTGCCACAAGCGTCGCTAGTCGACATCTGCCGAAACAACATGAGAGCTAAAATCCGCTCCATGATCATCGGCAATAAATCAAAGAACCTGGGGGAACTCCTGGAAGCTTCCATGGAAGCTGAAACGGTGATCAAAGACCTCAACAGTCAGAAATCATCAAAGAAAGAGCCGACTGCTGTTGCAACCTCTAAACCAAAGAAGAAGGAGGTTCTCAATGTGCAGACTAAGTCAGCTCCTCAGCAACCAAAGAAAGCTGAAAATAGAGCTGCAGGTAAGAGACCTGAACTCTCTGATGCCTTCAAAGAGCGAGTAGAAAAGAAATATCCGTTCGATGAAGACGTCGAAAAAATCTTTGAGGCTCTCCTAGCAAATGGCAAACTCATTTTGCCAGAGCCCAAAAGACCTGGAGACGTTGGCAAAACCAATGATCCTCGGTACTGTCCATACCACCAGATGGTCTCGCATCCTCTCAATCAATGCTTTGTTGTGAGAGAGAAGATAAACGAGATGTGGAAAAACGGAATCATCACCTTTGACAAAAACTATGGGACTGCCTCCGTCAACATGGTGTCATGTGGACAAACACCAAAATCACCGAAGAAGAAGATCACTACTTCCTTCAAGGTGATAAATAGAATTCAAACGTCCGAAGTGTTGGTTCCTTGCCCGACACCAGACGGACAACCCATATGGGTACATCCCGATCTCCTGGAAGATGAAAATTGGGAGATCGTCAAAACAAAGCCGACCGCTCAGCAGCGAAGGCAAGCCAAGAAACATCTCCTCAGGCTCAAACGGCAAGAGAAGACTCAGCCAAAACAAAAAGTCCATGAAAAGGCAGAGGCCTCCTCTACCACTTCACTCGGGGTAGCAGAAACGTCCCTTCCAGATACTTCAAAGGCGGTAAGAAACTTCACTCTCAGTGATTTCATGCCACCTCAATTCAAAAAAGAAGCCATGCAGGGGGCATCATACTCTTGCAACTCGGTAGTTGGATTCTCCATTGATGGATACGAGTCCAGCGACACCGACGATGGATTCGAGCCCAACTACACCGATGAGTGGGAGGAATCTCTTGAAACAGGAGAATATCTCTCCGATGAAGAATGGGTTCCTGAAACTCACCTTATGCCAGTAATCTGGTATAACCCCTTGCAACCACAAGGATCCTGGTCTGATGATGAAGAAGACCAAGAGGCTGCACAAGAAGATGCTGTTAACCCAGCACCTGTCATTGCTCCAGTGGAAATCAACTATGTTGAGCCACACGGAGAAGACGAAGAAGAGGATCTGGCTCCCATGCCTGATCTTGAAGAATATGCAAGGATCTTGCAGCGTCTCGCTCTAGAACAAGAGCAAGACCGCGTCAACGAGATTCCTCACAATCCAGAGCCGGAAGTCCTTGAAGCCCATCAGGTACCTCCTCCCTCAACTCCTGAAAATGGAGAACATTGCTGGATTGACGATCCTCTTACATCCGAGGATGAGTCTGACTCCGAGCAGGCAACATCTTCTATCAGAGCTTCCTGTAATGTAATATATCAGGATTATAGCTCTTCTGAAGCGTCGTCTGATGAGATTACCTACACTCCGACGACGCCTAGCAATGTATCCTCTGGAGCTACCTCGTCTCACGTGACTTTCACAGAGATGACACCCTCTCAGGTTTCTTCTCCTGAGAATGTGACTTCAGGATACACATTCTTCCCGACTCATCATCATGAAGAAAACCCAACTTGGGGTGATGGATGGGTCAACGAAGAAGAAAAGCTGCTGGATGCTGTTCAGGACTTGCTCCCGGAAAATGCTCCGTGCAACACAATCACTGAGGATGGCAACTCTGCTGCAAATACATCCCCAGTAGATGAAAAACGACAGCCTCTTGATCCTGAAGACAATCTTCCAAACGAAGATCCTTCTCAAGAAGCTCTCGAAGTTGGTAGAGGCACCCGTTCGGGCCGGGACTACCACAAAAATTACAACCAATCTTTCTTTACTTATGTAAATCCTTCGGGAAAAGATGTTGTAAGCGCCCCCAGTGGCAACAATGATGAACATGCAGGCCCTAAGGAGGCTTTCAAGTATGACTTGGTTGAGCACTTCAAACACATACCTGCACGTCTTCACATCCTGGATTTATTACTAATGTCTCCACGCACTCGTGATAATCTCATCTCAGAATTACAAAAACTGAATGAGGATGTCGACAAACATGCCCCGCAAGTCCTCCAAATTGAAATGGACTACCGGGTCAAAAACTCTGAAACTTCCTTAAAAGAAGAAAAAAAGAAAACTGAGGGATCATGCGTCCAATGCTTCTCGGTTCAAAAGGCAGCCAGTGCAACCATCGCCTTCACTAAGGAAGACCTCCTACTTGGCGAAGCAAGGCACAACCGACCCCTGTACTTCACAGGGTACATCAAAGAAATGCCGATACATAGAGTTCAGATCGACCCAGGTTCTGCACTCAACCTTATCTCCACTTCGGCTCTTGAAGAGTTGGGCATCCCACCCAGCAAGCTAAGCCACACATCTGTATCTATCTTTGGATACGATGGGAGCACTCAAAGGCCTATCGGCAAAATCAGGTTCAAATTGCAAATCGGTGATCTTATCTCTGAGGTCACTGTGTATGCAATAAAAACCCCCTCATGCTACAACATCCTTCTCGGACGTCCTTGGATACACGAGAATGGTGTTGTTCCTTCAACTCTACATCAATGCATCAAGTTTGTCGGCGACGACGGCATGGTACATCGAGTCTTTGCGGACAGGAAACCCTTCAAAGGTAAAGAAGTCCACTTCGCAGACTCCCAAATGTATGAAGGAGAAAAAGAAGAAGAGGAAATAGCACCCCCTGCTGAAAATCTCCAGAAAGATAAAGGCAAGGCTCCTCAAAAATCACCGGAAAAAAACAAGCCCTCCGGCAAATTAGAAGAGAGTAGTCAATCTCCCTTCGTTATCTCCCTCAAGAATTCAAAACCTTTGGTCATCATGACTAAAGTGAAGAAGGCGAAACAAAAGCCTAGGGGCAAATTTGTTGTTTCTCTCATGTCTATCATGCAAGACACAGACTCGGACTCAGAGCCAGAAGACGATGCATCGTCAAGCCAAGCTGACACTCAGCAAGTTCAGCCTGCTCTCACTCCGATGGAGACACCTGCTGATGTAGAAGATCCTACGTCAGCTACCTTTGTTGTTCCGGCAACATCACCAAAGCAAAGGCCGATCTTCTTCCATAGATCGGACGCTTCTTCATCAAACTCCATGCTGGAACATTTTCAAAATGAAGGTATGCCTCAGCTATCTCTATATAGTCCTGTGGCACAAGCAATTATGAAGAAAATGGGCTTTGACGCTCAAAACCCAGTCGGTTTGGGAGAAAGACGCGGTATTCTCACGCCATTGGAGCCCGCCTTGACCAAAAGCCAGCTGGAAGATTGGAGACTCTACGGTCATGTAGAAAAGTCTTCATATGGGTTAGGGTATGATCCCGACACTCCTCTGAGACAGTTGACACAAAGGCTTAAAAGTCGTTTTACCGACCAAGCCTCAACATCTAAAGTCCACGAAGACATCGATCTCCCTGGAAATCTCTTTAAAGAGTTACCTGACAAAGATCCAGGAAGCTCATCCAATTGGTATGATTTCTCTGATGATAAAGAGGAATCGTCCGATAATACAGACTTATGGCATCCTGACCCAGAAGAACCCTCGTCTCCAAAAGAAATACCAGACTCAACAGGCGATTGGGACTATCTCATAGCAAGCCTTGAGGAGATCACTAATCAAGAAAATCCATGGAAAGGAACGGAGCCTTGGTCTGGTAATGCAGTTGAAACTCCAGAAGGTTTCGTTGAGTTGGAAGCCTCCGAAAATATTGTGGAGGAACCACCTTCGAACCTTCCGACAGAAGATCCTGTTCAAAAGATAAACTTGGGAACACCTGATAACCCACGTCCTGTATTCATAAGCAAGAATATAAAGGATGATGAGTTACCCGAGTATATCGCTTTTCTTCGTGAGTTCGTTGATTGCTTTGCATGGTCCTATGCTGAAATGCCTGGTTTAGACCCCAAAGTAGCAGTCCACAAACTCAATCTTCAAGAAGAAATCAAGCCTGTCAAACAAGGCCAAAGAAGATTCCGTCCAGATGTGATGGATAAAATTGAACAAGAAGTTCAAAAGCTCAAAAGCGTCGGCTTCATCCGTGAGGAAAAACATCCAGAATGGTTGGCCAACATTGTCCCCGTGACAAAGAAAAATGGGCAGATCAGAGTCTGTATTGACTATAGAGACCTGAATGGCGCTTGCCCTAAAGATGAATTCCCGCTCCCCATACCGGAGGTGATGATTGACAATACCTGCGGATTCGAGCGAATGACATTCATGGATGGCTTCTCTGGTTACAATCAGATAAAGATGCATCCCGAGGATGAAAAACACACTTCATTTCGGACTCCATTTGGCGTGTATTGCTACACTGTCATGCCATTTGGTCTGAAAAATGCTGGTGCCACATATCAGAGGGCTATGATGAAAATATTCCAAGATATGCAGCACAAGACGGTCGAATGTTACGTTGATGACCTCGCCGTCAAAAGCAGAAGAAAAGAAGACCATCTCAAAGATCTTCGGGAAGTCTTCCTCCGACTTCGCAAACACAAACTGCGGATGAATCCTCTAAAATGCTTCTTCGGCGTCTCGTCGGGTAAGTTTCTCGGATTCCTTGTTCGGAAAGCTGGAATAGAACTTGACCCCATAAAAGTCAAGGCTATTCTAGAAATGCCCTCTCCAAGAACCCTAAGGGAACTAAAAGGGCTTCAAGGGAGATTGGCCTACATTAGACGGTTCATCTCCAATCTTTCGGGGAAATGCCGTCCATTCTCTCGATTGATGAAAAAAGGTGTAGACTTTGTCTGGGATGCCGACTGCGAAGCCGCATTTCAAGATATCAAGTCATACCTGACCAAACCTCCAGTGTTAGCTGCCCCTGCCACTGGAAAACCATTCATCTTGTACACAAGAGCTCTTGATCATTCTGTAGGCGCTTTGCTTGCACAAGAGAATGGTGAGGGAAAAGAAGCTGCTCTATACTACCTCAGCCGCATGCTAGTAGGTGCAGAGCATCGCTACTCTCCAGTCGAAAAAGAATGCCTTGCAGTGATGTTTGCCGTACAAAAGCTACGTCACTACTTGCTTTCCAACACAGTCTACCTCGTCTCAAGGATCAACCTCTTGAAGGTCCTTGTCACAAAGGCAGGTTCTCTTAATGCCCGACTGGCAAAATGGTCCATCCTCTTGTCACAATTTGATATTAGGTATGTGCCACAAAAAGCAATCAAAGGCCAAGCTCTAGCAGATTTCCTCGCAGAGCATCCATTGCCTAAAGATTCTCCACTCAGAGATGATCTCCCAGACGAACCTGTCTACAACGTGGAGACTTCCTCACCAAATGCCTCCTGGGACATGTACTTTGACGGTGCAACCAGGACAAATGAAAACAGAAAGCTGATCTCGGGAGTTGGCATCCTCTTTGTTAGCCCCGACAAATACATGATTCCACATGCTTTCTCGCTATTGGAACCATGCACAAACAATGCAGCTGAATACCAAGCTCTGATCCTAGGATTGGAACTCGCCATCGAATCCGGTATCACTATGCTGAAAGTCTTTGGAGACTCTCAACTGATCGTCAACCAGATGACTCAGAAATATGAAGTCAGGAAGCCTGATCTGCTGCCTTATTACAACAAGGCACAATCGCTTCTGCAAAAGTTTGACATCTGCAACATCACCCACATTCGTAGAGGTGAAAATATCCGTGCAGATGCCCTGGCCGGACTTGCCGCATCAATGGCGATCCAGGAAGGGGAAAACATGCAAATTACAGTGTGCGAGAGAAGGATCCTCCCTCCTCTTAACACACACCAAGCAGTTGCCGAATGCCACCGAGTGGTTGGAAGTCGGATCTCTACCCTTCAACCTTCAATCGTCGACTGGAGGGATCCGTTTATTGATTACACTATGTTCGGAATCCTACCTGAAGATCCAAAAGAACGGGTAAGCATACAAAGGCGAGCCCCAAACTTTCATTTGGATATTCCTTCAAAAATCCTCTACAGGAAATCCTTCAACGGAGTACTTCTACGCTGCTTGTCACAACAAGAGGCCGAAGAAACACTTAAAGAAGTTCATGCTGGTCTTTGTGGAGCCCATCAGGCAGGTCCTAAGCTCTATGATCAGGTAAAAAGGTTAGTTTACTATTGGCCTACCATGGTTGCTGATGCAATGCAATTTGCCAAACGCTGCCAGCTATGCCAAGTTCACGGAGATTACATTCACATGCCTCCGGAATGGCTGCATCCTACAGCAATCTCATGGCCTTTTGAAGCATGGGGCATGGACATCATAGGTCCTATCTCTCCCCCTTCAAGCAAAGGTCATCGCTTCATCTTCGCCGCAACGGATTATTTCTCCAAGTGGTCAGAAGCATTTGCGTTCAACGAAATGAAGACCTCATCAGTTCTTCAGTTCCTGCGCACCAACATCATTTGTCGTTTCGGCATACCCAAGAGATTCGTCCATGATAACGGACCACAATTCCGGGATCATCGATTCTACAGGTTTTGCGACAAATACAAAATTCAAAGCTGTCATTCGACTCCATACAATCCGGCAGCAAACGGATTAGCAGAAGCCTTCAACAAGACACTCTGCAAAATCCTCAAGAAAATGGTCTCTAGTCACAAAAGAGACTGGAGCGATAAACTGTCTGAAGCTTTGTGGGCCTATCGAACCACCGTTCGAGGACCAACCCATAGCACACCATTCTCCTTGGTCTATGTATGCGAAGCTGTCATGCCCCTAGAGGTACAAATTCCTTCTCTGAGGGTATCTCTACAAAATGACATGACTCAAGAAAGCAATGTCAAATTGCGACTCCATGAGCTGGACAATCTCGACGAGAGACGGCTCGAAGCTCGACAAAGCATTGAACTTTACCAAGCACGCATGGCAGGATCTTTTGACAAAAGGGTCCGGCAACGCGCCTACAAAAAGGGTGACTTGGTTCTTGCGGTAAAAAGACCAATGGTCTTCGCACACAAGTCCAAAGGCAAATTTGAACCAAAATGGGAGGGACCCTACGTCATCGACAAAGTCTTCTCCAACGGCGCATATGCCCTCCTAAACATGGAAGGCGACAGATGTATGCTGCCTATCAACGGCAAGTTCTTGAAGCGGTACTACCCTTGAAGACTTACCCAACTGGGTAAGAGCAATGCCTGTATGGCCAAAACCTGTTCTCAGGTACTCGCTCGTCAAACCCACTCTCTTTAGAATTTTCATATCAAATGTCAAAATTTCTAGAGATTCAAAAACAATGCTTACTTTCATTGTTTCATTGTTCAAAAACAAAAAAAATCCAAGTTTAGGAGCCTCTCCCTGACTTGACCAAAGCTTTCGATCCTTGAACCAAAATTCATGGTTTGAAACAAAAATCCGGATTCAGGGATTTCCACCCTAGTCCACCTTACCTTTTACCGCCAAATGGTTCTAGGTCAAAATTTACGACCCTCGTGTCTTTTAACAAAAAAAAATGGTTTTTTAAAAATCGTGGGGAAATGACATCAAAGTCAGTACCCGCAAAACAAAAATTTTGAAAAAAAGCAAGGATGCGACATTCCATCGATACTTGCATCCAAAATCGCAGGGAAGCGACATTTCGTCGATACTTGCAAAATCCAAAAACCGTGGAGAAGCAACAAACCAGTTGATATCCACAACCCAATTTCAAAAATCGTGGAGATGCAACATACCAGTTGCTATCCACAACCAAAATTACAAATGGTTCGAGAAAACCTCAAATTTCAAAAATCGCGGAGAAACGACATCAAGTCAGTACCCGCAAAACCAAAAGTCTTGGGAAAAGCAGGGAAGCGACGCTTAGTCGATATTTGCACCCCAATTCGCGAGGAAGCGACATTCCATCGATACTTGCAAAACCTAACCCGCGAGGAAGTGACATTCCATCAATACTCGCAAAACCGAATGAGCAAGGAAGCGACATTCCATCGATACTTGCAAGACCATTCAGCGGGGAGGCGACATTTAGTCGATACCTGCATTTTGAAAACCAAAACTCGGCTATAAATGCCAAAATCCGGCTATAAATGCCAAAACAAAAATTTCCGGCTATAAACGCCAAAACCGGCTTTCATGCCAATAAAACAAAACTTGGTTTTCAAAAAACTCGGCTACAAATGCCACACAAAAAAAAAACCTGACTCTCATGTCAAAACCGGCTATAAATGCCACAAATTGGCTATCAATGCCACCAAACCGGCTATAAATGCCACAAATTGGCTATCAATGCCACCAAACCGGCTATCAATGCCACAAATTGGCTATCAATGCCACCAAACTGGCTGTAAATGCCACAAAATTTCGGCTTCCATGCCAACCCAAATTTTGGCTTTTACGCCATAAAATTTCGGCTTCCATGCCATCTCAAAAGCGGCTTTCACGCCACAACCAAAATCAGGCTCCCATGCCAAAACAATTATTTGACAAAAGATTTTCACAAAATGACAAAGCTTTTGATCAAATCCCATTTAGCAATTGCTTTCATCACAAAAAGATTTGAGTGAGCGTAGGGAAAACAAAAAAAAAAAGGTACCAAAAAAAATACATGTGGTACCAAAGCAAAAAAAAAAAATAGAAAGTGTTCACAAGCACTACAAAAAAAAAAGAGAAAAGTACCAAAAAAATACATGTGGTACCAAAAAAAAAAAGAAAGTGTCCACAAGCACTACAAAAAAAGAGTACCAAAAAATACAGGTGGTACCAAAAAAAAAGAAGAATGGTTTCTGCTATAAAAAATCAGGAGCTTAGCCAAAAATGGTCTCCAGCCAAAGCTTCAGCTCCTCAAGCAAACTTTTGGCCTCAGCCGTCAGAGTTTCCAAGGCACGCTTCTTCAGGAACTTGCTATGAGATGCTGGCGAATGCCGTAACCCTTCTTTTACACCGGGAAGCTCTTCCCCAGCAGTTTGCCATCGTTCGTTTTCTAGAGTCCTCCTCTCGAGAACTTGACCGGCATCTGCAACCCTGCGGATCAGAGTACTCTCCCTGTCACGAGCCTCTGTTATAGCAGCCCACTTCGCATCGACTTGTGCCTTCAAATGCTCAAGACGTTTCCTGGCCTCCTCAACTTCCCTATCAAGGACGTTAAGGTCATGCCTCAATCCGATGATGGCTAGCTCTTCCTTGTTCTTCTCCCGAACTAGCTGCTTCTTGCTTTGTGTAGCCTCATTCAGGTCAGACTTAGCCTTATCAGCAGGGTCCAAGAACATCTCCTTGAAGAATTGGTCGTCAGGGAAACCCATGGTCTCAAACCACTTGTCACCCAGTGCAATGATCCTATCAACGATCGCTCTGGCACCTGTGACATCCAGACCAACCTCTTCGGTGTCGGTCAGAATCTCCTGTACATGTGGGATCATGCCAAATCCTGCCTCCAAGTGTCCAGAAAGGAGAGTCTTGACCCAAGAACTCAAAACCCGAGCCAGCACCTTCTTCGCAAATTGAAGAGACGAACTGGATGGAGATTCAACCTTCTCCGCTGATCGGCTGCTCATGTCATGTCCCATTGGAAGAGTAATAAAAGAACTCTTTTCACTTGGAGCCACTGGAGAGGGAATCTCAACACGAGGCATCTCCTCAATCATGTCTGAACTGGTCTCTACCTCCGGATCGACCTCTGGCATCCCTTGCTCTGGTTCTGAAGAAAGCGATGGACTCTCTTCTGTCACTTCAAAACCTGCAAATGAAACACAAAAAGGTATGATATGATCCTGTTCAAAAAAAAAAAAAAAAAAAAAACCATCAGGGTCATCACTACAAAGTACCTTCTTCGACGACTGGCGGAACACTCTCTTCCTCCATGAACTCATCAGAAGCATCATCGACATTTGCGTCCATTGATGGTTCAAAGTCATCGGAATCCTGTGGCAAGTCAGCTGACAAGAAAAAAAATGTTAGCAAATCAAGTCGCAGGCAAAAAAAAAAAAGAGAAAGCGAAAGAAGTTATACCAATTGGAGATTCCGGAGTCATTCCAGAGTCCCTCGGTTCTTCTTCAGATGCCATAACCGGCTCCATCACCGCCTCATCGGTCGGAACCTCAGGCATCGGCAAGTCTTCATCCTCTGCTAAAAAAAAAGCAGCAGCAGGGTGAGAAAACAAATCAGAACATGGAAAGCCCCATGAAAGAAGCAGAAAAAGAAAAAGGAAGAATCATACCTTCTCCCAGGCCTGCTGAACGGCCACATTAGAAGATCTGGCGGATCGACGAGGTACGCTTGTAGCAGGCTCTTTACCCTTGTTCGC
This sequence comes from Umbellularia californica, assembly GCA_028538565.1. Lineage (NCBI taxonomy): Eukaryota > Viridiplantae > Streptophyta > Magnoliopsida > Laurales > Lauraceae > Umbellularia > Umbellularia californica. The sequence continues at coordinate 30,224,858 of JAPQWN010000007.1, forward strand.
TCTGGAGGAACCACCTGCAAAGGTTGGAAAAGAAAAAGATCGTCATCAAAATGACAGGATTTCGTTAAAAAAAAAAAAAAAAAAAAGGGGGTCACTTTGTCCCACCAAAAATCTGGCGAAATTTTGGCATGACTCCGGGGCGATTCCAAAGAAAAAGGAAATACCCCGACGGAAATAGAAAGTTTGAAGATGGGCTCAATATTGCTGCGGGCTCCGAAACTCCAAACTTTCGAAACCTCAAAATCTCCGCAAAATCAAGAAGGGCTCAACATCGCTGCGAGCTCCAAATTCCCAAATTTGCAAAGATTTTCAGGTATGCTATCACATCATGCTACTCAATTCAATTTACAAAAAGTACATGCATGAACATCTAGATTTGCATAAAAACGCATTATCATGATGAGCAAAAAAAAAAAAAAAAAAAAAAGAAGAAAAAAAAGAAGCTTTCTCAAAAAAATAAAGGGAGAAAGAAAAGAAAAAAAAAAAAAAAAAAAAAAATCAGGCCACGTGGCCGTACGGACCAGATCCGTACGGATCTGTCTGTACGGCCCGCAAAAAAAAAAAAAAGAAGAAAAAAAACGTGTGAAAAAAAAAAAAAAAAAAAAACGTGAAAAAAAAGAAATCACGTGGAAAAGAAAAGAAAAAAAAAGAGAAGAAGAATAGAAAGAAAAGAAAAAGAAAAGAAAAAAAAAAGAAGGAAAAAAAAAAAGAGAGAAACTTTCTTCTTTTTACCATCCTATTCTCTACATGGAGTTTTCTTGAAAGAAAAAGAGAGAAAACTTACTTGAAGCCATTGATGGAGAAGAAGAAGAAAAAAGCTTGAAGATCCTTGAAGAAGAAAAACTCTTGGCCTTGGAGCTCTCTTGAGATTGTTGCAAAAGAAAGCAATAAGGGCAAGAGATCCTACCTTCCTTTGCTTTTATAGGAGAGAGCAAATCAAAGAAGGAAACAAAGAAGAAAGGTAAGTGTTACTAATTAGTAACCTTACCAAAAGAGAAGGAATTAGAAAGATTCTTTCCCAAAAAAAGAAAGATGTCTTTGAGAGATTTTCTCCCAAAATCAATCAATGAGAGATTCTCTCCAACAAAAAAGGATATTGGATATTCTTTCCCAAAAAGAAAGATACCTTGAGATATTCTCTCCCAAATTAAGGGAATATGAGAGATTCTCTCCCATAAAGATATTTTTAGATATTCTCTATCCAAATGAGATATCTTTAGATATTCTTTACAAAAATGGCCCCACATGAGATCTAAGCCATCCTAAAAAGCTTAAGGTCCCATGGGCTAGCCCATATGAGCCAGGTTTGACCACCTAGGCACTAAAAAAAAAAAAAATGGGCTTTTAGTCAGGAAAAAAAAATCCCTCTTACCCAAGAGCATACAAAAATGGTTCCATGCCTCTTTTGAGTTGATTGAACCATACAAAAAATTCCAAGCCCCATGAGCTTCCAAAAATCAAACCATCCAGCCTCATATACCAAGTTGAGCCAAAATCTTGAAATTGACATTCCACAAAAATCCAAACCACTCCAATGGACCCACACAGTCCCAAAGAGTGACCAAAAACCAAATCCTGGTCCCCTAACTTGCCACATACAGCTTGTTAGGTCACAAGACCAAAACCAAAAACCAAATCATGATCCCCCAACTTGCCACATACAGCTTGTTGGGTCACAAGGTCAAAACCAAAACCCGACCCCCTAACCTGCCACATACAGCTTGTTAGGTCACAAGGTCAAAAACAAAAGCCCAAATCCACATCCCTGATGTCATCTTCAAAACTTTGCCTCGAGATGGTGTGTGATTCCTTTCACTACCATAAAATTCCCCTGGAAGCTCAAAGGCTACTATACCAAAGGAAAGATTGCTCAAAGACTCTTGGTCAAGACACAAGCTCTCCTTCAAAAATCTCTTCGAGGCACATCGACTACAAAAGTCAAGCAACTCGTCGCTGTACCTCGAGGGGGCATTTGTTGACACCAAAAATGTCACTTTGCCTCTTCAACATCAAGAAAGCTGCATGAAGTCGCAACCTGCCATAAATAGGCAATGCAATTTCTCCAAAAATTCAAATCTTGTCAGAATCAAACAAAAACTGCAAGATTCTTCAAGATAGCCAAGAGAAGAGTACACATGAAGTTTCGGGCCATTTCGACAACATTTGGCCTAACTTCACTTCTCCGACAGCTAAAAGGGAGCTCCCGGCGGCGACATCATCGGAGACGTCAAAACTTCGATCAAAGCCTACAGATGACTCCAGCATGTCTCAAAAGGGCTCTATGCCAAATTTCAAGTCAAACCGACAACGTTTGACCCTCCATCAATGCTCGAGCAGCAAAATCAAGCCTCCCGGCGGCGGGAACCACCGAAGCCTTCGCTCATCAAACCAAGTGCATGAGTGGCTTCAACATGCTTCCAAAAGGCTGCACGTCGAATTTCAGGTCATTCCGACAACGTTTGACCAGGTTTCGATGCTCCGAGAGAAAATCAAGCCTACCGGGGGCGGAGCAACCCGGGACCATGACATCCAAAACGGAGCCCATGGAACGTCTCAAAATGACTCCAATAGGCTCCCCGTCAAATTTCAGGTCAATCGGACATCGTTTGACCACATATCAAAGCTCGGCATTTTTCCCCGCAGCAAAATCAAGTGAAGCATCGATGGGACCCCAAACGGCTTCAAAACTCAAACAAAAGCCTATGGTTGGTCTTATTTATTGCTCAGGAGACTTCACCTCAAATTTCAGGTCATTCCGACATCGTTTGACCAAGTTTCAGCTTCTGGCGGAAAATCAGCAGCTCTACGCGACAAAGTCTTCGGCTTTCCCGGAAAATTGGAAACTTTGCACTCTAAAAATGCAAGGATTCTCATCAAGTTTTCTACAGGGAAATCAAGCCAATAAATGAGAAGAAATGTCAAGAAAAATACAGAAGAAAACGACGACGAAAAAGACCTCAAAACGACCGCAAAACGGGCTCCGAAAGGGAAAAATCCCCCAGGGTCGCAGACCCCTGCGACCATGGCCCATGGTCGCAGGCCCCTGGGACCATGGCCCATGGTCGCCGGTCCATGGTCGCCAGCGACCATGGAGGTCCAGGTCACCGGATTTTCCGCCGGTGACCCGTTTTTCCGTCTTTTTTCGCGTTTCGCGCACTTTGGCCCCTGTGGTTTCCTGAAAATGTGATTTTTAGTGCTCTAAATTGACTCATATCCGACGACATCTCGGATCCGCCGTCAAAAGCATAAAATCATCATTGATCGCTCCAAGATCGCCAACCGGTCGACCAAGAAAGTGCACTTTCTGTCCGACCGATCGTGAAATCGACAAGACAGATGTCACCGGCCCACTCTTAGCTATCAATGTCTGAAGTTACATGTTCATCCGATGTCGATCAGTATGTAGATCCATCGATGATCATCGCCAAAAGAATTCCAGAAGACACGGCACGGCCCGCGACTCTTCGACTGCTCGGCGACCATTTAATGCAGTTAATTGACTAGCTTTATCGCAGTCATTAATTCATTTCTTTGGACGGCCCAATCAGAAGCAAGCATCCAGGAGTTACAAATCAATTAAGTCATGGCATTCAAGCCATGAAACTCCTCCCATTATGGTAATTAAGGTGATTAAAAGCCCTTAATCTCCATCGGCCAATCAGATTCAAGGAAAAAGGAGTTACAAAATCAAGAAATAAATCTTGTAACTCCTCCCATTAAAGCCATTAAGGCTCATAAACCCTCCTAAATGGCTACCAAAGGCCTATAAATAGGAGAGCATTCCATTGAAATTGAGATCGGAAAAAGATCAGAAAAAAGAGGAGAAAATCAGAGGATCAGAAAAAAAAAGATCAGAAAGAGATCTGAGAGAAAGAAAAAGAGAGAAAAACTCTGCTGAAGTTCTGCACCGGCCACCACTACAAGGTGACAAAAGTCCCTTGGGGGGCACCCCCCCCCAAGGTCCTTGCCTTCTCCTGCTGCCTCCAATGGCTTAGACGTGGCTTTTCAGCCCGTCTACTTAGCTTTTTATTGGACATAGGACCTTCTCTTGGTCTTTGTCCTCTAAAAACCTGAGGTTATAGCCAAGCCAAGCGAATCAAGAGCATCTTCTGTTCTCATCTGCATGGATGATGGCGAAGCCCATACATGGCTTGCGACCGTCAATCTGAACGAGTCCCCCACAATCTCCTGAAAAGTTAGATCTTCCTTTTTTTGCTTTTCATTGTAGTTTGTATTTTTCTAAAAGAGACAAAAATCACAAATCTTGTCTTTCATTATTGATAAGAATTGTAAATCGGCTATAAACGCCAAAATCGGCTATAAATGCCAAACAAAATCGCCTTTCACGGCAAACCAAGAAAATGTCTCTTTTCTTAAATATTTGTGCAATGGAAAACTTGAAAGAAGTTGATTTCCTTTTTACTTGCGAAGGTTTATCTCCGGATTACCACTTGCAATTCCGAGTAAAATAGAAAATCTGGCACACCCACACAAAAAAATGTTGATGCACGCTTCAGGGCCCGCCAGGGCGCGAAAGGGTCGGACCCGACGGACTCCCACGTTCTGCCGACCCCGGTAGCCGCCCCAGCGGGCGCCTCGGAGCGCGTTCCATCACTTACGAAGCTCATTGCACGGAAGTAGAGCTTGCTGGAAAGATTTGACAACCACCTCTTCAATGGCGTTCTCGACTTGACTGTAGATCGTCCAGAATCTCTTGGCAAATTGAGTAATAGACTCGCTCTGCCTCATCCGGAGCGCCATGATGTCGGCGTCGGTCTTGGGGATGGTTCTGTGCACTTGGAATTTCTTCAAGAAGGAGCTTTGAAGCTGTCGCCAACTTGTGATCGACTCTTCTGGGAGTGCACAGAACCATCTTAGGGGGAGGTCCCCAAGACTGGAGAAAAAAACTCTGCAGTTGAGGTGACCGAGGTTACCCCAGAGCGAATCCTCTGAATGAAATGTCGAAGATGCGCTCCTGGATCCGAGGTTCCGTCGTACAAGACGAACCGTGGGACGATAAACTTCTCCGGGAGAGTAAACTCCCTTATCTCCAGAGAGAAAGGAGATGTTCCAAGGTTCTCTGCATCGCCGACATCCAACTGGTCGCGAGCGAATCCGACCTCCTCCATGTTGCGCCGGACCGTCTGCTTGACCTCCCGGGCAAGCCATTCCTTCATGTCATCCTTGTCGTCGAATGTGGGCCCTTGCTTTCTCTGGGTACATCTATCGCCTGAGCCTTCGACGTGATCTCGGGAGCGCCTTTTGTGGTTCAGGTGTTGCCGCAGATCATCGCGGACGATAGGACGTATGACGTTGTTCGTAGAAGCCTTCTCCATCTCCTGGAGCTGTTGCCGGAGCTGACGGATCAGCATATCTTTTTCTTGGATGATCAGGTTCTGGGTCCTGATATCCGCGAGTGAGGGGGAATCGTCATTGTGGGCCTGGTGCTCCACCAAGCTTTTGCCCTTCTGAAGCTACCTTGGTGAAGGGTTGTTTACTGGAGGAGGCCTTGTCTCCTCCATTAGAGGTGAGAACTTTCTGGTGAAGGCCTTGTTTACTGGAACAACTTTCTGCCGAACTGTGAAGGGTCTTTTGGTGTTATAGCCGAGACCGAGAATATTATCAAGTTCGGTTCCAAAATGTCAATACTGGCGGAGTGGGCCCAATCCCGGTGTTCGAGGAATGCCCCCACACAGTGTGCTAGTCATAACTAGTACATACCATTTGATTTGGAATCAATAATAACATGGAAAAATTGAAGATGTACAAAACAGAATTGAAATAACCCAATTGTATTCAACAAAAATGTTTTCATACAGCTCCCCTTAATCGTTTCTTTTCTCTAGTTCAAAACCAAAAAATAAAATAACATAGCGAATGATTGAGAGACGATTGGGAAAAGATAGAGAAGATCGATAAAACATAGCTTCATGTGTATATTTCTTCTTGCCTAGGTGTCCAATGTATTTTCTACAGAAATTGAAGAGAATGAAATCTACTGTGACCATGTGAGCAATTGATATTTTTTATTTTAGAAAGGGGGCAGGGAAGAAGGGTTATGGTGAATGAAAAAAAAAATAAAGGAAAGATGATCGTTTCCCGCCATCACTCTGTCACCGTGTGGAGTTGCTTCTTGCAAAACCCAAAAAGTGTCTTCCCCAAAGCGAAGTCGTCCCTCCCTGACTTCACAGCGAAGCAATTTTTTTACTTTTACTTTCCGGAAGCCCTTTTAAAACAAAGATATCCAAACAACCTTATTTGCACTTCTAGGCTTTGTAAAGCCAAAAAGCCTAAAAAGAGCTTTTACCAAGTCCAACCAAACGCACCCCCATGTATCCACTTCTTCTGCTAGTTAGTAATTATCTATATAAGGGGGTGTTTGGATAATGCATAATATAATATCAACAAGTTTAAAATTTATAAGATTTCATTATCATAGAATAAAATAGTATCGTATTATTATTTTGTATCACTTATGGTGTTTGCCAATTTTTATAAATTTCAATATATCTTTGAAGTGTTTGGAAATTTATAAAAAAAATACTCATAAGATGATATACTAAATAAGAAATGGAATGAAAGTAATCAATTGACCCAATGCAGGACCCACTAATTTGTAATTACATGTGTTAATAATCACGGTAGGGCCTACTATTGTTAAAAAATCACAGGATTAAATGTTAAAACCTTGAGATCCAAGCAATGTTGTTTGATTAAGGTATGTCCACCAAATGTTGATAGCCATAGTATAATACATCTAATGGTGATTATCACGAATGGGCCTATCTTTTTTTCTTTTTTTCTTTTTTTTTTTTTTTGTGGTAAAACCTTATCTAATGCCAAGCATTATTGATAAATCTATCTATGAGAAATCATTATGGGACCCATTTGATATTGGTAGTCATATTAACAAAAGGGGAGCTATCAAAATAGTGGGACCCATTTAATGATGACAAACTTCTAACTGCAATCACATCATTCAATCTTGGTAATTAATAAGAAACTCAGCTAATTTTTGTAGTATGGGACCCACCTAATGTTGGTAATCGAGATGAAGGGTCCCTAGTGTGACGTTAGTAATACCCTCCTAATATTGATGATTAACAAGGGCTATGTAATTGTTATATGGTTATAGGACCCCACATTAAATCTGTAAGCATTGTGGGGCCAATTTAATATTGGGAGTCATAGTTGCAATAAGGATCATTAATGTTAAAACTTACTATGGGCCACTATAATTAGTGGTTGCCCATGAGTTCTTTCGTACATAGAAAAGATTTTGTAACAAAAGATTATCTTATACAACATCTCCTTGAATAATGTAATATGAAGGTTTTTAGAAGAAAGTGAGTATTGTAATGTAATTTCCAAGTTATCAAAACACCTCCTTTTTTTGGTGCATGGATTATATTCTAAACTAGTAGATAATATGACAAAATCTCTTGAAATATTTTGTTTCCAAACACCCCCTAATCTACCATTACTTTAGTACGTACTTAGAAATTAACTTCGCTAAAGTGGAGTGGGGTGAAGTGTCACATCAAGGTAAACTCGTGGAAGGTTGAAAGTAGAGTTGACATTGGGCAGATGAAAAGTGTGTTTGGATTCTTATGGTAAAGGGCAGTGCCTTTACCTAACCGTGTTTGGATTATTATTTGTGCGGTGAGGAGTTAAACACATGCAACATTTATTTATTTTTAACAGTAAGATTTTAAAATGACGGATGGGTTTTCAATGACACTCGTTCGTTCTGTTGGTTGATTTGTAGTATGTCCGTGGAATTATTTCCTCGAGGGACTTCCATTGCAGTATTTTGTCAAAACAGATCCGTTCAGAGACTAATTGGGTGCGTGGGAGGGGGGGGGGGGGGGGGGGTGGTCATGCGATGTAGGAAAGGCCATTTTTGGGTTAATTCATTATGGGCGAATCAATGCGATGTAGGAAAGGCCATTTTTGGGTTAATTCATTATGGGCGAATCAATGTAACCTTGGGGGGGTTTTTTGCTGATTTACGAAAAGGCATACATTTACTCTTCTATTCCCTCTATTCTATCATGCTGATTAATACATTTAATCTTCTATTTCCTCTATTCTATAATACATTTATAAAAGGAAAGTTAGGGCCAAATAAGCTTGCATATAAACTTTGTAATTGTGCTCGACCAAATAGCATTCTTAGAATAGAATGGCACCAGGGTAATCTCAGTAAGAAAGTATTTGTAAGTTAGTAGAATGTAAAATAGATTACCAGAAATGCTTCTTCGATAAATTCACAACCGAATCCATTTCATCAATAGAATAGTTGTACAATTGGTGGAGTACAGCAAAAGTATATTACAAGAAACTACCATCAGTAGTAAAGAAAAAAACAACTCAAACATTCGTGTGGAAGCTCAAAACAGAACACGTGCGCCACTCCACTTTGAAGTATAAGTAGAGAATAACAGCAGAACAGTAGTAGCAATGCTTCCAAAGCCAAGTAATGGAAGGTCTTCATTGAGTGAGGTCGGTGCAAATACTGCTAGATCAACTTGCTTGTTCATCAACAACTTCTCTATCAAAGAGGCTCAAACGCATAGCATCTGCGCATTTCAAAAAGAAAGTATATACTGATTTGTTGTGATCTCAAAGAAGTACTTGACATAGCAAATAACAAAATCAACTTCTGTTTGAACAACTCGATTCCATTTTTTTTATCTTTAACAGGTCATTAGTGAAATCGAAGCGATCTGCAATAGAGTAAGCCAGATATTGTTTCAGTTTTCTCTTATCTTTAGACCCTGCATGCCATAAAAAACTTTGAGACAGAATTAACAATTTGGATATCAACATCACTTTACCCAGGCAAGAAGATAGACACTAATATGAATGGTTCAATACCTGAATGTTGGGTACCTGCAGACACTGACAGAGTATTCCCTCTAAATTTCCAATAATCCAATAGAAAAGATAGGCACTTTGGCTGGCCCACTACATTTCAAGAGGATAATTTACGATCGGCAGTAGAGTAAGCCACATACTTCTTCAGTTTTATCTTATCTTTAGACCCTGCATGCCATAAGAAACTTTGAGACAGAATCAGCAATTTGGATATCAACATCACTTTACCCAGGCAAGAAAATAGACACTAATGTGAATGGTTCAATACCTGAATGTTGGGTACCTGCAGACACTGACAGAGTATTCCCTCTAAATTTCCAATAATCCAATATGAAAGATAGGCACTTTGGCTGGCCCACTACATTTTAAGAGGATAATTTACGATCGGCAGGAGAGTAAGCCACATAATTCTTCAATTTTCCCTTATCTTTAGACCCTACATGCTATAAAAAAAACTTTAAGACAGAATTAACAATTTGGATATCAACATCACTTTACCCAAGCAAGAAGATAGACACTAACGTAAATGGTTCAATACCTGAATGTTGGGTACCTGTAGATACTGACAGGGTATTCCCTCTAAATTTTTAATAATTCAATAGAAAATATAAGCACTTTGGCTGGCTTACTACATTTCAAGAGGATAATTTACTTATCTGCCTCACTGCTTCAGAAGGTGAATGTAAAACGAAGCCATGCCAAACATTCTATCATAGTAAAATAGATGTAGTCCTAAACTCACCACATAAGCTGTGGATTGAACTCAGTGCAATTAAACAAGGGGCCTAAAACATTCCAAATTTCCGTCACGGGAAAGACAAATCACACTTATTAGAGATTAGATAGACAATCTGGTTAACAAATAAATACAGATTAAACCAGTATACAACGAAGACAGTGCCAGTGGGCTATAGCTGAGCACCAAAGTGGCACAGTTTTAGTGTATAGTCCATCCATACATAATACTATACAAAACATCAGGTCAACCAGATTTACTTTAATCCACCATAACAAGATAGATGGAGAAGCACACAGAAAGCATATGAAAACAAGGAGGCCGATAGTGATCCAAAGAAGAGTCTCTGCTCGAACTGAATTCCGCTCCAATCTTCTGCACGACATCGGGGTGAGCATACTTGTAGGTTCTGGTATCAATTTAGCATGTCCATGGTAGTTCAAGAAACTTACACAGCCTCCTCTGCAAAGCTGAATTCCCTGAATTGAGCGTTCGGGTAACCAAGGACTTGCACTTTGCATTCATCCCACATTTAATAAATACCCGGATGGCGTCCCCTATATACCACATAGCAATGGAAGCGAGCCATTTACCGTGGCAGCAACTGATGAGTGTTAAATATTTCATATTTTATCCCTCATTAGTCCGAGTTTTATTCGCTTCTCATATGCATATCATTTGCTTTACACGGAGATTTATCCTTCTATCACATTAATGGATTATCGGATTATCATGCATAAATTTGATTATTTATAGTGCATTTTTATGTAATTTCTTTTATGTAGGTGGACCCCGCGACTACCCAAACATTCCTACTAGTGTCCCAAGGCATCAAGAAGAGATTTCAATAAAAGAAGTTACATGAATAAATCTTAGTGAAGAAATCTTTCGAAGAATTAAAGAATTCCAAAATAAGAGAAAAAAACTTTAAGAATAAAAAAAGTCGTTTTCTAATACAAATGAGTGGTTGGTGTATTGATTAGAGCTTTGGTGAATATGAAATAGGTTATGGGTTCAAACCCCAACAAATTGAAACAATTCATGTGAAAGTAAATGAGTCAATCACAATCCTTCATGAGCCAATCAAAAGCCTTCAAGTTGCAACCAATCAAATGGAAGCAATCATTGTGAAAATAAATGAGCCAATCAAATGTCTTCAATGTTTCTATAAATTGCAATGTATTTGTAGAGAGAAAAAAATGATCTTTTGGCAAGTTAGTCTTTTAGCAATTTTAATTTACCTTCTTTATAATTTTATATTGTAATTAGGAGCTTATTTGTAACTAATTTAGAGAGATTATTTGTAATTGAAGATCATTAATGAAAATTTAAAGCTCTTTGTTGATGTTTAGTGGCTAAAGCTCTTGGATTAGGCTTTCCTTTTGAAGCTAAGTAATGTAATTAGTTCAATTTCATGCATGTTTTAGTTTAAATTTCTTACTTGTGCCTTGATTAATTAGTAGATTTTAGATCTAATTGTGCTAATCTCTCTCATTTCTCATGCTCTATCTCTACACTTGATGCTTGGATAATCTCAATTGATGCTTTGTAGTTGGATTAAGTTTTCTCACATAGCATGCTCTAGAGCCCTTATCTTTGATCTTTAGTAACTTGATTTTGATGAATTATTGTTAGGGTAGTTAGATGATGATCTAGGATATTGACTTTTGATTTTCTTTGCTTTAATAATCTTAATTACTATATTATCCAATCCAATTAGGCAAGAAATTGCTAATTGGATTGTAGATTTGGGAGTTGAATTAGAATATGCATTGGTTAGATTAATTACATACTTAGTGGATTTTAGATTGCCTAATCTCTTATTTTGATTGTTATTAATTTAAATCTTTGTTTGATTTGTTATTTTCACTTCTAGATTGTTATATTTACACTTCACATCACTTGCTTTAAAATCCTACACATTTCAAACCACATCTTCACCTTAAATCTTCCATTTCCACCACCATCCACCCACTAGTTTAGTGTAGTTTGTTAGATTAGTTTAGGTTTTGTTAATTTCATATTTTAGATTGTTAATTAGAGTAGTCTAATTGCTGTTTTAGTTTGATTCTACATTTCATTTAGTTTAATTCCATTTTTCACACATAGTTTATTAATTTTAATTGTTTATTTTAATTGTCTATATTAGCTATATCTTAGTTCAATTCTACTTTAATCGGATTCATTGCTTGTTCCATTCTCTCTCCATGGGATTGATAATCTAGACTCTTTAGTCTTTTACTACTTGACGACACCATAGTCTTGCGGTTAAGCATTGCACATCTTAGTGTCGATCAAGTTCGAAGTGGTATCCGCATAGATTAAAAAATGAAGATGAGCAAATAATAGAATAGGTTGTTAAACAAAGAACAGTGCATGTAGGTACATAAATAAAGTCCATAATAACTTAATTAGATAGTTTAACTGCACCTTCATAGTCAGATGAGAGCATAGCCAGTACACTAAGCATAGCAATATATGGAAAGTCTCCAAACAGTAGGTGACCTATATAGTCAGACCAAGCATAAAAGGTCAACACACAAGGGAAATGTTAAATGGCCTTCCTTCAGGGAGTGGCCCGCCAAAATATAATATTCGCTTCCAATCATGGACACAACATACAAAATTCCAAATCCCTCCACCAGCCATAAACATCTCCTAGAACCGAAGCTCATCACGAATCCTAGACGTCTGTCTCAAAATCCAATCTACCTTATTGTCAGCAGTGATGAAGACAGTAGCCACTTCTTGATGCACAGTAAACCACTCATGAGCTAATTCGACATCCAGACCACTCAGCGCTGAGATTCTAAGCAACTCCGTCAATATCTGACCGGAGTGCTACCTTTTGTGCAACTGAATGGTATCAGCTACATCACGAATAATTGTTGTTAGGCCTTCAGATGTAGCTGTTGTTAGACCTTCAGATGATCTTTCAATGCAGTTGATAATTTCTAGTAGTTTAGAGTTTCTTTTACGTGGATTCATCCGCCTCGAGGAGGTCTCTACGCTGGATGATTGGATTCAAATTCCCCCTAGCTGATCAGTCAAACCCACATCAGAATCAACTTGCAATGGGGTGAGACTTGTAGTCCCGGATTCGGTAGACTGGCGACTTGGAACTGTAGTGGCGAATCTCGCATACTGTCCTGTCGCCACATCCTTCCCAAAACAGATAGTCAGCTTATCATAATCAATGGTGAAACTCTTGTATGGAAGCACCTTCAGATGGCCCTATATTAAACACATGCACAAATTACATATATATTGAGATTTGATTAAAAACAGTAGGCAATGCTAATTTATTTTAAATGACACGAGCCTAGAGCCAAGCAATCCATACATTGTCTTCTGCGATGATGTGTTTCGTGGTATTATCATACCTGAATCCAGAGGCATTGAGCATCTCAGTCACTATGGCATAGTTCCTTTTCAAATGATTGCACCTATTATGGATGGCTTGGCTTGTCAGTATGTAAGCTCCATCACTATGCTCGGTCATGGTCCTAGCCACGTGCTTATAAGCATCCATCTTGAAACCGCGATCGGCCTTTCAACCCAGCCGTACTTGTTCGTACATCAAGTCCAGCAATTCCTCGTCCATCATTGCATTGAATGCGATATTCTTCTTCTTCGGCGACATTGCTACTTGAAGAAAAAACAAAAGAAAGAAAATAGCAGAGAAAATTAACAGTGTCAATCTATGCCAATATAGATTGGAAATGCTGGACAAATATAACATTGCATTTTCCTTTTTACAGTACAAAATGTGACAGCAGGCACAGAACAACTGTTTACATATTGCAAAAAAAAGAACAAAAAAGAACAAAAAAGAACAGTGCATTAAACTATTGCCCATTCAAATTGATACAATAGTCATCCCATAGCCGCCTGACAATGTTGTCCCTGAATCTATGCTATTTATCCCTTACTTTGTGAGTAAAGCATCAAAGGCCGTGATTGGGTATCATTTGGTTGGGTTGTATCTTCAATTGGATCATCATCACAATCAACTAACCCAATGCTGACTTCATTATTGTCCTCCAAACTATTATCTAATCCTTCTAGTGAATCCACACAGTTTGCCTTGATGAAATTATGCATGACACAACAGGCGACCACAATGGACACTTGGTCGCTGTACAGATATTGTGTACCCGTCTTCAAAATACAGAAACAGTTCTTCAATACCCCAAATGTTCGCTCTATGACATTGCGGGCTTGTGAGTGCCGCTTGTTGAATAGTTCCTTTTCATTTTGGAAATTCATGCCCCTGAATTCGCTCAAATGGTATCTTATCGCACGATATGGAGCTAAAAAATCAGGTGCATTCGCATAACCAGCATCTACTAAGTAATACTTTGCTAGGGGTATGAAGTGAAAGTAAACTCATGTTAGAAGAAATATTGCAAGGAAAAATTTGAGAGGAATAATACAAAACAATGTTTACCTTGTGGCATAATGAAGGGATCTTCTCCCAACAATGCATTTTGCAAGAGTCGTGCATCAGTAGCGGATCTCTCCCATCCAAGTTGAACATAATGGAAATTAATATCAAAGCCACATGCACCCAGAACATTTTGGGATAAAACAACCTTCCTGTTCCAAAATGCCCCATGTATTTTAGTCGGAACATGTACCGGAACATGAGTTTCATCAAGAGCTGTAATGCAATCCTATTGGGATATTTTGGGGGTAATGATATCTTGATTGAAATGAAACAAGAAATAGAAAATAGCAATTCTTGACAGAAAATATACCTCAAATCTATATGGCTCTTTGAGCGTGTGAGGTCCAACTTGAACAAATAATCAGATGCTAATCTATTTATTGCGTAAAGAACTTTTTGAAAGTGCTGGCTAATGGTTTCTCCAGACCTAAAAAATCTGACACTATTGGTCCTATTTCTAACACTGTGTGCAATAGTGTGCATGAACTCTGCTACATCCTCCTTTACAAAAACTTGATGAGTGTCTTTTAACAGCTTCTTCTCACGCAGTCTCAGACATAACAACCTAAATGTGCTAGTGTCCATCTTTAGTTGGCTTATACACTCACTGACCTTATACACTCACTGTCCCTCCCATTTATTAAGGTCGTGATGAATTCGGCCCTTACAAGGTCCTGAGTTCTTTTCTTAAACTTACACTTGGACAAAGCATACTCAAAACACAGCACCAACATTTGTTCCCTCCATGATGATACACTGGCCCACACTGTACTTAAAATAACATTATTATATTCTCAATGTCTTCATTGTCATGGCTGATAGCTATATGAATAGATGGTGCACCCTCCATGCTTCTTATGCATTTAGTTTTTACTTAGTAAATTCAACCACTTTGAATACCTGGCCACATTAGCTATGCCTCAATTTCTTCTCACCCATGGAGCAGTTGTACATTAATATTGGGTGACTGACTCTACCCATTATAAATTTGGTAAGTCAAACGAAATGAACCAACCATTCATTTCTAATCAAAAGTATTTTAAAGAGAGCCAATGAAATAGAGATTATGACTTGTATGACATAAAAAAAGAATGTGAAATAGATAGACTTATGATAGTAGAAATCTAACATGCACGACCATTTTTTTTTATAGCGTATGAGGTAAGTACCCCCCATGCTAGTTGACAGTACCATGCAGTAGAACATAAAACAGAAAGGAGGTAAGTACCTCCCATTCTAGTTGACAGTACCATGCAATAGAACATAAAATAGAAGGGATATGAAGTAACTAATGCAGTAGAAATTGACCTTCAGCTTGAGGGCCTGATGTTGAAACAAGATCTTATGCTGGTCACTGTGGTCAGTAGTCTATTTAATCATATAGTGAAGACGAGATCTCTTAATGTAAAATAATTGTAAAATGCAATTTCGAAAACATATAGTCACACCCAACTATGAGAAAGCATACCAGCATAGTTTTCAATTAAGCTGACCAATAATTTTTTGTTGAAGAATGGTAAAACTCGTTACAGAACCCACATATGAGAGATTATTTGCATAAGATTGAAAATATTTCTCAGAAACTTCTCTATCATATTCACTTTTTCATGAGAAAGTGATATGCAAATATCTCGTGCTTCTTTTGTAGGAGCGTCTGCTAGTCTTCATTAGATTAGTACTGTTGACACAAAAAAAGTCACTATTTCTCATCAACATCAAGAAGCCTCGTGAAGCTGCATCCTGCTAAAAATAGGCAAGGCTACTTCAAGCATCAGATTTTGTCAGAATCAGACAGAAACTGAAAGATCCTTCAAGGCAGCCAAAAGAGGGGTACACCTGAGGTTTTGGGCCATTCCAACATCGTTTGGCCTAACTTCACTGCTCCGATAACTAAACAAGCGCTCCCGGCGGCGACATCATCGAAGACACCAAAACTTCGATCAGAGCCTACGGATGACTCTAGAATGTCTTCAAAGGGTTCCATTCCAAATTTCAAGTCAAACCGACAATGTTTGACCCTCCATCAACGCTCGAGCAGTAAAATCAAGCCTCCCGGCGGCGGGAACCACCGAAGTCATCACTCATGAAACAAATTACATGAATGGCTTCAACATGCTTCCAAAAGGCTGCACGTCGAATTTCAGGTCATTCCGACAACGTTTGACCAGGTTTCGATGCTCCGAAAGAAAATCAAGCCTACCGGCGGCGGAGCAACCTGGGACCATGACATCCAAAACGGAGCTGATGGAACGTCTCAAAATGACTCTAATAGGCTCCCCGTCAAATTTCAGGTCAATCGGACATCGTTTGACCACATATCAAAGCTCAGCATTTTCCTCGCAGCAAAATCAAGTCAAGCATCGATGGGACCCCAAACGGCTTCAAAACTCAAATAAAAGCCCATGGTTGGTCCTATCCACTGCTCAAGAAGCTTCACCTCAATTTTCAGGTCATTCCAACATCGTTTGACCTAGTTTCGACTCTTGACGGAAAATCAACTACAAAGTCTTCGGCTTTCCCGAAAAATGGGAAACTTTGTGCTCCGATTTCGCATGGGTTCTCGTCAAGTTTTCTCCAAGAAAATCAAGTCAATAATTGAGGAAAAATATCAAGAAAAATACAGAAGGAAGAAGGAACAAAAAAGATGGAAAAACGGCCGAAAACTGTTCATGTTTTGTGATGAGATTGGAGCTGGGGATGATTTAATACCGTGTTACTGCAGCAATATTCAAGTTCCACCGCTCACCCCATTTGGATTTCAAAACCCCTTTTTACATCTAATTATTATGTTCATATGTGTGTATTGAAGTAGACGGTTTACCATTGAAAACCCAGGGAGAACATGACCTTGTAACAGGGGAATGCAGACAGAAGGGGAAATACACCGTGTTTTGGAAGTGGGGCCTAGTTGGACCACTCGATGCTAGATCTGGTCTGTGGATCTGGAGGGCTACCCACGGGCGACCTTAGAGGAGTTGGACTCGCGTGAGGTGGGGCCCATTTGACCCACCATCCAGCCCTTGATCAATTGGGGGCGTGATTGAGGAGAAAAATACTTGTATGGGCAAGGGGCCTTCGTGGGGCCCAATGTTTGTTTGGATAGCAGATCTGGTCCAGCCATCGGGTCGGACATGGCGGGGCGACCCTAAAGACCAGACCCATCTTGGGTTCTTGAGTAGTGGGGCCCACTATCTGAGTGTCCCAGCCTTGTTGACGTTGAGTTTCATTCCAGAACAGGCTGCTGTGTTGAAAATAAAGGGAAGAGTTCGACCTGACATAAGGGTCCGTTTGGTTGCAAGTATTTGGAGAATTCATGTCTGCTAGAATTTGGAGAATTGGAAATCCTGGAATTTGGAATGCTGCTAAACTTCACCTGAATTCCGATTCCTTGTTTGATTCGTCCTGTAGTTTTATGCCTGAGAATTCAATTCACCCTGAATTCTCTGAATGCACTGTTTGGTAACTAGCCAAAGATTCTTTGTTTTATGAACTAATCTTAGCTATGCAATTAGTACTTATGAACTAATCCAAGTCCATGTCAAGCCTTTAAAAGGCCTCCATTTCAAACTATCATACAAAAACATACTTTATCAATGCCTAAATAAAAAAAATTTATTCATCAAGTTATCTATATAAAATGTTCAAATAATAATAAATGGCATACAAATGATATTGTTGGAATGACATCCACAACCAAATGTCTACACAAGCAGATATTCATCAATCCATAAAATGTGTTTTTCATTCATCCATTCTTCACCCAAAACCATATATCTATCTATTATTTATCTATCCATTCAATGCAGTCTTCATTCACAACCATATCCTATAATTGGAGAAAAAAGCATCCACCATATCAAACTACTATTTAGATGAGCACCTCAATACTCATCCATCCAAACTACTGCATTCAAATAGATTTTGTCCATCATTATAGTTCATCAATCCATAGGTCTAAACTAAAAGTTCAAAAGTTTATGATATTACAATATCCCACAAAAACAAAGGTTTACCACCATGAGGACTTCCCATTTAGAAATTTAACGACCACCACTAGATGAACCAAGATTAGTGAAATGCATCTCAAACCATTGTTGTTCATTTCATCACTGTAGGTGAGAAATAAGTTTGCCTTTCGCTCATCCTGAGCAAGATATTCAATCACGGCAACATAAGCTTGTGGAGGTATAAACGGACATGAAATCACACCATTTGTCACTTTGTTCATCAGCATGTAAACAGGCTCTGGTGTGTTTATCCTCTCTGCAAGATTATTAACTGCTACCGCAACATTGGCCAACGTCTTATTTATCTCTTCACCTACTTGTGACTTTCGTTTTTTACCTGTATTCTTATTGCTATTGTGGGTTGATGTAGGCCTGTTTGGCTCAGGTGTTTGTACATCTGTTTCAGGCAAGCTACTATCATCCATATCATTTAACCCTGTATAAGGTGTCCCATAGGTAGCATTAATAAATTCTTCATCATAGCCTCAACATCTATGGTGCTGCGTTCGCCACCAGTCATGGCAATATTACATTTAGCAACATCATCAGCAACAAGTTCATGAATTTCATCAAAGAATGAGACTTGAAGAGTCTTATACTTGCTCAATTTGCTTTTTGCCTATAAAAAGCTAACATTGTTAGAAAATAAGTCATTTTATTATAAAAGAGTTAATCAATGCACTATTTTGACATACCTGTACCAAAGCATTCCACACATCATTTAGGGTTGTAACCATCTTTCGAGTATCATCCCAGCCGAATCCAGACATGTTTAAAAGTTGCCTCACTTCTTTGTATCGAGCCCTTCAATTCATTAGTTTATTTTTTGCATAACTATGTCTGGCTCCCGTCCCGTCTCTTCCTTGATCTTAGCAAGAGCCTCATCCCAGCAAGCTTTTGTGAAGTTCATTTCAGTCTTTCTTCCTCTTTGCTTCATCAGCAGAAGCATGTCCATTAGGACCCTTTCCTCTTTTGGGTCCCAATGGTAATTTTCTCTCCTTGCCTGTCCTATTTAAATTTGAGTGCATAAATCTTATACCACAACTACTTCATATATAAATAAATGTTATGTAAAAAATCACAACATTAAGAAGCTGTAGTAAGATCTAATATATTAACGCCATATGCCAAAAAATGGAAAGTACAAAATAACACCAGTTTTCTCCACAACCAATTCATGTTCGATAAAAAAAAAAACATATGTCAAGAATTACTCTTGAAAAAGATAGCATCATTAAGCAAAACACCATGATTTGTAGATGCCAAAAATTGTATGTTTGGTTTTATGTCATTCCCTCCTCTAGTTGTAACTCATAATCTGCCCACATTTGCTCAGCTATGGTGTCTCGAAATGCAGTCCATGTATCTCTAGTCCACCTTGGAACTGTCACCCCATCTCTTGCAGCTCTCAATTGAGGATCAATCTCCGGAGCATTTGAGGGGACCATTCTTATTTTTTGAAGTAATTCATCTCTAGCACCATACAAAGCAATATGGTTGTGTAGGACACAACATGCAATTACAATATCTCTTTGGGTAGTCAATGAATACCCACGTGGCATCCTCAAGATACGAAATCGATTTTTTAACACCGCAAATACCCTTTCTATCGTGGTACGTAATGAGGAGTGACACAAATTAAAAAGCTCTTGTGCATTCATCAGAGGGCAACTGATGTTAAACTCTTTAAGATGATAACGGACGCCTCTATATGGTGTCAAGAACCCTGGTCGATTGCTATAACCAGCATCAACTAGATAAAATTTACCTACATTTACAAATCAAATAGTGGTGATTAATTATATGCTAGATTTTCAAGAGGATGTAAGTGAACAAGTTTATTTAAATTACCATCTGGGACTTTCAACCTATCTCCCCTATTCAACGCAGACCAAAGCACAGTAGCATCCGTCGCACAACCTTCCCACCCCGTAAGCACATAATGGAATTTCATGTCAAAGCCACATGCCATGAGGCAATTTTGAGAAAGAAACCCTTTCCTATTTTGATACATGGCTTGCATTGAAAGTGAGACATGAGCAGGTATATGAGTTCCATCAATGGCTCCTATGCAATCCTAATGAGCCAATGAAGATTTTGAGCAAAGTGAGAACATGTTAATGTAAAGAATAATTGTTGGTATTAGAAAACTAAAAAAAAGAGTTAACCTTAAAATATGGATAGAATCTGTTATTCGCCATAATTTGTTGCGGAATGGGAGCGTTTTCTGGAATGAAAATATAGTTCGGATAGACCTTGCAAATTGCATTTAGCACTTCATGAAAATAACGACCAACAGTTTCTCCAGAATGGTTAAAACGATTTGCAGTCACTCGATTAGTAACACTATGAGCTAATGTATGTAAAAACATTGCTATTTGCTCATCAACTAATAAAAGGCGTATTGATTGAAGGAGATTACGACGCCTGAATGTGTCATGCAAAATACGAAAGCATTCAGGATTCATTTGAAGGTTCTAATGACATTGGGGACCCATGCTAGACAAGAGTTCTTTGATCCATACGTCGCCTGACAATGATGAAATGCGGCGCTTTTTTCTTGGTCTTTCATCTTCTAAGCTCAACCATAATGCAGCTAACTCACAACATACAACCACCATAGTGACTACGATGGATACTATAACAGCAGTGTCCAATTCTGTCATTGATTAATCAAATTGTTCTTTATATAAATATCATGTAATGATGCATTACATTAAGAGATGAATTTAATAATTAAGATTCTATGTGTAAAAAATAACACTTATATGGATCTTGAAATCAATAGAACAAAGGTATAAATTCACAATATAAGTCGGGAACAAATAATACCTGCCATGGTGTATAATCTCCACAGATATAAAAAAGTAACAAACTTTGGTTGAGAAATATCAGCACCTAAAGAGGATAAAAAAAATCTATTAATACCATGGAGTAGCAATAGTTTTAGACAAGCAATTCAGCTCATAAATCACAGCCTAATCTAATTTTGCAAACCAAAACAGAGCTCCCTCGTAGGTATGTATAGCTGGAAAAAATTAAACCAAAAAGGATAGGACATACTTGGCTTGGTTAATTGCAGACAATAATCTGAAACAAAAAAGAAGCACCACAAACACATGCTTGGTTGGCTTATGTCCACTTGCACTTGAACAACAATTAACAAAACGGATGCAGTGCTGAACCATGAGCTCCACTATTTGGAATGGCTGCTCTATAATTTGCCCCACCACAGACTAATGTCCTGATGAGACTATCTCCTATTCATGTTGTACAAACTACAACCTGATACATATTCGTTGGGGAAATCATACATCACTGCATTTCACAGAAGCCCATGCAACTCGAGCTTTGGAATGTTTGGTTGGGGTGGCGCAGCAGTCCTCCAGTGGGCATGGCCCATGCATCAAGGTGGAAGGTTTTAAGGCAGGTGGGGTTAGTGCCTTTGATTGATAAAAGGAGGGTCTGTGAACTTACTCTCTTTAATCCATATCTGACTTGCTTTACTTAGGCCTCATGACAAGGTGGGGCTGCACAACCCCTCCTCGCCATTTGCTTTAACTTAAGCTTTGCTTCTACTCAATGCCTCCATTAAGACACATTCAATAATATATTGCATGTGTAATGCAGTGCAATGAAGTCCTCTTATAGTGATCAACATGATGGTATCTCATTTTGTAATTGCTTCATTCCTAATCAATGTATTAATTGCACTTGGTTTGGGTCATGAAAATACAGATTCATGAAAATCTATATTTGGGTCACTCGGTTTCCTAATCCTTTAGAGGGCAGTCTCAAAAACAAAATTTCATTTTTTTTTTCTTCATGTTTTGATGACTGTTAAACCAAGTAAAATTCTGGGTTCTAACTTAAGTTTGAGAGAGTGATGTGAAATTGAAAGATGAGTGAGTCGTACTGGGCAACTGGGGAATTGGGGGGGCTCCACTGACATCCATGAATTGAAGATGAGTCCAAATGCTTGTTATAATGTGCAAACCTCGTTATACTTGGTAACTCAATTTCAGCAAAAATCCTAAAACCTACTACTCTTCCATTTCACGTAAGTAATTGCCCTATTCTTCTAATGGTTGATATTCAGGAATCCAAACACTGTGTACTCCCAGAGCTCAGGTTTCCAGAGGACCAGGTAACCAGATTTACAGGGACACAAACGGGCCCAAACACTATCAGAGTAGCAGATAGTACAAAGCCTCAAGCAGCACTATATAAGGGTGGAATATACATACTTCACTGGCAATGTTAAAGACAGAACCTTGAACACATAAACTATTAACCAACAGCTGAATGCTGATGGGTGACATCATATGCTAGTCATGCCCTTTCTGGTCTATAAGACTATAACACTACTACTACAAAGGTTGGTGGAAGAAATGGTTATCTTTTCTCCCGGAATATCAAATCAAAACCCATACACGATTCAAGGAATATCCACATGATGATGACAATTAAGACCATATAAATCACATGAAAGTAGAACAAAATTATCAACTGGAACAGAAAAAAAAAAACAGTGCATCTCTTTTGGAAATATGAAGAAAATCATTTGAAGAGTTGTTCCAACAGACAGGGCACTAAAGGGCAGAAGCATCATTTATTGTGATATCACACTGCAAGGTAAAATCAACAATGAGCCTCAGCAGTCAATTGCAAAACGCCCCAAGTCAACACACCCAATGCATTTATCAAGCTTCCATCAATCTTATTTCTCACAGGAGAATCAAGCATTTCGGGGTCCATTGAAAAGTGAAACCCATTTGGGTAATGGGTTTCCATGCACGATTCAAGGAATATCCACATGATGATGACAATCAAGACCATATAAATCAAATGAAAGCAGAACAAAATTATCAACTGGAACAGAAAAAAAAAAAAACAGTGCATCTCTTTTGGAAATATGAAGAAAATAATTTCAAGAGTTGTTCCAACAGACAGGGCACTAAAGGGCAGAAGCATAATTTATTGTGATATCACACTGCAAGGCAAAATCAACAATGAGCCTCAGCAGTCAATTGCAAAACGCCCCAAGTCAACACACCCAATGCATTTATCAAGCTTCCATCAATCTTATTTCGCACAGGAGAATCAGGCATTTCGGGGTCCATTGAAAAGCAAAACCCGTTTGGGTAATGGGTTTTATATACAGGAAAACCACCTCTAAGATGAGATTGGCCATCTTGGGAGAGAGAGAGCTCGACGTAGAGCCCTCAGAACACAAAGATACATGCCTATGACATGATGGGTCATGTTCAAACATCCCAAAAATCGCCTTTCCAGGACTATAACCATTACCATGGTTATCCTGTTGTTGAGGGAGATGTTGAGGGAGAGATGTTGCATTAGGAATCTCACCCAACAGCATCTCAAACCCACAGAATCTCACCCAATAGGGATCCCCATTTTCAAAACCCTTTTTCAAAACTCTCTCCTCTAGGTTGGAGAGACACAGAAGATGGGTGGAAAGGAGTTGCAGAGGGAAAGTGGGTTTTTCTTACCATCAAAGACGAGAAGAAGATATAGAACAGAGGATGAAAGAGAAATGGGAGATGCTCACCAGGGAAAAAAATCAGTAGAAAGAAGGTAAGATTTGAATCTGGAGATGACCGTTGGGGATCCTCTTCTCGCCGGAATGAATGAGAACAATCGGATTTCTCAAATGCTACTTCCTATCCCAGCATTCCAAAACCCCATCGATAGTTGCTTCCGGAATACCAGGATTTCATATATCCATGCTTAAAACTCAATCAAACAAAGCATTTATAGACAGGAATTCCAAAACCCCCTGCAACCTGAATTCCTGGCAGAAATGCTAGGAAACAAACAAGCCCTAAGGAGGGAGAATGGAGATGACGATGATGTCATCCCATATCACTCCCATGTGACATTAGTACAGTCTTGATGGAATGAATGGAGGGAGAATTTGGTGGTCCAGGAGTGCATGGGAAAAATTGTAGCCATCACCCATGTTACAGATTTGACTTTGAAGTTCTATTAAATTGTGTCTCTTGCCCGTTAGTTTTTAGAATTTGAAGAAAGGGGCCTTGGTTGTTTTATAAATACAAATTAAATTCCTTGGATTATTTTAAATGTGGAAGATATTTGATAGGGTCCTCGAGTTTTCTAAAATTATAAACTAACGTCATTTATCATTATAAATTTGCAAATTAAATATTAATTGCTATCTTTGGTTTTAAATGTGTCCAAAATTATAA
Organism: Umbellularia californica; assembly: GCA_028538565.1. Lineage (NCBI taxonomy): Eukaryota > Viridiplantae > Streptophyta > Magnoliopsida > Laurales > Lauraceae > Umbellularia > Umbellularia californica. Next base: position 30,249,161 of record JAPQWN010000007.1, read on the forward strand.
TTTTGGACTTTATTAATCGAATCATTAGACCGAGTAAATACCGTCTGGGCAAACGATATCTTACTAACGTGGGGTTTAGTATTCCGTATAACTTCGGGAAAATTCTAGTGATTCGAGTTCAACCCATCTCTATTGGAAACCCTTAATTGGGTCTATGCACCATTGATGAAGAAGAGATGCGTTGATCTTTTATCGATTAGAGATTCCTGTGGTTGATGGGTACGAGATCTTATGTTCGACCTTAGGATCGATTCGTATCTATGTCTTAACCTTCGCATGCATATATATGTTGGTTCATGATGTGTATTTCGTTAGATGCATACCCTATTGTGTTATGGACTATAAAGTGGCTTGGCCAGTTTTGTATGACCATTCGATTATGATATGAAATGTGGAATGGCCAGCACTTTACTTTGACTTAGGATTCTTGTGTCGGAACTTTACTATTTGGGTCTATTACGTTTATATGTTTATGTTTATGTGGGTTATTTATGGACGACTGCAGATTGATATATGGACGGTTGATCACCGATGTGACCGGATCACTTATAATCCGCTATGAATGTGAACATATTATCCTGATATTTTTATTTGATCGGTTTATGACCACCGACGTTGTGGACGGGCTTTCCCGATTTATTTAGGGCTGACCACCCGAAACAGGGACACTTGTCTTCGTGTGAATCATATTGCTCCATTTGCTTTCTTTGGATTATTCTATACGTTCTTTTATCATTGTCATTGTCATTACTTCGATATGATCACACTTGTCTATATTTTCTCGTTATCGTATTAAATTTCGAATTATGATTATGTTTTTGCTATTTACTTTGTTATAATTGGTGCATAGGTACCGAGCCCTACTTTACCGAGGAGACGGAGGAGGATCAAACGTTTCAAACGTTTGAGCCAACTGACGAACTCGAGTGGGATGCCGGAGATGGCTTTGGAGTTGTCTGAGCCAGCAAACGAGAGAATGTCATCTTAGAAATTCTCTTTGAATAAACTTTCTTTTAGTATTGAGACCCTTTTAGAAATTATTGAATTCATTCTGCAACTTTAATTATTAATGTTTATCTGATTCTTATGTTGGGTTTCATTTATGAATCTTCAATGCCAATTGAATAAAGCTTCCGTTGCATTTAATGAAATTTATTTTGACTCACCACAGGTTGAAATTTTTTGTGGGTCCACTTTTGGAAGCTTGTGTTGTATTAAACACAGGAAATTTGAATTTGTTTTTAATTTTTCACGTTTTTCCCCATTTCTTATTTTGGGGGACATGACAGGTATCAATTGGATCTATGAAAAAATAAGAGGTTTGCAGCAGGATGAGACGCTCTGGAGAATGCTTTGGATAAAGGCTGATTTGATACATGGAGAAATGGTTGCACTTGTACGTTGGGTTGCAGATCGTTGCGAAAGGCGGAGCTGTGATCGCAACTGTTGGAACCCTCATTTGATGCTGCAATATCCGATCAAGATTTGTAGACGCTACCTAGACTAGCGGGATGGGATCGGATGAAGATATGAAGGACTCTACACTAAAAAACTTTGGGGGATCTTATCGTTGGAGATGGGAGACTAGGTAGGCAAAGAGGAGGTTGGGAGGTCTCTTCTGCCTGTACTCCTCGTAAAAAAGCCAGTAGCGAACAAAGCTTTCTAGGAAGGGGCAACGTGCCAAATGTGCTTCACCTCGAGATGCGAATGGATAGACTTCACTCTCCCTTCAAACTTTGCCCACCAAACACGATAGATATTAATTTCTAAGGTGATCTAAATGCACCCCCGTTATGTGCTGTACACACCCACATCCCCTTATGTGAACAGTGATTTTTTCATTGTTCACATAAGGGGATGTGGGTGTGCACAGTAATATGGGAGGGTGCATTTAGAATCACCCTAATTTCTATCCGTTGGTGTACGGCTCACACTCACTTCACCCTGATGTTAAATGTCCAAACAGGCCCTTAGGTACGTATGACGCATGTATGTAATATATATTCCATTTGCATCTCTACCTATTGATGCGGTTCCAACGACAAAGAGCACAATTCTAGACCTCCTCAGGTTTTTCTCCAATTTGATACCATATCTCTTATATCTATAAAATTTAAGTATCCTAAAGTTGGCATCTAACTAAGTTATCCATCAAAGAAAATGATATAGTATAACCCTTACAGTGTGTTTGGGAAGGTAGGAAAATGGGGGGAAAATAGAGGGGAGGGAAGAGGGGAGTGTGTTTGGGAAGTGGGGGGGGGGGGGGGGGGGGGGGGGAGGAAAATGGGGAAGGGGGGGCGGGGTGGGGGGGGGGGGTGTTGGAGGGGGGGTGGAGCGGGGAAAATTTTTGTCACTAAAGATAAAAATTTTCCCCCCAAAAATGGGGGGAAGATGAGGGGAGGAGAGGGGAAAGTACACAATTGCCCCTTCTTGTCCAATTATAATTTTTTCAAAAGTAAGGGTATAATAGTCTTTTCCTCCCTACCTCACAAACAAACAAAATTATACTTTTTCCCTTCCATTCTCCTATTTTTTCACTTCCCAAACAAGAGGAGGGAAAATTAATTTTTCCTCCCCTCCCCTTCATTTTCCTTCCCCCTCAAATTTTCCCTCCCCTCCCCTCCCCTCCTCCCTTCCCAAACACAGCGTTAATCAAGCACCCATATCCACATATACTTATCATAGACTGTAACCTATGCATCTTTTTTTTTTTTTCCTGAATGATGCAAACTATGCATTTTTCACATTGTAAGATCCTCTAATCATTAAAAGAAGTGAACCTCAATACAAGCATATTGATCCAACTAAGCCCCCTCTTCCGAGTTAACTCAAGTATTTCAAAATTAAAAGAGACTTTCACTTGACCCAGAAAGTGTTTCAGTTTTATTGAGGCTAATCCAAAAAGGAATTTTCATGTCTAAGTAGAGGGTTCATTGCCTTGTCTCATGAATGGTTAAAATAATTTTTTTGAATGGTTAAAATAATTTTTCTCACATTCATAAATCATGAATGTTTCAATATTATAGTGTTAAAAAACTAGTAAAAAACTTACAACAGCTTGCCATGCAATGGTCATATCATTTGTATCTATGGCTCTCTCAATTTGTATTATGGTTTTTTTTTTTCTTTCCAAAAAGATTAGGTTAGTTTGTAACTTCTGTGTTGAGTGGATGATGAGATGCACTAGGCTCTGAGTAGTTTCTGCGTGAATTGTTGGATATGCGTAAAAACTTTCAATCAAACTTTACATTCTTAAGATTTTGTTTTGTTGATTTCTGCCATTACTTGACCCACATAAGATACTTAGATGATTTTTGTTAATTTATGTTGATTTTCTACTCTGTCACCAGCACAAAAAAAAAAAAAAAAAAAAAAAAATTTTTACTCCGTCGTTCTGCTTGTTACATTGCATTGCTAGTCCTAAGCCCAGAAAAATGAGGAGGGTTTAAAGTCCGGTTCACACCCAGTGTCCAGTGACAGTATGAGAATAATTGGAGAATATTTAGCTTGCATTCAAGGTCATGCTAAAAACCTGGTGTAGCCCGGGCCCGCATGGGACAGGATTTGACGTAGGCCCATTCTAATTAGGGTTGCGATTGGATAACCCTCGGCAGGCCCGCTTAATATTCAGGACAGGATTGGACAACCCAAGTGACATGCCAAGTTTTTTAGGTGGATTAGATTTCAATGTGGGCCCTACTCTTTTGGAGCATGAACTCAGATAATCTATAACTCGTGTAATAAGGAAAATCTAACTTCTCAATAGAATTTCCGAGTCAAAAGGAGTGAAACTTCACAGTGGGGCCATTAGAAGTAGAATTTCGAAATTCTGATAGCAAAAGAGCACTATAAATTTCAAAATATAGTGATGTTTCACTTAGTTTCCAACCATATAGACCGGATCAATGTTTGTGTCATACTTTTCGGTAGAAAAGGAGATGAGAACCGGGTTTGGAGCCAACAAAAGAGTTTTGAGTCAAAATCGAATTCGGACCCGAAACTGTTATTTAGAAATGGGTCTGGGTCTAGTATGGCTTCGACCTAGAACCGTTCCGTTTACAACCCTAGATGCAGTACAATTTCGCGGAATCACTTTTATGCCATGATAGCATTTTCCTTGAAATGGATAGAAACAAAATTCCTGTTGGGACAATTGGACTTCCATTTTGACAGAAAAGTTCACCCCCTTTATAGGCTGATTTCCTCCCATTTCACCATGTAAATTTTGGATTCCTTAACAAATTGCAACACCTCCTCCCTTCGTGTCTGGACTTTTCTCTATCATTGAAAAATTCTCAACTATACCAAACAACATCAGCAGCAAGAAAAATAAAGTTGCACTATTTTTTCATGGCATTCATCTCCTGCACTCTGCTGATGTGATAATTTTCTCTTTCTGCATTTATTTTAAACTTTTCCAATTTCAATTGGTGGGCCCTACTCTGGATTTCCTCTCCATCAACTCTGTATTTCTCCTTGTTAAAAGAGGATCCGGGTTCCATTAATAAGAGAGTGATAAACCCTACATACAGACTAAAAGGCTAAAACCCTACTTCTCTGTCTTACACAAAGAGAAAGAGGGAGAACATAGAAATCCGCCATGGATTCTTCAATCTTCTCTTCCCTGAACCGTCTGATGAGAACCATCCAATCCCATCACGTATTCTCCGCCGTCAGATCTTACTCTTCCAGGGGAACCTCCCGTACGAGCCTCTTCTCGAAGATCAGCCCCCTCGGAAACCCTAATCTGAGCGTCGTACCAGCTCTCGACGGATGGATCGACGCCGGCAAGACCACCAGCGTTGCAGAGCTCCAGCGCATCATCCGCGACCTAAGGAAGCGTAACCGGTACGGCCACGCTCTTGAGGTCCGATACGTTACGCCTTCTTTCTCTTTCATTGCTTCACTCAAAACCTCAAGACACTATATCCGTATCGAATATCGGCAAAGCCGAAGCTTTTATGCTTCGGCCGATATATGTTGGTCCAAGTCTGATATCTCGGTTTGTTTCGGTTCTAAAAGGGGAAAAAAGTCTAGGAAATTAAAAAAATCTTCGAATCCTTGTTTTTCTAGAGTGTTTTAAATGTGGATGAAATAACGAGATAGACTATAGAGATGGTACGGATGGAGTTTGAAAAAAAAGGAATTAGGGTCTAAAAAATTGGAATTTATCCTTCTTTGTTGTTTTGGAATGGAACATTGTGAGTAGAACCTGTGAATTTCACTACAGGTGATGGTCGCCGGAAAGTGAAACATAGATTCTAAGCAGTTGGTGTCAGAAATGTGGATGAAGAGGGAGATTTGTTTCTGCTTCCTTGTGCAGTTTTATTGGAAACATATTTCCTGATTGCATTGACCTGATTCATGTTTGTCTGATTTGGTGAAATGGGTATATTGAAGATATTTTGTTGGAAATGGTACTCTGAGGAAGTTTGAATCTTGTTTCTTTGGTTTACAATCATTGTCTTTACATTGTTGGATCAGCACAAGTGCATGTGAGGAGCCAGAGCTCAATTTTCCTTTCTTAAAGGTGATTTGTGGCATGGAAGTTGAAACAGTTAACCTGGATAAACAATGTTAGCCTATCTTGTTTGCTGTAGTCATCTAGGCTTTTGCAGGGTTCTTTGATCACTTATACTTACTATTTTCATAATTGCTTGGTTGCCAGGCATTTCAAATGCTAGGTGGATTTCCGAATTTCAAGCTCAAGGAAATAAATATTACCCATGCTCCCTTTGAAAACATCTCTTGTCTAATACATGAATTTCTTTCCTTAGCCCCAAACCCCCAGTGCATTTTACTGACCTCTTTTATAAATTGCATGGTCATTTTTTTATTACAAGAAGAATGGTCTCCTTGGGCCTCACATCCTTTTCTTTAACCCCTTTCATAGCTTTATTCTCTTGCATATGTTCATTTAAATAGGAAGTAATAATTTCTAAACATCGAAAAATTAATTTATGATTGAAAATGAAATTATTTATAAAAAGGGAAGTTATGCCTTTGTGAGCAAGGGCATACTCCTTTTCTCTCTTATCTTCTTCCTAAGAAAGTGCTTCCATGATAACTTGTTTGTTGAGTTCGTTGCCTAGGCTATTCTGGTTGTTATGATTGTTGGATCCCTTGAAAACCAATTTGCTCATTTGGTTACTCCTTTTGGCCCTAGTCTCATGATTGTGGATATTGGATGGAACAAAATTTGATATGCCCCTGAAATAATTGAGAAGTAATGGCGTACAGTTGTCATAATACGATTTTCTCATGGAGAGACCAACATAGTGGAAACAGGAGGTTGGGGGTTGGAAGTTCATGTAAAGAAGATGAGAGAGTTTGGTAACTATTTCTTTCAATAATCCTAGGGAGGAAAAAAAAAAGGCTCTCTAGGGATAACTTGAGGTTTACTTTATAAGACATGGAGTGGCTAGTGATATTTTCATCCCCAAGGAGGAGTGCATGGGAATCCTTTCAGGTTCATACATCATAGAAATGAGGGGAAGGAGAAAAGGCTGTTACAACTTCTAATGGCTATCTCTTACTCTCTTTTGTGGGTAGAAAGTTGGTGGTGGAAAAAGGCTACTTTCAATTGGAGCAAAATAGGGAAAGGTGACATAAATGCTCATTTGTCACCAACGTGTCAAGAGGGACAAGGGGGTTCGGAGAGATTATTAAAAGGACCATCAATTGCATTTCGGGTTATCAGGGAGGATTAGTGAGAGAGGAAGAGAAACATAAATTATTTTGAAGTAGTCAGAAAAGATGCAAAAAATGTCAGTGATTGGGGTTAATGAAAGTTTAATTCTAAAGGTATCATCTATCTTATGACATTGGCGAAAGGGCATGCAGTGTGAAGGTAGAGGGAATCATTTACTCTTAGATTTTGAAACTTCTAAAACAATGCATAGTGGGAAGGGGAAGTTGAAGGATCAGTACATAGTCAAGATAAAGAAATGATGTAAGGACATCTGGAATATATGGTATCATCATCAACAAATTTATGAAAAACCAGTTTTTTTTAGAAGTTGTTAATGAAAAAGATGCTGAAAGATTATTCGAGGTTGACTAAACGTTAATAGTTATGCTTTCCTTTTATTGGAACCTTGGAGTCCGAAATTTGATGAAGCCAAGAGGATGCATTAATTAATCTTCGTAAGGACACATTACAAGCATAATCAAATAAAGGTGCTCATATATTAATAATTTGCTTGGAACATGTGTGCATACTAGTGGAAGTTTTAGTTTTATTTGTTGAGAGAAGGGGAGAATACATATCACATAGGCACATACCCCAAAAGGCCAGTAAAAATAGCAATGCTTACTGGTGGAAGTTGATGCTTTGTAGCTGGTCTTGCCAAAAGTTCGAATTCATGGTGAAAAGATTATACTATGGTGGCAGATTTCCTTTCTAGTGATCATTTGGTTGTATGGAAGGGGAGAAAGTTGTTTTAAAGACAGATCTTCATCTTTGGACTCTTCAATGGAGCAGGTGAAGTTCTTCGTCGCCTATTGGTTCTCTACCCTTCCTAATTCTTGTGAGTTTCCATTGTTACCATCATAAAAAACTGGCATGTGATTGTAGAAGATAGCAGGCCCAGCAGGCCCGTAGGCCCAGTTCATGTACAAAGCCCATACGTGGGATATACAGATAGGATAGGATTTAGTTCCTAACTTTTCTCTCCTTCTATGTATAGGATATGATTGATTCTTTCCTTTCTTTGTGATTCTAATTTGTAATCTTGACTAAATTAGAGCCTTGATTAAGGCATTACATTAATATAAATATGACAGTCGATGCTCTGTAATTGCACGACCTTCTCTCCAACTCTCTTCTTCTTCTTCTTTCTCTTCTTCCATATATTATAACATGGTATCAGAGACACGGAAAATCTTCTCTCATTGATCCAATTGATCCAATTATTAATCCTGGCTTGGATCTTCTTCCCGGAGTGAAAATCTTCTCTCTAATAGAGCCTGATCATCTCAGAACAAAAGTGGCCCACCAGCGATCATCATCATCATAGCAGCAGAAGCAGCCCATGTTGATCGACTGGTTCTCCTCTTATTTATGAATATTTTTTCAAGATTTTTGGATCATCAGAGGTAGGATATCCACCTGATTTTGTGATATTTCAGTTTTGTGCAACAATTTTCATCACGGCTGTTCAAATTTGTGGATTTTGATCCGTTTTGAGTAAGACTTTGGCCTGGAGTTGCGAAAATACTTTGTCCTTTCATCCCCAACCTCAGATCTGGTCACTGATCCTCTAATGGACCCCACGTGGAATTCGATCCACTGACGACGTTGTCGTCTGACGTTTGTTTCATGCTTTGCAACTGTGGACTACTGACGATCATCAAGAAGCCTCCATCGCTCCATATAGGAATGGTCGACTGGATTTTCTGGGAATTATGGTGATTTTTCTGGATTTTTTCCATCACCTTTGAGGTAGTTTCCAACCTCTTCATCATCTGACGGTTTTCTCCGAAGGTTTTCATCACCACCGTCCAGATTTGTGGATCTTTTTTCAAATCTCATCAGATTTGGACTGCAGGAAGTGAATTTGATCCACTTTACAGAGATCAAACCTGATCTGTGATTAGACAACCCCGTGGGGCCCACGCACAAATCCAGGTCCACTTTTCCAGTTCGTCTGGCTCTGTTTGAAACAAAAATTACACTGTTGTGCTGTCCTCTGTTGTTTTCTTCTCTTTTCTTCTTCTATTGATCATTCTGATTGCTGGTATATGCTGTGGAAGCTATTTGTTACGGATTAATTACTGATTAGTGTCGGTTGCTATTATGGACAAATATGATGTTATTCCTGTTAAATTTAATGGAAATAATTATATGGCTTGGTCTTTTCATCTGAGGAATTTTGTCGAAGGCCAAGGACTGTTTGGTTATCTTGATGGTTTGATAGCTAAACCTACTGCAACTACTGACACAAAAGCATTAGCCAACTGGTCTAAAGAAAATGCTAAGGTCATCACTTGGATTCTTAACTCCATCGACCCTTCTCTTGCCATTGCTCTTCAAGCATATACTACTGCATCTGATATGTGGGGTCATCTCAAAAATGTTTATCATCAAACAAATAAAGCCCGCAAATTCCAACTCGATAGTGAGATTGCAAAATTCAGTCAAGGTGATAAATCTGTACAAGCGTACTTTAATGGATTTCTCACCTTATGGACTGAGAGGGATGCTATGATTATTCAGTCTGTGTCTGCTGGGTTTCTATCTGAGGCTCTTAAATTACAAGAGGAAACCCACATCAGCCAGTTCCTTATGAATCTCAGACCCTAATTCGAATCTGTTCGGTCGGCACTCATGAATAGAGAAGTCACAGCGAACCTGGATACATGCTTCCAAGAAGTCCTTCGAGAAGAACTTCGCCTCAATTCTCAGCGTAGCATTCTTGAAGAACCAAAGGCCTATCTTGCTCCTCTTCAGACTGAGTCTGCTCTTTTGGCAGCCCCCAATCCCAAGCCTACTCAATGCTATGAGTGCAAAGGCTTCGGTCATCTGGCCAAGAATTGTCGGAAGAAATTGGTTTACAAATATTGCAAACGCTCTGGTCATATTATTGATGACTGTCGTAGCTTACAGCGAAAGAATGGACCTCAGCAGAAGCAACGTTCCTCCACCATGCCCAGACAAAATACTCCAGCTGCGTTCCAAGTTCAGGCCCATCTCCCCGATACGGAAAGCACTTCTTCTGGAGTTGTCTCCATGACTCCAGCCCAGATTCAAGAACTGATTTAGAACACGGTGACCTCCGCATATGCTTCCATGGGTTTCAATGGTGGTCGGTATCAAATTCATTCTCATCTAGCATTTCCTGCTTTTCATTCTTCAGTCTCTCTGTCTTCCTTCATCACCCCATCTACCTGGTTTTTAGATTTTGGAGCATCAAACCACATGACTTCTGTGGAAACCAGCTTTACAGCCTCACACCCTTACCTTGGTAAAGATAAAATCACCACTGCTAATGGAGACCAATTAATCATCTCTGGAGTTGGTGCCATTACTCTCTCTAGTGTTTCGGGCCAGTCCCTCCACCTATCCAATGTCTACTTTGTTCCCAAATTATCAGCCAATTTACTTTCTGTCGGCCAACTTATTGATGATGGGTATCATATTAACTTTTCTTCCATTGGCTGTGTCATACAGGAGCGGCAAACTGGGAAGGTGATCGCGAAGGGGAGTAAACATGGTCGACTGTTCCTGCTGGACATTGGACATCATTCTCTATTTTCTTCTTCTTCTAGTTTCAATAAATTGTGGACTATTTGGCATAGTCGTCTTGGTCATGTGACCAATGCTTCTTTACTTTCTCTGTCTAAAATTGGTTGTTTAGAACCCACTGTTGATAATAAAATGATGTCCTCTTTACTTCAATCAAAGTGTGAAACATGTTGTTTGAGTAAGAGTCATATTTTGCCATTTCCTATACACCGTTCTCGTGCATTATCATCTTTTGATATCATTCACACTGATGTTTGGGGAATTGCACCCACTTTGAGTAGGACAGGGTTTAAGTATTATGTGACTTTTATTGATGATCATTCTCGATTCACTTGGATTTATTTCATGCGCTTCAAATCTGAAGTCTTTTCTCATTTCCAAAAGTTTTACAATATGGTTCACACACAATTTCAGAAGGATATAAAAATTCTTAGGTCTGACTCCGGCGGAGAATACATGTCCCATGATTTTTCTGCCTTCCTGTCTGATAAAGGCATTCTACACCAAAAATCTTGCCCACATACTCCACAGCAAAATGGTGTTGCGGAGAGGAAAAACAGGCATCTCCTTGAAACTGTTCGTACTCTCCTACTTGCATCCTTAGTCCCTCCAAATTTTTGGTGCGATGCTGCACAAACGGCTGTACATCTTCTCAATCATCATCCTAGCTCCATTCTAGGAAAGACTACTCCATATGAAGCTCTCTTTGGTCATACCCCTTCCTATTCTCACTTGCGTGTTTTTGGTTGTTTATGCTTTGTCCATCTTCCACCTACAGAGCGCACTAAGTTGTCACTTCAGGCTGCCAAATGTCTTTTCCTCGGTTATAGTACTGAACACAAGGGATTTCTGTGTTATGCCCCATCCGAGAAACGCATGCGAATATCTCGCAATGTGATCTTCCTGGAACACATTCCGTTTTTTTCCTTGCGTTTAGACACTCATCCTGTTGCCGTGTCTTATCTGCCACAATTCCCTCCCACTACTTCTCCCCCACCACCTATTACTAATGTCTATGTCCGGCGTATTACGGTTCCACCTGTGGGGCCTCCTTTTCCTGATCCTATCCCTATGCTACCTTCTGCTCCCTCAGGTATTACTCCTTCCTCTACTGATAATGTCATACCCCTGCGACGCTCTAGTCGCCATTCTGTTGCTCCTGACAGATATGGCTTTCCTGCTCTTTTCACTTCTTTGGATAGTGCTCCTATACCCACCTCTTATTCACAGGCTTCGAAGATTGCCTACTGGCAGGATGCTATGACTGAGGAGTTGCTTGCTCTTGAAGCAAACGACACATGGGAATTGGTACCGACCCCAGCTGATGCATCTGTTATTGGCAGTAAATGGGTCTATTCCATAAAAGTTCACTCTGATGGGAGTCTTGACCGTTATAAAGCCAGATTAGTCGCACAGGGTTATAAGCAGGAGTATGGGATTGACTATGAGGAGACCTTCGCACCTGTGGCTAAAATGACCACTGTTCGCACTCTCCTTTGTGTCGCTGCAGCTCGCAACTGGCCTTTATGGCAAATGGACGTCAAAAATGCTTTTCTACATGGGGACTTGCGCGAGACTGTTTATTTAAAACCTCCACCAGGATATGCTTGTCCTCCAAAGCATGTGTGCAAATTGAGGAAAGCTCTTTATGGGCTTAAACAAGCTCCCCGGGCTTGGTCTGATAAATTCCGGGCAGCAATCCTTCAAGCAGGGTTTCGTTAGAGTCACTTTGATAGTTCCCTCTTCCTCAGATGGACATCGAAGGGCTACACATTCCTCTTGGTCTATGTTGATGATATAATTATTAGTGGAAATGATACTGCCGGCATTACGGATCTCAAACACCACCTTACTCACCACTTCCGGATGAAGGATCTTGGTCCTCTCACCTATTTTCTGGGGTTGGAGTTTGTGCGTACCAAATCCGGCATTCGGGTCCTTCAGCTCAAATATGCGATAGACTTGATTACGTCAGCCAGGCTTGATGATGCTCCCACTTTTGATACGCCTCTGGAATTGAACAGCAAAATTAGTTGCGATGATGGCACTCCCCTGGATGATCCCTCTGTTTTTCGGCGGATAGTTGGTAGTTTGCTCTACTTAATTATGACTCAGCCTGATATTTCACATGCCGTTCATACGGTCAGTCAGTTTGTTAGCAATCCTCACAAACCACACCTTGCTGCTGCGTTACCCATCCTCCGCTATGTTAAAGGAACACTACATCATGGTCTCTTCTTCCCTTCTGATACTTCTCTGCAATTATCAGCTTATGCGGATGCTGACTGGGCTGGCTGTCCGGACTTTCGGCGGTCTACCACTGGCTGGTGTATGTTTCTTGGAAAATCTCTCATTTCATGGAAGTGCAAGAAACAGACCACTGTCTCAAAGTCTTCTGCTGAGGCAGAATATCGAGCGATGTCCTCTGCTAGTGCTGAAATTATCTGGCTCCGCCGCCTTCTGTGTGAATTGGGTGTTCTTGTTGGTAGCTCTACACCTCTCCATGGGGACAATACCAGTGCTACTAGAATTGCCAACAACCCGGTCTTCCATGAAAGAACAAAACACATTAAGATTGACTGTCACTTCATCCGTCAACATATCGTTACTGAGAAGATAACTCTGCCTCATGTCTCTTCTTTTAACCAGTTAGCGGATATCTTCACCAAAGCCCTTCCCCGACAGCGTCATCATGATCTTACTCGCAAATTGATGTTTTCAATCTTACCTCATCAATTTGAGGGGGAGTGTAGAAGATAGCAGGCCCAGCAGGCCCGTAGGCCCAGTTCATGTACAAAGCCCATACGTGGGATATACAGATAGGATAGGATTTAGTTCCTAACTTTTCTCTCCTTCTATGTATAGGATATGATTGATTCTTTCCTTTCTTTGTGATTCTAATTTGTAATCTTGACTAAATTAGAGCCTTGATTAAGGCATTACATTAATATAAATATGACAGTCGATGCTCTGTAATTGCACGACCTTCTCTCCAACTCTCTTCTTCTTCTTCTTCCTCTTCTTCCATATATTATAACAGTGACAACTTTTTCTTCGGTGTTTAAGACTCCAACTTGTCCAATTTAGTGACCTTTGCTTCCTGGGTGTGATAAGCTCTATTTTAATTGGGTGCTATATGGTATGCACCAAGTAACCTAGAAATAAGCTACTAGTATGCATACGATTAAAACTCGCAAGCGCACAAGATCACTATGTAGTGTAGTGAATTGTAAGTACGAGGTCGATCCCTCGAAGACTTCTGATAAAATAATGTCAAAAGCAACTACAAATCAGAATATTAAGAAACAATTGAATAATAAAAGTCTGAAGTAAACTACTAAAAACAGTAATTTAAATTATCAAAAGCTAAGTAGAAATTAATCTAAAACACACAACTAATATTAGAATTGAAAACAATGATAGTGAATGAACTAGGGTTTCATCTACTCCCCTAACCAATCCTATGCATGTCCCTTATTATCTTTTAATCAAAAAATAGATTTTATTAGTGACATCTATCAACCTAGACCATGGCATATGTATCTAGATTATTATTCCCCTAAACCTAATTCATGAGTGACATACTAAATGAATTGTTCATTATGATGCAAAAACTAAGCATGGCATATGTCCTAGTCAAAACACACATAATGCATAAAAACAATGAGAATGATAAATGCATGAGTCTAAGCATGGCATATACTTAGATTATTCATGGTTCTAAACCCTAGATGCTTAACATCAAGATCAATCAAAATTAAGTTAATTACTCTTAAAATTAATTGAACATGGCATGGTTGGCATGGCATGTACACAACTCATCAATTAAAAACATGGTTTAGAAACTCAACCAATAAAACTGAATTCTTAATTAAAAGACGCCAAAAGAATCTACATAGAACTAGGCTAGGGTTTCAATTACACCCTAGCCCTAAAAAGTTTAGCTATTCATGTCTTTAATGAAAAATAAACTAGAGAATAGAGTCATTAGAAGAAAACTAGAAGATGCTGAAGATGAAGTGGATGGCCAGCAGCTTGATCCTCTTTTCCTCCTCCAAAAGCTCTCCACAAGATGCTCCAAAGGTGGCTGTACGGCTGCTGTGTTTTGTGGTTTTTGAGTGGCTGAATGGTGGCTGGAATTATGGCTGATGGTGTGCTGGATGATGGCTGGAAGTGTGCTGGACGTCCACCCCTGCTTGCTTCTCCTTATATACTTTTGCATTAGCCCTCTTTAGTGAATAGTTTCCTTGTAGGTTTTGATCTCCATCTTGCTTTACAATTGGGCTTCCTAATTAGAATGAAATAGGAGTCTTCTTTCTTGTTTAGCAAGACTTTCTAATCTGGTCCCACTTATATCTTCTTGACAATTCCTCACATGGACCCACAAATCTGGGTTTTAATTGTAAAGACTCAAATCTGAAACTTTAGACAGAGAAGTGGGCCCATATGGTGCGTGTACAATGATCGTGGGACCCTCTTTTAGACTTCTAATTTGACTTGAATTCTTGCTATAAACTTTCCTTATTTTTCTCCTTTTTCTTCTCCATTCTTTGGCTCCACTTGAACTTGAATAAGACTTCCTAATTTCTGAATTCAGCTCTTTGCAATGACTGTGGGCCCCCCTTTGGGCGTGTAACATGCTTGGAATTCCTCTTTTCCTTTGTTTCATCTTCCTTACTTGATTATGCTTCCTTGTTATCCAATTCTTTCCTTCTAATTTGAATTGCAAGTTGCCAAAGAATTAGAAAGTAGTATTTGAAATCTGAAACAACTTGGATGGGACCCACCATGGCCCTACTTGGTGATTCACAACCATCATTCTCTTCTTTTTTTTGCTCCTTTTTACCTTTGCATAAAAAACACAAAGAATATGTAAAATCATATAAAATAACTATGACTAGCATAAGATAAATCAAAATATTATGGCTCTAATTACAAACAAGTAACCACTTATCACTACAGGAAATCCGAAATTTGTTGGTATGGGAAATCCCAACGTTACCATCATGTATTTCTTGGGTTCAGGTGGGTTGTGTTCCGGAAATGGTAGCTTTGCATTAGGCCTTTGGGATGCTCACTAGTTGAATTTTTTGTTGTGTTTTGGTGGAAGGTGATTTAGTTTCTCCTGTCACATGCACTTTCGGTTTGTGCAGCGCTCCTTGGGTTCGTGCATATGTGGTGGGAGCAAGGATAAAAATAGCAGTTGCGGTGGGCTTAGCAGTTAGTGGCCAAAACGATATATAGCGGGCGATACGCAACGGTTGCGGCAATAGGTAGCGGCATAGCACTGTGAATTTTTTAAGCATCAACTTTTTTTTTTTTTTTTTTGAATCTTGTGTAGCAACCAAACATGTGTTTTTTTAATGATTTGGAACCATATAAGGGTAGAGACACCCATAGGAAAGGCTATTGAGGAGGAGAAACAGAAAAAAAATTGTTATAAATTAAAACTGCTTGGCTCTTTTACGTTTTAGATTGTAGCATTGTTATTTTCAACTTAACGTAGCGGCCTCAACCACTACAGCCGATAATGCGGGCGCTACGCTATGTAACGGCCGTTATTTTGAACCATGGGTGGAAGAGGTGATAGATTTATCCAAGGATATCGAGATTTCCTTTACTCATGCCAAGAGGAGTGCAAATTAGGCAGCAAATCTTTTGGGTAAGGATTGTGTAGGTCGCAGCCCATATCTAGTTGATTTATAGAATGGTTCTTCGAGTTCTTAGCTTTCTTTTTGGATTTGTGGGGTTTGTGATGTTGTTGTTGATATATTTTGTTTTTTGGTTGCCAACCATCTAGTATATCACTCTTGTAGAAATTTATAATAAAATTTATATTAAAGGGAAAAAAAATAGAGAAGATTATACTATATGGACTTTGTGTGAGAAAATTTGGAAAATGATCCATTGATAGAAGTGAGAAGATCCATATAAGGAATGATGAAGAAGATCGAAGTTGGCCTTCATGAGGCAAAGAAAATGGAAATTTTCTTAGATGAAAGTTGGAAGAGAATCGAGGTCCCATGTTAATGGAGGAACAAGACTTGATTTGAAAGCCGATCTAAACTCAAGCATAGTGGAATGGAGAATGTATTAGCATGTTTTAATCACCACCACTATCATCATCATCATAATCAAAGCCTTGTCCCAACTATGTTGGGGTCCGCTACATGAATTTTGTTTCTCCATTTTGATTATCCTTTTT
Source organism: Umbellularia californica (assembly GCA_028538565.1). NCBI lineage: Eukaryota > Viridiplantae > Streptophyta > Magnoliopsida > Laurales > Lauraceae > Umbellularia > Umbellularia californica. The sequence continues at coordinate 30,265,612 of JAPQWN010000007.1, forward strand.
TTTTGGTGAATGGTTACTTTCATTAAAAGGAGCAAACAGTACAAGAGAGAAGTACTGAAAGCAAAAAAGCAAAAAAGGAAAACAAAAGAGGCCCTAAAAACAGCCACCTAAGGCCCAATCCTAGAGAAGGCCACCTCTTTCCAGTGATACATAATTTGATCTATTGAATAGCCCCTAAAAGAAGGAAGAATAGACACCCAAAAAGCTACTAAAAATTTTGATTTCTCCACCAAGCTGCTCTCATTACAAGCAATTCCTTCATAACATCTTGATGTGAAGGATCTACACCTCCAACGGTGAGATCGAGTCCAGGGACTCAAAAACCCTAATATCCTTCGGAAGAAAACTCACGTTTGAGAATAACTGAATTCTTATTAAAATTGTGGCATGAACATTACAATAGGGAATTCCTCTATATATAGAGTAGGATTAATTCTAAGTAGGAAACAACTAATCCTATATGAAATAGAAAGGTAATTCAATTAAGCAACCTATTAATTTAGAAATTATCTAAACTAAGGATAGGGACCCCAAATTAGAGATCACGTGGACCCCATTAAGCGGGTCATCCGGTCTGGCGGGCCTTTGCCTTTGATCGGCCTTCATCAACTCTCCTCTGCTTGGAAAAACTCGACTCCGGCGAGTGAATGGCCTGATAACGCTCGTACAGATCTGGATTAAGACACTGGAAACCCGTCGCGGTAATCCACGATGCATCCGAGAGGGGTCGATTCTTCCAAAGAACAAGAAACTTCTGAAATCCCCCTTGTCTAGTGGAAACAATCTGATCATCAAGTACATCAACAATTTGATCCTTAGGGGCTGGGGAGAGTGGTAGCTGAAGCGCATGTTCTTCGGATGGACTATCTTGGTCATGGCCCTTATAGAGAGTGAGGTCTTCAACATTGAAGGTAGCATTGAAACCAAGATCTGGAGGTAAATCCAACACATATGCATTAGGGCCAATTTTCTTGAGAATCTTGAATGGTTCAGGATTGCGGGGGTGTAGCTTTTTGTTGGCTCCTGGTGGAAGGCGCTTTGGACGATTACGAAGCATAACCATATCACCTTCCTCAAACGGAATGAAACGATGACGCTTATCTGCATGTGCTTTATAAGAATCATTGCTTGCTACAATATGCCGTCGAACTTCCTCATGAACCTGCTGCATATGGCGAATAAAACTGTCTGCATCAGCACTTGGTCTTGCTTCGACAGGAAGGGAAACAAGATCAACTGGTAGGTGTGGTCTGGTGCCAGTGACTGCTTCAAAAGGAGAAATTCCTGTGGATCGGTTGACTGAGTTATTATAGGCGGACTCAGCCATAGGTAGAACTTGATCCCATGTAGTAAGATGGTCGCGCACTAGACAACGTAGTAGATTGTCAAGGCTACGGTTGACGACTTCTGTTTGACCATCGGTTTGTGGATGATAGGCAGTAGAAAATTGCAGCTTTGTTTTAGACATGCCCCACAATGTCTTCCAGAAGTAGCTAACGAACTTTGTATCCCTGTCAGACACAATGGTTTTCGGAAGTCCATGCAGACGAATGACTTCCTTAAAGAAGAGTTGTGCAATTCTGTGGGCATCAGCAGTGTTGGAACAAGGAATAAAATGAGCCATTTTGAGAAACGATCCACAACCACAAAGACAGTCGACTTTTCTGCGGGTCATAGGTAACCCAAGTACAAAATCCATGCTGATATCCTCTCATGGGCCCTGTGGAACTGGCAACGGCTGATATAAACCTGCATTCTTCATGCTTCCTTTAGCCAACTGGCAAGTGCGACACCTCTCACAGATACGAGAAACATATGGTGTCATGTGTGGCTAATAATATCTGTCGCCAACAAGCGCGAAGGTCTTATCACGACCCAAATGTCCGCTACATCTACCGGAATGGAGTTCCCTGATAACGTGGTCGCGGATAGACGTATTTGGTAAACAGAGGCGAGTACCATAGAATAAATAACCATCATGAATGCTAAAGTATGGATGCTTGAGATTCTCACCCTGAAGGATCTCTGTATAGATGGTACTGAAGTCTTTGTCTGTCGCATATGCCTCCTTGATTTGCTCAAAACCCGGTACAGAAATAGCCATGGTGGTTAGGACATGTTTCCGATGACTGAGAGCATCCGCGATCACATTTTCCTTGCCGGATTTATGGCGGATGGTAAATGTAAACTCCTGAATATAAGCGCTCCATTTGGCAAAATTAGCACCCAGTTTATGTTGGGAATGAATGTGCTTGAGAGACTCATGATCAGAGTAAAGCACAAATTCTCTACCCATCAGGTAATGCCTCTAATGGTGAAGGGATTGAACAAGAGCATAGAACTCCAAGGCATAAGGAGAGTACTCGCGCTTTGAATCTGAAAGTTTTTCACTATGGAAAGCAATTGGATGTCCCTCTTGGCTAAGGACACTCCCAATGCCAACATTGGACGCATCGCACGCAACTTCGAACGCCTTGTCAAAATCTGGAAGGCGGAGAACAGGAGCTTCTGTGATTTTCTGTTTGAGTTGCTCAAAAGCTCGAGTTGCTGCATTGGTCCATTTGAACTCGCCCTTCTTTAAGCACTCGGTAATAGGAGCAGTGATACTGCTGAAATTCCTGATGAATCTCCTATAGAAGGTAGCAAGTCCATGAAAACTCCGGACGTTAGATACTGTGGTGGGAAGTGGCCAATCCAGAATTTCTTTAACTTTCTCTGGGTCCATTTTAATGCCATCCGATGATATGATGAACCCCAAGAATACAACAGAACTGCTCATGAAGGTGCACTTCTTGAGATTGATATAGAAACTTTCTCGACGAAGGAGATGGCAAATAGTGTGGAGATGAGTGAGATGCTCCTCCATGGCTTTACTGTAAATAAGAATATCGTCGAAATAAACAACGACGAATTTCCCGATATAAGTTGCAATAAATGGGTCATAACCCGCATGAAAGTACTGGGAGCATTTGTTAACCCGAATGGCATGACTAACCACTCATAAAGACCATTTCTGGTTTTGAATGCTGTTTTCCACTCATCACCGGGACGGATGCGAATCTGGTGGTAACCACTGCGCAGATCAATATTGGAGAAGATGGCTGAACCTGTCATCATATCAAGCATATCATCTAATCGAGGAATAGGAAACCTGTACTTTACTGTAATCTTGTTGATAGCTCGACTGTCGATGCACACGCGCCAACTTCCATCCTTCTTAGGCGTAAGAAGGGCCGGTACCCCGCAGGGATTGAGACTCTCCCGAATGTACCGTTTATTTAACAGGGCATCCACCTATTTCTTGAGTTCAGCGTTGATAAGTGGTTAATTGTTTGTAATTAGAGCCATAATATTTTGATTTATCTTATACTAGTCATAGTTATTTTATATGATTTTACATATTCTTTGTGTTTTTTATGCAAAGGTAAAAAGGAGCAGAAAAGAAGAGAATGATGGTTGTGAATCACCAAGTAGGGCCATGGTGGGTTCCATCCAAGTTGTTTCAGATGTCAAAGACTACTTTCTAATTCTTTGGCAACTTGCAATTCAAATTAGAAGGAAAGAATTGGATAACAAGGAAACATAATCAAGTAAGGAAGATGAAACAAAGAAGGAAAAGAGGAATTCCAAGCATGTCACACGCCCAAAGGGGGCCCCACAGTCATTGCAAAGAGCTGAATTCAGAAATTAGGAAGTGTTATTCAAGTTCAAGTGGAGCCCAAGAATGGAGAAGAAAAAGGAGAAAAATAAGGAAAGTTTATAACAAGAATTCAAGTCAAATTAGAAGTCTAAAAGAGGGTCACACAATCATTGTACACGCACCATATGGGCCCACTTTTATGTCTAAAGTTTCAGATTTGAGTCTTTACAATTAAAACCTAGATTTGTGGGTCCATGTGAGGAATTGTCGAGAAGATATAAGTGGGACCAGATTAGAAAGTCTTGCTAAACAAGAAAGAAGACTCCTATTTCATTCTAATTAGGAAGCCCAATTGTAAAGCAAGATGGAGATCAAAACCTACAAGGAAACTATTCACTAAAGAGGGCTGTTGCAAAAGTATATAAGGAGAAGCAAGCAGGGGTGGACATCCAGCACACTTCCAGCCATCATCCAGCACACCATCAGCCATAATTCCAGCCACCATTCAGCCACTCAAAAACCACAAAACACAGCAGCCGTACAGCCACCTTTGGAGCATCTTATGGAGAGCTTTTGGAGGAGGAAAAGAGGATCAAGCTGCTGGCCATCCACTTCATCTTCAACATCTTCTAGTTTTCTTCTAATGACTCTATTCTCTAGTTTATTTTTCATTAAAGACATGAGTAGCTAAACTTTCTAGGGCTAGCGTGTAATTGAAACCGTAGCCTAGTTCTATGTAGATTCTTTTGGCGTCTTTTAATTAAGAATTCAGTTTTATTGGTTGAGTTTCTAAACCATGTTTTTAATTAATGAGTTGTGTAAATGCCATGCCAACCATGCCATGTTCAATTAATTTTAAGAGTAATTAACTTAATTTTGATTGATCTTGATGTTAAGCATATAGGGTTTAGAACCATGAATAATCTAAGTATATGCCATGGTTAGACTTATGCATTTATCATTCCCATTGTTTTTATGCATTATGTGTGTTTTGACTAGAACATATGCTATGCTTAGTTTTTGCATCATAATGAACAATTCACGTAGTATGCCACTCATGAATTAGGTTTAGGGGAATAATAATTTAGATACATATGCCATAGTCTAGGTTGATAGATGTCACTAATAAAATCTGATTTTTGATTAAAAGATAATAAGGGACATGCATATGATTGGTTAGGGGAGTAGATGAAACCCTAGTTCATTTACTATAATTGTTTTCAATTCTAATATTAGTTGTGTGTTTTAGATTAATTTCTACTTAGCTTTTGATAATTTAAATTACTGTTTTTAGTAGTTTACTTTAGACTTTTATTATTCAATTGTTTCTTAATATTCTGATTTGTAGTTGCTTTTGACATTATTTTATCAGAAGTCTTCGAGGGATCGACCTCGTACTTACAATTCACTACACTACATAGTGATCTTGTGCGCTTGCGAGTTTTAATTGTATGCATACTAGTAGCTTATTTCTAGGTTACTTGTTGCATACCAAGTTTTTGGCGCCGTTGCCGGTGACTTGTTTGCATAGAATAGTGTCAAATCTTGAGTTTAGTATAGTGTCATAGTCTAGTTTAGTCCTTAGTTCAGTTGCTTGAAGTTTTAAAGTGCTGTTATTTATTGTTTTATCGTAGTATTCTTTTAGTTCAACTATTTTATTTTCAGTCTTCTATCTTTTCTTACTTTTAGCACATTACTTATTTAGTAGGTGTTTTCTTGCAGCCATAAAGCCTGTATATGCAATGTAGGCGATCCCAGGACTTGGCAATCATTGTCTACGATCCAGAAATCGAACGAACCTTTAGACGACAGCGAAGGCAAGCTCAGTGGGCAAGATCTAAGTACTCAGCCCTCATCTGACTCTGAACTTTAAGAAATAAGTGTTAACGAAGATCAAAGTCCTAAAAGCAAGATGGCTGACGGAGAAGATGATCAAAAGAGACCAATGAAGGAGTCTTTCATTCCCTTGCACACCGAATAGTCGTCCACCATTCTTTATCCACCTAATACGGCTAACAATTTCACCCTCAATGCACAACTGCTGAACATGGTGCCACACTATCATGGGTTACCTAATGAAGATCCTTATTTTCATATTAAGGAATTTTTGAGCTGTGTGCGACACAACAAATACAAGGAGTTACCCCAGAGGGCATCAGGCTACGTCTATTTCCTTTTTCTCTTAAGGATAAAGCTAAAATATGGTTAAACTCCTTGGATGCTGGTTCTATCACATCATGGCAGCAACTAGCTAGTAAGTTCCTAAAGAAATTTTTCCCTGCTCAAAAGACAAGGCAGTTGGGAAGAGAGATCCAAACATTTCAGCAAAAAGATGGGGATCAGTTCTGGGAAACATGAGAGCATTTTAAAGATTTATTATTGAAGTGCCCGCATCACAACCTTTCCAAAGATGATCAGGTTCAAGCTTTCTATGAAAGACTGAATGAGCTAAATAAGGGAATAATAGACTCTGCATGTGGAGGAGCCCTGATGGAGAAAAATAGTGAAGAAGCTTATGAACTTTTTGAGACTCTTAGTGAAAACTCACAACAATTCTCTTGTAGGACCAGACAGATGGGTAAGAAGCAAGGAGTATATGAGGTCCAGTCTCAAGGAAATGTAACTGCCCAGATGGCAGCCATGGATAAAAAAGATAGACATGATCATCAAAGCATGGCTTCCAATAGCATGTTCGGACAACCATCAAAAGAGGTATGTGCTATATGTTCACACACTAACCATACTACTGAATGTTGTCCCATGCCATCTTTTTCAGATCAGGAGCATGCCAATTATGTTGGTAACACATTCCCTAAGCAAAACAATCCCTATAGCAATATACTTACAATCCTGGATGGAGGAACCATCCAAACTTTTCTTGGGGAGGGAATCAAAGCAATCAAGGTAATCAGCAGCAATATCAAAGACAACAGAGAAGCTACCAACACCCCCAGAATAATTTTTCTCAGAACAGTGCACAGAAGCCACCAGAAGATGAGTTCAAAAGTTTGGTGACTCAGTTTATTCAGTCATCGCAGGCTAATTTCCAGCAGCATAGTCAAGCAATTACAAACACTCAACAGAGTTTGGCAAAGCTGGAAGCACAGGTGGGTCAGATAGCTAATGCCTTGAGCAAGAGGGAGGACGGTAAGTTTCCAAGTCAGACTGAAATAAACCCTAGAAATCATGGGCATTTGAAGGCCATAACTACCCCAAGGAGACAGAAAAGGTTTACAGGAGAATGAGGCAGCATGGTACAGTCATAGATACGAGCGTGAATGGGCCACATGAAAATCCGGAAGCTGTAGAAATCGAGCCGCAGGAAAGTGCTAGGCAAAATGAGACCGATGTGAACCAGAAGAGTGACAAGAAGAGCACAGACACTGCAGGCACTCCTATTCAGGTCACAACTTCTAAAGAGCCAGAGAGTGTATAAACCAGTTCCACCTTACCCTCAGAGGCTGAGACAAGAAAAGAAGAGTCAATTCACACAGGACATCTTTGAGACACTGAGAAAGGTACAGATTAACATCCCACTGATTGATGCTATCAAGCAGATACCCTCTTACGCAAAGTTTATCAAGGAATTATGTACAAACAAGAGGAGATTCAGAGATCATGAAGAGGTTAAGTTAACCGAGGAAGTTAGTGCCGTTCTGTCAAGAAAGCTTCCTCCCAAACTTCAAGATCTTGGGAGCTTTACTATACCTTGCAAGATAGGAGATCATATGTTTGAGAGAGCCTTACTAGATTTAGGTTCTATTATCAATTTGCTGTCATTTTCAGTCTATGAGTATCTGGGTTTGGGAGAGCTCAAACCAACTTCAATTACATTGCAATTGGCAGACAGGATTGTGAAACACCCACGGGGAATTCTAGAGGACATTTTAGTGAAAGTAGGAGAATTCATATTACCTGCTGACTTTGTGGTACTAGACATGGAGAGTGTATCAATGCCACACCACCTTTCTATTATACTTGGCCGACCTTTCATGGCCACTGCGGGTTCAAAGATAGATGTACAGAAAGGCACAATTGAAATGAAGGTCAATGGGCAGCAGATTCAGGTTAAAGTGTTCGAAGCTATGAAAATGCCGAGAGTTGAAGATTGCTTTCAGATTGAGGTGATTGAGCAGGCTATAGGAGAGGTGTTTCCGAGAGCACATGGGTGCAAGAAGGAGTTAGACACATGCATTCAGCAAGCCCTTATCAAATCTGAAATTGTGCAAAATAGCGATGAACATGAGGCAACACTTATGGGGATTGTAAATCAACTAGAAGTACTCCCCTCCATTCCAAGCAAATATATAAATTCTTACGAAATTCTTGGTTCTTCCACAAAGCAACCCATTCATTCTGTCATAAAAGCACCAGAGTTAGAATTGAAGCCATTACCTGCACATCTCAAGTATGTCTTTTTGGGAGAGCATGAGACCTTGCCATGTATCATAGCCAGTGATTTGAGTTCTGATGAGGAAAGCAAGTTGTTAAAGGTGTTAAAGGCTCACAAAACGGCATTGGGGTGGAGCATTGCAGATATCAAAGGTATAAGCCCAACCATGTGTATGCACCGAATCTTGTTAGAAGAAAAGTCTAAACCTACAAGGGAAGCACAGAGGAGACTCAACCCTCATATGAAAGAGATTGTCAAAGCAGAAATTCTTAAGCTACTAGACGTTGGGATCATCTACCCAATCTCAGATAGCAAGTGGATCAGCCCAGTTCAAGTTGTTCCCAAGAAGAGTGGTATGACAGTGGTAAAGAACGAACATAATGAGCTGATTCCTACTAGAGTTACCACTGGATGGAGGGTATGTATAGACTACCGGAAGCTTAACACAACCATTAGAAATAATCACTTCCCACTACCATTCATTGATCAGATGTTAGAGAGGCTAGCTGGGCATTCACATTATTGTTTTCTAAATGGGTACAATGGGTACAATCAGATTCCTATTGCTCCAGAAGACCAAGAGAAGACCACTTTTACTTGTCCATTTGGGACATTTGCCTACAGGAGGATGCCTTTCGGACTATGCAATGCACCGGCAACTTTCCAGAGATGCATGATGAGTATATTCTCCGCTATGGTGGAGCGCTTTATTGAGGTATTCATGGATGACTTCTCTGTCTTTTGATCATCATTTGATAATTGTTTATATCATCTGGAGTCTGTGCTAAAGAGATGTGTGGAGTGTAATTTGGTGTTGAATTTGGAAAAATGTCACTTCATGGTTAAACATGGCATTGTACTTGGACATGTGGTGACAAGCAAGGGGATACAGGTGGATAAAGCTAAGATAGACTTAATCAACAAACTTCCCCCACCTACATCAGTGAAAGGAGTATAGAGTTTCCTGGGGCATGCAGGATTTTATCGTAGATTCTTTAAGGACTTTTCCATGATTGCACGTCCACTATGTGCTTTGTTACAAAGAGATGTGGAATTTGTCTGTGATGAGGATTGCTTACGAGCATTTGAGCTGCTGAAAAAGCTTTTTGACATCAGCGCCTATTATCATGGCACCTTATTGGAGTTTGCCATTTGAGCTCATGTGTGATGCCAGTGACTATGCTCTAGGGGCTGTGCTTGGCCAAAAAGTAGGGAAGCTTCCACATGTGATTTACTACGCATCCAGGACTCTAAATGATACACAGCTGAACTATTTTACCACTGAGAAAGAACTTCTTGCTGTAATTTTTGCACTAGAAAAATTCAGATCTTACCTTGTTGGGTCCAAAGTTATCGTTTACACCGATCGTGCGGCACTGAAGTATCTCTTAAGCAAGAAGGATGCAAAGCCAAGGCTAATTAGATGGGTATTGTTGCTACAAGAATTTGACCTTGAGATCAGAGATAAGAAGGGCAGTGAGAATGTAGTGGCAGACCACTTATCCAGATTGCTGAATAAGGAAGCAAACAGGGGGGCCGAAGTTCCACTCAATGAATCTTTTCCAGATGAGCAGTTATTTCATATTACAAAGCTTCCGTGGTTTGCAGACTTGGTGAATTGCAAGGTTTGTGGTGAGTTCCCCATGCATTTTACTAATCAGGACAAGAAGCGGTTGGTGCACATGGCAGGTTTCTATTACTGGGATGATCCATTTTTGTTCAAGTACTGCTCAGATCAGATCATTAGAAGATGTGTAACAGAAGAAGAAGTTCAGAGTACCTTAGCACATTGCCACAGCAAAGGCTTGTGGAGGACACTTTGGAGGGAAGAAGACAGCTGCTAAGGTACTTCAATGTGGTTTCTTTTGGCCCTCTATATTTAAAGATGCACATGCTTTTTGTGCTAGTTGTGATAGGTGCCAGAGAATGGGGAACATTTCCTCAAGGAATCAGATGCCATTGAAAGGCATACAAGAGGTGGAGCTATTTGACGTGTGGGGGATTGATTTTATGAGACCTTTCCCATTATCCTATGGTTATCTCTACATTCTGGTAGGAGTCGACTATGTGTCTAAGTGGGTGGAGGCTATCCCAAGTAAGATAAATGACCACAAGGTGGTTTTGGAATTTCTGAAGAACATGATATTTGCTAGATTTGGGACACCGAGAGCAATCATCAGTGATGGTGGCAGTCACTTCAAGAACAAATCCTTTGAAGCATTAATGAAGAAATATGGGATAACTCATAAGATAGCAACTCCGTACCGTCCTAAGACAAGTGGCCAGGTTGAAGTGAGTAATAGAGAGATCAAGTAGATATTAGAAAAGACAGTGCAACCCAACAAGAAGGATGAGTATTTAAGGCTGAATGCTGCACTTTGGGCATATAGGACAGCCTACAAGACTCCTATAGGTATGTGTCCCTATCGGTTGGTCTATGGGAAAGCATGTCATCTGCCGGTGGAATTAGAGCACAGGGCATTTTGGGCGATTAAGAAGTTTAATTTTGATATGAAAGAGGCAGGTGAGAAGAGGAAGTTACAACTGAATGAGCTTGAGGAGCTACGATATGATGCATATGAGAATGCCAAGCTGTATAAAGAAAGGACTAAAGTGTTACATGATAAGAAGCTCGTGAGGAAGACATTTGCGCTAGGATAGAAAGTATTACTCTTCGATTCAAGACTCAAATTATTTTCAGGGAAGCTGAAGTCCAGATGGTGTGGCCCGTTTGAAGTCATTCAGGTTTTTGACCATGGAGCTATTGAGATCTATAATCCCAAGAATGGTAACAAGTTCAAAGTCAATGGACATCGACTCAAACCCTATTGGGAGCAGAATTTTGACAAGGATGTGGATGTGATTACATTCATAGATCCCCCTTCCACTTGATAGAGAAGCACAGTCTGGCTGAAGACTATAAAACGAGCACTACTGGGAGGTAGCCCAGATCTTTGCAAGGAAACGTTAAGGATGGCGATACAGAGCAGGCGATGTACTCCGTATCCAACTGAGTTCTTTTACCCTTTTCCTTGTCTTTTTATTTACTTTTCTGTTATGTTTTTAGTATTTCTTTCTTACTTTATTTTAAAACATTGCAGACAATGTTTAGTTTTAGTTTGGGGGAAGAGTCTTAGTTAGGATAGAGATTAAAAAAAAAAAAAATCATCATAAAAATATTTGTTTGTTTCTTTGAGTCATAGTTCCTTCCTACCACAATGATAATTGATGATTTATTTTGCATGGTTCATTGAACTTAATTATGCTTCTTTATATTATTCAATTGCCACAAATCTCATTTAAGCATGTTTGAGCTATCACTGTGTGGATTACAATGCTGATATGGTTGAGGTTGAAAGCACTTGCATAATTGAATGATTAGATGCTTTTGATGGAAACTTATATAACCTAGTGAGCTTTGAGCCTAAATGCTTATTCTTGAGAGGGTTATATGCTGAGTGATTTGATCTTTCATTCTTGATCTATTTGAAGCAGTTGATTTCATTATCATTCTTTGATCACATGTTCTGAATTTTATATGGAATAAACATGCTAGAACTCTCATTTTTTATCCGGTCGAGGCGTATTTCTACTACATGAACCATAGGATATGATTTTAGGCCATGTTTGACTAGTTTGTGCTTTTCTATCCATTCCTTTTGATGTTTATTACTAGGTGAAGTGTATAAAGGAACCAGGAGTGTGATTCTATACAAATTCCTTAGATCTTGTTATCCATTTCCTTAAATTCTTAAACCTTCACCCTAGCCCCATGATAACCCATATGTAACAAGTCCTAATTGATCCTAGGTGAAGTGTAGTCCCAGAGTGGAGATGAGATAGAATGGGAGCCTATGGTGTATGATTTCACTTTAAGCATGTGGTATTTTTTATGAGAGCATTGTCTGTTCATTCTTAGACAATTATTGAGTGTTTTATTGTGAGTATCTATGGTGAGGATTGAAGTTAAACTAATATGCAAATGATTGTTTGGTTGTGTGAGAGCCTAAACTGGAAGTTATGTTGGTATTGTTTTACACACGGCCTTTTAGCATGTGGATGTGAGCTAACTTATAAATTGGGTAATCTTTAGAACTGGTTGAGACTCTTGTTTTTTTGAATCATGTATTGATCAGACATCTCTGAGACTAATGGTGGAAGGATAGGATTCATACCTTAAGTGTTCCAAATTTTTTTACTTATTTTTTTTATTGTTTTGTTCAAGGACTAGCGAAAGGTAAGTTCGGGGGAATTTGATAAGTGATTAATTTTTTGTAACTAGAGACATAATATTTTGATTTATCTTATGCTAGTCATAGTTATTTTATTTGATTTTACATATTCTTTGTGTTTTTTATGCAAAGGTAAAAAGGAGCAAAAAAAAGAAGAGAATGATCGTTGTGAATCACCAAGTAGGGCCATGGTGGGTCCCATCTAAGTTGTTTCAGATGTCAATGACTACTTTCTAATTCTTTGGCATCTTGCAATTCAAATTAGAATGAAAGAATTGGATAACAAGGAAACATAATCAAGTAGGGAAGATGAAACAAAGAAGGAAAAGAGGAATTCCAAGCATGTTACACGCCCAAAGGGGGCCCCATAGTCATTGCAAAGAGCTGAATTCAGAAATTAGGAAGTCTTATTCAAGTTCAAGTGGAGCCCAAGAATGGAGAAGAAAAAGGAGAAAAATAAGGAAAGTTTATAACAAGAATTCAAGTCAAATTAGAAGTCTAAAAGAGGGTCACACAATCATTGTACACGCACCATATGGGCCCACTTTTATGTCTAAAGTTTCAGATTTGAGTCTTTACAATTAAAACCTAGATTTGTGGGTCCATGTGAGGAATTGTCAAGATGATATAAGTGGGACCAGATTAGAAAGTCTTGCTAAACAAGAAAGAAGACTCCTATTTCATTCTAATTAGGAAGCCCAATTGTAAAGCAAGATGGAGATCAAAACCTATAAGGAACTATTTACTAAAGAGGGCTGTTGCAAAAGTATATAAGGAGAAGCAAGCAGGGGTGGACGTCCAGCACACTTCCAGCCATCATCCAGCACACCATCAGCCATAATTCCAGCCACCATTCAGCCACTCAAAAACCACAAAACACAGCAGCCGTACAGCCACCTTTGGGCCACCGTCGGAGCATCTTGTGGAGAGCTTTTGGAGGAGGAAAAGAGGATCAAGCTGCTGGCCATCCACTTCATCTTCAGCATCTTCTAGTTTTCTTCTAATGACTCTATTCTCTAGTTTAATTTTCATTAAAGACATGAGTAGCAAACTTTTTAGGGTTAGGGTGTAATTGAAACCGTAGCCTAGTTCTATGTAGATTCTTTTGGCGTCTTTTAATTAAGAATTCAGTTTTATTGGTTGAGTTTCTAAACCATGTTTTTAATTGATGAGTTGTGTAAAATCCATGCTAACCATGCCATGTTCAATTAATTTTAAGAGTAATTAACTTAATTTTGATTGATCTTGATGTTAAGCATCTAGGGTTTAGAACCATGAATAATCTAAGTATATGCCATGCTTAGACTCATGCATTTGTCATTACCATTGTTTTTATGCATTATGTGTGTTTTGACTAGGACATATGCCATGCTTAGTTTTTGCATCATAATGAACAATTCACGTAGTATGCCACTCATGAATTAGGTTTAGGGGAATAATAATCTAGATACATATGCCATGGTCTAGGTTGATAGATGTCACTAATAAAATCTAATTTTTGATTAAAAGATAATGAGGGACATGCATTGGATTGGTTAGAGGAGTAGATGAAACCCTAGTTCATTCACTATTATTGTTTTCAATTCTAATATTAGTTGTGTGTTTTAGATTAATTTCTACTTAGCTTTTGATAGTTTAAATTACTGTTTTTAGTAGTTTATTTCAAACTTTTATCATTCAATTGTTTCTTAATATTCTGATTTGTAGTTGCTTTTGACATTATTTTATCACAAATCTTTGTGGGATCGACCTTGTATTTACACCACATAGTGATCTTGTGCGCTTGCGAGTTTTAATTGTATGCATACTAGTAGCTTATTTCTAGGTTACTTGGTGAATACCAAGCGTGCTCTGCAGGACTCATTCGATATGCATGTAGATTTGGAAGGGTCTTACCAGGGACTAGATCAATGGCATGCTGTATGTTCCTCATAGGTGGAAGAGTATTTGGTAGTTCATTCGGAATAAGATCAGAGAAGCGTTGTAGCAGTGGCTTGACTTCTTCCGGAATGGACTCATGGGGAGAATCATCTAGCACTTGGCAGATAACCGAGGCATACATCGGAAAATCACCTGGCACTTGGCGGATAACCAAGGCATACATCAGATCTTGATTTCTGCTTTCCTGTTGAAATTTACTCATGGTTAACATCTGAGGAGTGGCCGCTTCTTTTGAAGCCTTAGCAGCATGCTGGGGTGGCAGTGGCCATAACCGGGTCTTTTTACCTTTCCACATGAAAGTATGGGTTTTTGTGTCATTATCTGTGACAACCTTCAACTTTTTTAGCCATGGGCGAGCAAAGAGTATGTGTGACTTTCATTGGTATAACATCACACTTGATTGTATCTTCATAAGAACCCAGTTTGAAAGGAACTATGCACTACTTGTCAACCGGAATAGTTGAATCATTTACCCAAGCAATTTTGTATGGCCTTGGATGCTTTGTAGTAGGTAGCTTTAGTTTTTTCATAGCATCTTTAGCAATAACGTTCATAGCACTACTGCCATCAATAATCATATTGTAGGTTTTGCCCATGCAGTGAACTCGAGAGCGAAAAATAGGTGCATGATTAGAATCATGTTCCTACAGTTGATCTTCAGTGATCAGAAGATGGTGCTCAAGATATACAAGTGGTAAACCATCAGCAGGAAATTCTTCAAGATAAACGCTCCGAGTATCTGTCGGTTTTTCCATTTCAATGTGCTCATCAAGATCTTCGCTGTCATCGGCTTCATCTTCGGCATGGAGATTCCGATGAGGACATTCTCTAGCATAATGCCCTTTTTGCTTGCAAGTATGGCAGATCACTTCCCTTTTGTCAGCACGTCCTCGCGCACGAGGATCATTTTGTGGTGCCTGTTGCCGCTGATTTTGGGGAGGTGGCCGTTGTACACCTTGAAGTGGCTTTTGCAATGTCTGCGGTGGCCTCGTGATTAACCAACTGTTGGGCGGAGGTGGGATTTGGAGACTGTGTCCCTCGAGTGGAAAACTCCCCGGCTGGGGATCTTTCCCGTCTCCTCAATTGGATTTTATGCTATGCTTTGCGGGCTTTACAGTAGGCTTCATTGAAATCATTGAAATCAAACATAGAAATCCGTTGCCGAATATCAGGACATAAGCCTTCTGTATATTTATTGATAACAAGTCCCTTATTCGCCCGCAGATTGCAGCGCACAATATAGTCCCGAAATAGATTGGTATATTCATCCAACGAATAGGCACCTTGTTGCAGACTAAGATATCCTTTATGTAGAGAATCAATATAGTCAGAAGGAAGGAAATTTTGCTTGAGTCGCCGCTTCATATCTTCCCATTGGAAAATTGGATGCCCAAAGGCGAGTTCACTGTTTTCAACACTTTGCCACCAAATGCGTGCAGGCCCCTTGAGCTTAACTTTTGTGAAAGCGAGCTTCTGGGCATCATTCATGTTGTACCAGGCAAAATAGTCATCAAGAGAATTGAGCCAATCAATGAAAGCCTTGGGAAGGTCTCCTGAAAAATCACTGATTTCCAGTCTCACTTTTTTGGTGATGTCATCTGTATGTGGTGCACCGCGTGTAGGGATGTCAAACAGGCCGGGCTGAAGCTAGTGGGCCGGGCTAGGCGGGCCTGTTTATTTTTTTTTCCTTTTTATTTTTATTTTAAATCTAATGGTCTAATAATATATCACTCCAAACTATGGGTGAGCCCAATTAAATCTAATGGTCTAATAATATATCACTCCAAGCTAAGATCATACTCCCATGTCCCATTACGAGAGCTCTATTTGTATGCTTGATAAATATGCTTTGGGCTGATTTGTTTGATGCAATTGAATTCCTAGGAAAGTTCTAAGACATTGTATTTCTTAAATGTGACAAATAAAATGTGAATATCCAAAAATGACCATCAAACAACCTTTTCTTCAATGAAAATATAACAAGGAAAGATGGGAAATGAATAACCATAATTCAAGTCTCATAAAAGCCAAGGTCTTATCTACACTTCATCTTCTATCCTCGACCCCGCACCTGATATCCATCACCCTTCACTTCTTTAATAATACTTCATGGAGCTCATTTGACCATGAATTTCCATATATTATCATGTGCAACTAACTCGACCTATTCATGTTCAAATAATTAATATTAATTCAACAAAAAATCTTTTTAAAAAACCTTATTCTCTCACCTAAATTTACATTTATTATGGCTAGGGCTGTATATATATGGGTTGGTTGGGACCTAATATCTGATTGGACACATTCCAAAGAGATACCTGTGAGTCCAAGACGAGATCCATGGTCTGAGACACAAGTGAAGAGACCAAACTATACTTAGAGCTGATTGTGTTTTAATGGGATAATATATTCATAATAAAAGTGAAAGTACCATTATTTATATTTTTTGGATTACTATTATAAGTTTATAACTATTAACCGGGCTAGAGAAGAATATTAGAAAGGGATGTAATTTCGGTCAATAAATTTAGGTTTGGTTTCATTTAGACCTAAGCTCCCAACCTATTTTCCAAGCTTACCTGGCCAAACCAAGCTATCTAGTAATGTTTGGTAGGTGCCAAAATAAAAAATGCACAAAAGAAGTTTGTATTCTATTTGGGCCCAATTTCCATAGTGATTTTTGTCACAATGGGTCCACAGTGTTATATAATGATTGACATCCTTTGTATTTATATTTTTTTTGGTAAATAAAACTTTGATTAAAAGAAAAAGAATAGAAGGGTTAGAGTATTTATGGACTTTGTAAAATTGAAAAACGACACAAAATACCACTTATATGACCGTTTTATAGCTGTTGGGAGGTTAAAATGAAGAATTTTGTAAAAAAAAAAAGCCATTTTTGGGCGGGCCAGCGGGCCGTGCTTGGCGGGCTGGAGGCACCAACCCACGTGCCAGGTGGGCTTGGTGGGCCCGGGCCAACGATCCCAGCCACCTCGGCCAACACGGGCCGGGCCTTGCGGGCCGTGCCGTTGATTGGGCCAGGCCGAGCCACGGGTCGTTGACTGGCGCATTTGACATCCCTAACCGCGTGGTTCATGATCACCATGTTCAATGAAAAGTCGCTGTACCATGTCAGACATGGTTTCACGGTGCTGATACTGAGGACCAGTTGTGACTGGATTTACTGGGGCCACTGTTCCTTGTGGAGCGGGGTTAACCGGATTGACCTGAGGTCCAGTCCCGGATGTTTGCGGATCTCGCTCTGTGAGAATAGATTCAGTTAATCCTGTGGCCCGATGTCCTTGAAGTTCATTAAGAGCAGCTTCAACAACTTCCAGTTGCTCAATCACAATGTCCATGTTAGAACCTTTCGACCGGAAGAGGAGAAGGAGTGAGTGGACTGCAGCGGGGGGTGCGGCGATCAGAAAAGGGGAGGTGCGGCGACGTTGCAGATGAGTTGCCGGTGGGCGCAGGCGGTGGCAAGGTCATTGAAGGCGATTAGCAAAGACGGGAGAGGATGCAAGTGCTGGAGAAGAAAACGGAGGAAAGGGTGCTGGCCGACGACGATAACGACGCCTGGTTGCTGTTTGCTGGTTCTAGGTATGCCCGCAACTCAGTCTCTCCTGCTCTTCTTCAATCTTCTGCGTCTGTTTCTTCCTTCTTTTCTGTCCGTCTTTTTTTTTTTTTTTTTTTTTCTGGGGTTTGGGAATGGATGATCAGAAAGGGTTTCGGTGGGTGGAGATTGGATCTGGGTGGGATTGGCGATGGCGTTGTGAGTCTGGGCGAGGGAAATTTTTTTTTTTTGTTGGAAATTTTGGGCTACGATGAGGTATGTGGAGTGTTGGGTTAGATGATGATGGAGGATAGGTCGGCAGGGGTTGGATTTAGGTGAAGAAGATGACGGACGTTGGGTTTCGGTGGAGGGTTGGAATTGGTTGTAGAGGTGGGTTCTGGGGTTCAGGTAGGGTTAGGGTTTGCAGTGAGGTCGGCTGTGATGGGAAAGTTGGGGATGGTGAGTGAAGATGACGATAGGTGAGGATGGTAATGGCTGGACAGTAAGAGGGAAGATGGGATACGGTTGACGGAATACCTCGGATCGGCGATCGAACCGGCGATCGGAGATGGATCGTTGGCCCTAATATCAATTGATGTGAAGGATCTACACCTCCAACGGTGAGATCGAGTCCAGGGACTCAAAACCCTAATATCCTTAAGAAGAAAACTCACGTTTGAGAATACCTGAATTCTTATTAAAATTGTGGCATGAACATTACAATAGGGAATTCCTCTATATATAGAGTATGATTAATTCTAAATAGGAAACAACTAATCCTATATGAAATAGAAAGGTAATTCAATTAAGCAACCTATTAA
This sequence comes from Umbellularia californica, assembly GCA_028538565.1. Taxonomy (NCBI): domain Eukaryota; kingdom Viridiplantae; phylum Streptophyta; class Magnoliopsida; order Laurales; family Lauraceae; genus Umbellularia; species Umbellularia californica. The sequence continues at coordinate 30,284,192 of JAPQWN010000007.1, forward strand.
TTTAGAAATTATCTAAACTAAGGATAGGGACCCCAAATTAGAGATCACGTGGACCCCATTAAGCGGGTCATTCGGTCTTGCGGGCCTTTGCCTTTGATCGGCCTGCATCACATCTCCTAGTTTTTTCCTTCTAAATCGTCCACATCACCGCTAAAAATGACAACCACCACATCACTTTGCCTCTAGGGTCCCCAATTGGGATCTTCCACTCGTGGAAAAGCTCGGGGATGGAATGGGGAAGGACCCAGCAGCAATCAAACCCTTCTATTATAGCCATCTAGATCGTCTGAGTTGATTTACAATTGAGCAAGAGATGATCCATGGATTCTTCGTCCCTCAAGCACATTGGGCAACCATTCACTATCTGCATCCCTCTCCTCCTCAAAAGATCCATAGTGGGGATCCTCTTCCTAAGAGCAAGCCACCCGAATACAAGCACCCTAGTGGGAGCTTCCATTTTTCAAATACCATACAGCCTACTCCTTTCCCTGGTAGTGTTTAGAATAGTCTTGAAGAAATAAGACACTAAGAATGATCCATTCTTAGAGGCAATCCACACCCTATCATCTGCTCTGCCGTTTTGAATGGTTAAACTGTTTTAGGAATTAAGGAGATCAATGAACTGGGATTCTTCGTTGTCCTTCAGGCTCCTTCTAAAAGTAGGACACCAAACCATTTGGCCTCCAATCGTGCTAATGAGAGAGCTAATCGTTGCTTCTTTGTTTTGTGCACACTTAAACAGGTCTGGGTATTGAGAACACAACGCTCTCTCACCTATCCACCTATCTTTCCAGTAAAGGATCCTCTCCCTCGATACAGTTTGGTATATGATATTCCCCTAGAAAAGTTTCTTAACCGAGAGGATACCTTTCCAAATAGCAGATGATTTCGAAGGGGGATCCTGAACATCCCACCCATGCCTTGGTATGTTGTATTTCCTTTCCAACACCTATCTCCAAAGGCCTTGTGAACCGTCTCCAATCCTCCACAGCATTTGCCTGGAAGGGCTTGATTCATCTTCTTTAGGGGTCTAACTCCCAGGCCTCCTTCCTTCGGATTACAAATGGACTTCCAATCTACCAGGTGAAGATTCTTCTTAGGACTTGGACCATGCCATAAGAACTCTCTCTGTAGCCTTTCGATTTTGTTTATAATGGAGGTCGGACATCTAAAAATAGAGAAGTAATAGACTGGCAAATTGGAGAGAACAAATTTGATGAGGGTTACCCTTCCTCCTATAGATAGGTAATTTGCTTTCCATGTAGACAGCTTCCTCTCTACTCTCTCCACAACTGGGTTCCAAAGGGGTTTATTAATCCGCCCCGAGCACAGCGGCATGCCTAAGTATGAAATTGGAAGATCCCCAATTTTGCAACCTAGAATTTCTGAACATTTAAGGAGCATTTGCTTTTCTGTATGTAGCCCAATCACCTCACTCTTGGAAAAGTTGACTTTTAGCCCTGACACCGCTTCAAAGCATAGGACAGTAGCTTTAACATTTCTAACTTGATCTTCTTCTGCTCCACAGAAAATAAGAGTATCATTAGCATACTTAAAGTTGCTAATAGCTGGGGAATCTCTGGCCGCTCTGAAGCCTTCAAACATTCCTACGTTCACTGTCTTTTTTACCATTCTACCCAGGGCTTCTGCTACAATTAGGAAGAGAAAAGGAGAGAGGGGATCCCCTTGTCGAAGCCCCCTTCCAGCCTTGAAGTAGCCGTTAGGGAACCCATTTACCAAAATAGAGAACCAAGCTGATGAAACACACTTTTGAATCCACTTCCTCCACTTTTCCCCAAATCCCATTCTTCCTAGCATGTACTGAAGGAATTTCCAGTCCACCCTATCATAAGCTTTCTCCAGGTCTAACTTGCAGATGATCCCCGAGACCCTCTCCTTCAGTCTTGAATGCACACATTCACTGGCCACCAAGATGCCATCTAATATTTGCCTTCCCTCCACAAAAGCCCATTGCTCATTGGAAATAATCTTTGGTAGAACCTTTTGTATTCTTCCTGCTAGAATTTTGGTGAGGATTTTATAGAGGCATCCCAAAAGACTAATGGGCCTGTAGTCTTTGATGCCCAATTCTCCCATTTTCTTCAGGATTAACGCGATGAAAGATGCCCTCAATCCTTTGGATAATTTGCCCCTTTGCGAGAATTCCTCGACGAAATCCATCACTTCCTTCTTCACCATCTTCCAGAAGCGTTGAAAGAAGGCCATTGGAAAGCCATCTGGGCCTGGAGCCTTATCTCCTGCTAGATCAAAGACCGCATGACGGACTTCCTCCTCTTCAAAATTCCTCTCCAGCCAATTTGCCTCTTCTTCCCCAATAACGTCGAAGGCTATATTTCCCAGATTAGGTCTTTCCCAACCCTCATCAGTGTACAACGACGGGAAGTAGTCTATAATGTGAGATATTATCTCCTCTTTTTTCTCCAACCTTTTCCTCCCATCCATTATGCTTGTTACCCTATTAACCATTCTTCTCGAAGATGCCATTGCATGAAAGAACTTTGTATTTTTATCCCCTACTTTTAGCCCATTGCATCTCGATCTTTGTTTCCATCTAATCTCCTCCTTTCTCAAAATTCTTTGTAGCTCTTCTTTTAAGTCCAGTCTCTTCTTTTCTTCTTCCCAGGACAGCTGAACATTCTCCTCCTTACCATCTAAAGATTGGATTTTTGCTAGAATTTTAGACTTTTGGTGCCTCACATCCCCAGAGTGCTCCTTTGCCCACTCCTTCATTTTGATTTTCAGCAGCTTCAGCTTTGTGGCTAGCCTGTGACCCGCCCATCCCTCCACCCTTATCTCCTCCCACCACTTCTAAACCAGCTTTGAGAAATGCTCTTCCTCTAGCCACATAAGTTCGAAGCGGAAGGGTGAAGGTCCTATCTTTCACAATCCAAGTTGAGCAGAATCGGACAGTGATCGGAAACTGGCTTAGGTAAAGGTAGCTATGTAACCTCTGGGTAGGTTTTCAGCCATTTTGATGTGACCAAGAACCTATCCAGCCTGGACATGGCAGGATTGCTTTGATGATTAGACCATGTAAAAGAAGCTCCACCCATTTGCAAGTCCACCAAAGAATGATAGTTGATCCAGTCAAAGAAGCGCCTCATTTCTCCTGTTAGATTTTTACCTCTCGATTTTTCACTGGGGAATCTGATTATGTTCCAGTCCCCGTCCAACACACCCCCCCCCCCCCCCCCCCCCCCCCCCCCCCCCCCAACAATGCACCACACCCCACTCCATCTCCCCCTTATCATGTCCAATTCTCTTAAGAACTCCTCCCTCCTATGGCTGTTATAAGGACCATAAACTGAGGTCAAGAGCCGTTTTTCATTATTCTGAAGGTCTTCCGCCAGCATTGAGAGAGAAAAAACATCCACCCAGCTTCTTTCCACTGAAACTGATCTTGTTTCCCATAGAGTTAGCGGCCCACCTGCTGCACCCACTGCTTCTACCGCTACGCAATCCACTTGCCTCCTTCCCCATACCTCTTTCACTATCCTTTCAAAGACTTCTTTCAATTTTGATTCTTGCAGGATAACTATTTGAGCCTTTTGACTCCTGATCATCTCTTTCACCACCAGCCTGTGCGAGGCTCCCCCCAGCCCACGGAAGTTCCACGAGAGCACCTTCATTTAATGATTGGAAGACTCCCCTGAATTTTCCCACCTTTCTTCTAGGCAGTACCATCCTCTGACTCCTTTGATTTGAATTTGTCATAATTAATTGAACAGTTTAAGTTGTTCAATTCCCTGACCCCCTTCCTTGCGGGCTCTGGCTCTCCCTGCTTTGAAAAAAATTCACTAACGGATTCCACCCTTCTGCTATCCCCTCTACTTTTACTCCAATGGAATTGGCACAGTGGATAATTTTCTGAGGTGACCAGTGCTTGTTGCCAACCTCTTCTTCCCCATTGGAGCTCTCTTCCTGGTTGTTTTGCTCCTCCCTTGGCCCTAGGATCTCTCCAAAATCCAACATACTTGGGCCACTTTCCTCATCGTGCCAGCGCTCTTGTCTGAAGGTGGGCTCCCTCTCCTCTTCCCCCATACTGTCATGTTGCAGCATTTTTGCTCCTCCTTGACCCAGAGAGGGAGCTGACCTGGATCCCCTTTTCGTAAGCAGAAGCTTGTGTCCATCACACTTCTGATGGACTGAGATCCAACCCTCTGAGTCCCTGGTAGGTGTTCTAACAAGGGCACTATAGCAAACCATTTTCGTTGGAGTCACTGCGGCCAATCCGTTTCCTCGACATCCCCTTTCCTTAACTTTGAAGCCTTCTCCCTTCCCTGACGTTTCTTCTGCAAATCGGCAGCTCTGATCGTTGACTCCATTCTAACTCCATTCTCCTTCCCTTTTCTATTCTCTTCTCCTCTGTGGCACCCTTTTGCTCCTCCTTCCCCGAAAGAAAATCTTGGTGTCGAAGTCCTCTCCCATGATTTCTCCCCCTCAAGCGAACACTTTACAGTTTCTTCCCTCTCCCCAAAATCCCTTTCTTCCTGCTCACCATTTTCTCCATCGCCAGAGCTTCCCTGGCTGCTAGTCCTCTGTGCGTCGGAGAGGTCCTCCTCTTCTGGTTCGATCGCTAGCTCTTGGGGGCCTTTCCCTCTGTATCGCAAAGACTCTGACTCACCTTCCTCGCCTTGACTCTGCTCTTCGTCTTCGTTGAAATGCCTTGAATGGAGCCCTAGCCCTTTAAAACATTTCTCTCTTGATCCGGATCCTCCAGCCCACCACCACGATATAAGCCACGGGCTTTAAGTGACTTACAACCCAACAACCTGTCTTGACCCATTGTATCCAGATTCAAAGTTGGCTCACCTCTATCCAGCAAAAGGGCGGATGATTTGAAATTTGAAGTTAGGCTGACGTAATCTTCTTCCTTCTTGCCTTGTAGATCTCTGCATCTGCATCTCCTTACCTCCTTCTACTCCTTTTGCCTCAGTCCATTTCTTACTTCTCCTCCCATCTGTTTATCTCCTTCCTCCTCCCTTTCCACTGTTATCAAGAATTTCAAATCATCCACCCAGACTGGCACTTGTAGAGGCAGAATTGTAGTGCTGTTGAGCAAAACCTGCACCCTCCCCTCCTTGAGGGCCTCCATCTCTTTGGTTCTTATATCCACCTCCACTGTTTTACCAGCGCAGTCTCCTATTAGCCTGAACACACCTTCATGCCAAGCCTGAAGGGGGACTCCTTTAACTTTAACCCAGATGGGGTTTGGCGGTGTACCCAGTATTTCCATCCATCTCTCGATCATTGAGAATGGAGATGATGAGTCTTCTATAGCTGTTGTGAGGAGGAACTCATCAACCTCCATTGAGGAAGATAGCTGCAACCAAACAACCTCTTCATCCAGCTTCTGCAACTTGATAGGTAGCTGTCCACAGCACTTTTGGATCCAAGATTCTAACTGTTCAATGCTAACTGATTTCTCTTTCAAGAATCCCACCAGGCTGTTGACTAGAAATCTTTTTGGCTGCCTAACTACCCACTGAGCTACCCTCACTCCTTTGCATGTGTCTTCTTCCACTATCCATCCAGCAATGTTTGAACCTAGTTTGTTACTTCTTTCTTCTTCCCCTATCTTCCTACTTTGAATTTGGACTTCTCATGCGTGGTGCTCCCCACACCAAAAAGAGAACTGCCTAAAGGCCTTCCAGTCCCTTTTGGTGGTTGCCTCTCCCTTACACTTTTTGGTATTGGGGCAGAAGTGAGCCAAGTTAGCCTGTAGTTTCCTACCACCCCATCCTTTGCCTTTTGCCATTTTAGCAGCTGTCTCTGCTTCTTTTAGGGTTGCAAATCTGACAAATGCAAAACCGCTGCTATTGCTATTGTCCCTCTTATCTTTAGGAATAAAGACATCTTGTATCCTCCCTGGTCTCCAAAAGATTGGTTCTACTCTAGCTTTGGATATCTGATGAGGAAGATTTGATGCAAAGACCGAGTAGGTTTCCTCCCTTAGCTTCCTTATCTGTTCTGGAAGAGGCACTGTGTGAGATTGCCTCTTGCCTGCACTCCAAGAGTCTGCCCTTCTCTCTCTCTCAGCTCTCGCCATTTTGTAAGAAGTCTCATTATGCGACAGAAAAATATAGTTACCAGACAGAGAAGCAAATACAAGAAGCAAAGCGAAAAATGTGACTCCATTTTGATTATTCTTAACTAAATCTTCAGATAAGTCACACTTCTTCAGATCTATTTTTCTACCCCCATGGCCCATCCACGTCCTCTTCTGCCTACCCCTTCCCCTTCATGGGCCATCAACCTGCATAGCCAAACTTCTACTGATTGGTGCCATTGTTGACCTGCGTTGGACATGTGCAAACCATCTCAGATAGGTATTCCTAATTTTATCCCCTAATGATGCTACCCTCAAATGCTCTTGAAAATTCCTCACTTTTAATTTTATCCATCCTATTTTTACTACACATCCACCTCAACATTGTCATCTCTGTTACATCCATTTTGTGCACATGTTGCTTCTTGATTAGCCAACATTCTGCTCCATAGGTCATAGCTGGTGTAATCACTGTCTCGTAAAATTTTTCATTCAATCTTGTTGGCATTTGTCGATCACAAAGCACTCCAGAAGCAAGTCTCCACTTCGAACATCCCGCTTTGATACGAAGTAAAATACAATTTCATCTTCAAACAACATAAAGGAAAGAAAGGCTAGGAGTGATGCCATTAGAGCTAATGATGTAGATTGTACAACCAAAGCGGGTAAGTTCTAATGTGCTCGTGTTGCATCATGTAAGAGCAAACATTTAGTTACCTAATCTTTGCAGATGGTTATTGAATTGTGATTTGTGAGTCGTTTTGTTTGAACAATTCATAGTTCATTTTCCCAACTTTTGGGGTCTAAAGTTATTGAATTATGATGCAGTTTGCAGATTTGATGCATTCAGTTCCTTATGTTTTAAAATGTAGTTGTCTCCTTCATCATCATATAGCTTTATCCCAGTTTTTTTTTTTTTTTTTTGAAATATATGTACATTTCCGGAAAAATTTCCAGAATGGCCCTTTCTCTAGTTCTCCCATTTTGTTTTCATAGAGGGGATCCACCTGTAGCAATCCATTATCTTCACTCACACTGCCCTTGAATTGGCACTGATCCTACTATTGATGTTATGTATTCTTTGTTCTGCAGTCTACTGCCTTCATAAATATAGCATTGATGTGCACTTTATCTTTTTCAGTAAAATTTCATTGCTGATTCTCATTGAAAAGAAGTAAAAAAGAATTTATTGGGAGCTACGGATGATAGTGCCTCTTTGTAATGGGTCCATAATCGTTGTAGGTCCACAATCTTTGTAGATTTTATCTTTATCCTACAGTTTGTGTTTTTGTGGTTTTATCTTATTCAATGAAGTTTTAGTATCTTTCAGAAAGAGAGAAAAAAATGCTTGTCAGTGTCAACTAGAGCCCGTTTGCTAGCTTTGTGCCTAGAACCTGCTTTCCAACATTTTCTCACTGAACTCTATTTGGTTGTTGTGTGTTCACTGTCCACCCACTTTACTGCATGAACTGGAATGCTGTTTTAGCTCCTGAAATAAAAAGCTAGTCATTGCTAATTGAATTTTTACCCTCATTATTATTATTTATTTATTTTTCTTTTTTATGTTAAATTTCAGTCATTGATGCATATTATGGATGCAGGTATCTGAATGGATGGATAACAAAGGCATTTGCAAAATCACCCCAACTGACCATGCTGTGCGGTTGGATCTCATCGGTAAGGTCCGCGGCTTGGCCTCTGCTGAAAGCTATTTCAATAATATGAGTGAAGGAGACAAAACTTCAAAGACGTATGGTGCACTCTTGAACTGTTATGTTAGAGAACGCTTGCTTGAGAAGTCCCTGTCACATATGCAGAAGATGAAACAGTTGGGTTTCGCTTCATTAGCTCTGCCATACAACAACCTCATGTGCCTCTATGCAACCATAGGCCAGCATGAGAAGGTCCCTTCAGTGATTGCTGAGATGAAGGATAATGGGGTCTTACCTGACAATTTCAGTTATAGGCTTTGCACAAACTCTTATGGGATTCAATCTGATTTTGAAGGTATGGAGAAGGTTCTGCAAGAAATGGAGGGCCAATCCCACATCACCATGGATTGGAACGCTTATTGCATTGTAGCTAACTTCTACATAAAAGCCAGTTTCACCTCCAAAGCAGTATGTGCACTTAAAAAAGCAGAGGAGAAGCTACTGGTAAAAGCAGAAGCGGAGGGTTATAAACATTTAATTTCTCTTTATGGCAACCTTGAAAATAAGACTCAGATGCTGAGGTTATGGAAGCTTCAGAATTCAGTCTGTAAGAAGCTTAGTAACAAGGATTATATTACTATCCTTGGGTCCTTAGTAAAGCTCGGTGAGTTTCAAGATGCCGAAGCTTTGCTGAAAGAGTGGGAATCATCTGATTGTTTTTATGATTTCCGTGTGCCAAATGTGCTTCTTGCTGGGTACTGTCAGAAGGGGTTGATAGAGAAGGCAGAGGCAATTATTGATGAAAGAGTAAAGAAAGGCAAGACTCCAGCCCCAAGCAGTTATGGGTTCATTGTGGTGGCATGTGTGGATAAGGGTGAGATGGGGAAAGCTGTCGAGTATATGAAAGCGGCCCTTTCAGTAGCTGATGGCAATGAAGAATGGAAGCCTAACGCTAAGGCAACTGCAAAGATATTGGCTTGGCTTGGTGATGAAGGTGATGTTGATGGGGCACAAGCTTTTATGGGTTTGTTGAATATTGTGATGCCTATGAATAGAGCAATGTATCATACATTGATCAAGGTGAATATCTTAGCAGGAAGGGAAGTGGATGATATCCTGGACAGGATGAAAGCTGATAATTTTGAAGTGGATAGAGAAACAAACAAGATTCTGAGCTTACGGAAGATTGAAACTAAATGATTGTGTGATAATGATTGGAGATCTAATGGGCACTCCATTGCATACCGGTTGGCGGTCCACCTATCCCGTTTGTAAGATATGCATGTTGTGGATGCCATGACGATTTGTTGCATAAGCATTCTGAGATGAATCTGTGGTTGTCATCAAATCTGTACTTACATTTATAAGCATGATTTGAGAAGGAAATTTTCGAGTCTTTCCTCTTGTTGTCTTTGCCAAAGGAACTAAGATGTAGTTCTAGTGGTCTGTAACACTTCACAGTTACCTAGAAGAAGAAGAAAAAAAAAGAAGAATGCGGCCCATCTTTTTGCCTTAAAAGGTCTCTGATCTAATATTTCAGCCAAGATTCATTGTACTCTCTTCTTGTGGTGAGATGAATTCGAGCCAAGGAATTAATTAACATGTCATAAATCCATTATTACCTACATGGATATTTGAGGTGTCCTGTATCATGATGAACAACTTTCTTTACATGTTTGCTTCTTCTCCAAAGGAATTTAGGTATTGCAATTGTACTGGGCATGTTGTTTTCTGTTCTTTAAGAGTCTCGCCATCATTTGTGTTTTACTTTATTTTTATTTTTTTTGTTTATTTATATATATGAAATTTTCTTGTAAAAATGGAGAATTAAACATGTAAGCCTCATTATCTACAGTTATTTCTGATAAAACCCAAAAATAACATTATTGTTTAGTAGTTCAATTCATGAAGGTGAACCCAAGGTAGAGGGTATGCATGCATTAATCAGCGTTTTGGTTAATTTTTTTAACTTTTGGATTGCCTTCAGGATGGCATTTTCAACTTGATTTATAAATAGGCCAAGTTTAGATTACCTATGTTGTTGAACGTGATCTTAACCTCTTTCTCCCTCTTCCCCTCATTTGTCATGTAAACAGGAACTCCCAATTAAACAGGCCTATTAGATGTCTTTTCCATGTTGGTGGAACCGATGACCTTATAAAATACAAGAGGTGATTGACCAAAATCCAACTGCACTCAAGCATTTTCGTTGTTTGATCTAAGGGTGAAGATTGACAGCCATTAACTGATTAATATTTTGATTGTAGATTTCGAAGTCTATATATAAATGGTGACTTTAATTAATTAAAAATTAGTAGTAAAAGCGATATATACTGATAAACTAACACCCAATGGCAGGGAAATAGAGGAAAATAACACAGATGCAAATAAGTTATAAGAAAGTTCTCATGATTAACAAACTGACTCTGTCACAAAACTCTGCCTTAGCTAACATATCCGCCACCTTATTGGCCGTTCACAATACATTAGAGAAAGAAGCATCAAGAGTTCTTACAAGATTCCTATCTTAAAAAAAAAGGAGCTCTTGCAAGATTAAGCACCTCTTCCACCTCCTCCACCAATTTCCAAAGTCTCTTAACTACCTATAGGCTTCGGAGGTTCAGACAAGAAGCTTCTTGCAGCACCATTCTCAAATTGTAACTCAGCCTTATCAGCAAGAACTCACCACGGGGAGGAGCAATCCAAAAAATGCAACCAATTCTTGCATTTTTTTCAGATTCTACACAACACTACCATCAAAATTCAACTTTTAAAGCATCTAGATGGTGGAGCGGTCCAAGATAATATAATCCGTTTGAAGGCAATGGAGGTAAAAGCGACGTCTCCTAATTCGACATAACTGTAGACAAACGAAAATCTTTAAAATGATGAAGAGAAGTCACCCATGATGCAGCAATATATCAAACTTTATGAATTAAGGCCTCCATTGAAGAGATTTTTAGCTTCAAAGCATCTTAAATTCCTTTTCCTTTATATTACCATGGTACGCCCAAGAAGGAAACTCTCAACGTGATTCCACCCCTGGATGAGTCTATGGTCAGCTTCCACGCTTTAGAAATCAAGAAAAGAGATGAAAGGAAAAACCCAACCACATTCAAACCAACTAAGTACTGATCCCTAGAATTAGGGAATTAGTAATCCACCATCTCCTCATATGAAAGGCATATTAGGCAGGAATTCGCAATAAATTTTTTACTCTTGTGCAGATGGTCAATTATAAAAACACCACAATGCAATGCTAACCAGCCAAAAGTGCTGACCCTTTCCGGGGCTGAAATTTCCATAAGCTGCAAAAGGGTCTAGCAACCATAGATTCTCTCCCCAAAAGTCTAAACTGAGATAAAAGAATCTCCCGAAAAGGATCCACAAGAGGAGTCTGTCCATATCCTTTCTGTTATGATGAATTGAGTGCTAGATGATGCATTGTTGGTAAACGAACAATCCCATATCAAGTGATTAAAAAAAAAATGAACCATATTATTTTCTTTTACTTTGTGGTTTAATGAGCCTCATAGACTGCCATGCCATTCATTTCCTAAGCAAGTTGCACGTTGGTTTATAACCTATGATGCCCGGATACGGCATGGATACGGCTAGGATACACCATAGACATGGTAAGGACATGGATTTTACACATAAAAAATAAAGTATCCAATATGATACGACACGATACGTTGCCCATTTCTAAGTATCCGTGCACCATAGTTTATAACTATCCAAGTAATGTGAGAGACCCCATCTAAGTCATCCCAAGTCTCTTTGAGGCATTCGCATAATATTAATTAAAATGAAGTAAGTGTAACAATGATTTTAGAACGGCAGGAGCATGTATGAAACAGGTCATTCGGCATGTAAAGGTTCACTGGTAACAGAGTTTGCTTGAATAGTTTTGTGAGCACATATCATTTGACATTGTTAGTCATTTAATTTAAAATGATGATCACTAATTGTTCGTCATCAACTTCCTTAGTGTTCAATTAGATAGTGATATCCAATGATCATAATCTTTTCTTTTCTTTTATTTTTTTAATTTATTTTGTTCTATTAACCACACTGAATCCTCTACAACCTTGATTGTAGGTATCTCTCCGCGGCCAAAGTGGAGACCCTAAGGGAGAAGATGATTGGATGTGTCATGGATAATTTGTTTATAAAATGCTAATTATTCTGTGAAGATCAGACGGTTAATTGAGGTCATATGACAAGATTATGATCCAAAGATCAGATGTAGTTCGCCCTCATCATATGACAAGCCACCTCCAAAATTGATAATTCTATGGGGCAGGTGATTTTATTTAAATGACGCTTCTCAAGATGATGGAGAGAGGGGGGTGTCGGGTTATTGAAGTAAGGGGTTATTGATTCCTTAAGGTAAATCAAATTATGTTAAATCATGTACCTTAAAAATTATGATTACTGAATGTTGCTAATTCTCTGCCCAAAAAGAGCCCCGAGGAGTAAAAGGAGCAAGTAGAGTCACAAATTATTACTTCTCCACTCCACCTCTATTCAAATGAGTGGTAAAATTAATGTGGGTGGACCCAAAACTTCTATTTGGGTTTAGGAGACGGATCCAAGGTTTTTAAATGAGTTTTGGAGGCAGATCCAAGTCCAACAGGGAAAACTGCCCCATATCCATATCTATGGGTATGCCCTTCGCGGCTAACAACTAATTTATCTCTTGCAGGACCAACCTTTGTTTGATCGAAATTCATTTGTGTCTAGTGACGATACCCTTATAACTTCAGATAAGCAATCTCTTCTACAATAACTTCTATTTAATTATTTGTTGGATAGGTTGGCCTGTTAGCCACAAGTGATATCATCCCCGAACATCATATGGTTTTTTTATTTTCTTTTATAAGTAAAAATTATATCATGTTACCGTGTTAGTACGGTGTTTAAGATGGCTAATATTTGCAGGTGGCAGAGGCATTCCCTCTAATCAGAGAGGATTAAGGTTTTCGCCCCAGATCAGCCCATCTCCATGAAAACATTTCAGTCATTTAGCTGCTGCTGCCCATGAAAGAAAAAAATCACCCACCCATATCTTCTGCTATAGAAGGCCGAGACCTTGACTTGGTGGTCTGGTCTAACCCTGCCTATTCAACTCTATACCTATTCTTGACTGGATGGAGCATAAAAACGCACCCTTTCTTTATAGTAATCTTTATGGTAAAGCAGAAAATGATAACCAAACCATTCATAGCTCAGTGATAGGGCATCTCCACCTCACAACACAGACCATATCCCATCAAATTGGAACAGAACAGATACTTCACAGCTGAGATGCCTACCTGAAGGCACTACTCCTTCAACCAAGTTTAGGACAGGCTCAGAGGCGCAACATATGACAAAACAGAAGGTTGGCACAAACAGGTTACAAAAAGATCCTCACCAAACCTAAACACTACAATGTGGTACTTGGAAGAGCCATCGACAGGGGTAGCTGAGAAGAGGCCATTATATTCTATCAATTCATGCAAGCCTCCAAGAAAAGGAAACATATTTTGATGAGAGACACTGGATACATGTGGGATGAACAGAGACGGAAATCAGCAAATCTTTTTAACAATTCCAAAGACTGCTAGTTAGTCAAGAACCCATGATCAAGATCAGATCTTGAAACAGATGAAATATGGATGTGAACAAATTTAAAGAACCATTGCTCATAAATCTGGAGATATTTTAAGTATCAACAGTAAATGACAAGTTCTCTAAGCAGGACCAGATGCTGACAGAAATAAATTTTAGAGCTGGGCCTTTGAGGACTTATGTCAGAATGGGATTCCATCAGGAGATAGCAAATGGTCCTCAAAGGAAATCTGATAACTGTCCCCCATCCAAGCTCCAATATCTAGAGTTTCATTTATTAATTAATCCTTTTGGAACACTCCATGATTTCTCCAAAATTAGATTCATAGGAAAGATTTCAATGAAGTTATTATATAGATACATCATACTTGAGAAAATTAATATGGAGAACAGGAACCCAGTCTTATCTTATGAGTAACATCTGGAGAACAGAATCCACCATCTATTTTTAAATACTCAGAACTCCATGAAAATAAAATGACTTTCTGAGTTTTTTGGCCTTTCTAACAAGCAAAGACCAACAACTCCAATGGGAAGGCATAAATAGAGAGGTACAGCCTTTCTAACAAGCAAAGACCAACATCTCCAATGGGAAGGCATAAATAAAGAGGAACAGCCTTTCTAACAAGCAAAGACCAACAACTCCAATGGGAAGGCATAAATAGAGAGGTACAGCCTTTCTAACAAGCAAAGACCAACAACTTCAATGTGAAGTCAGAAATAGAGGGAGATCGTAGAAACTAAAACAAACTCACATAAACATGGTACCATTCATTACCCTTTATAAATGCCCACTGAGAGGTAAATGGTTTGGACCCTGAGATGGTTGGCATATAGACCACCCAGAACCCCATTGAAGCTACCCACCATATGCACCTGATTCATTGTCATTGCCACTGACTAACCTCGCCAAAGAAAGGATAGGTTATGACTATTAGGCAGCTATAAGATATCAGCTCCACCAAACTATGAGCCGTTCAATCAAAGGCAGTTATAGTGAACTGTTTACTAGTTTCGATTTTGATTATCAATTTCATTGCCTTGATCAGAAAACATCGTCTGATGGGCTGGTTTTCTGATAGCTCAAACTGCAAGTGCAGGCTAACATAAAAAAAAACTCAGCACAATGAGATGGTTCTCTGATTTAGTGAATTTCCAATTTAGAAAGCAGTTGAACATTAGTGCAGAACATAAATCATCAGTGCGAACATTTCGATGTTCAATTATACCAACTAAAATCTGTATCAAGATTTACTGTCATAATAACCAGAGTAAAAATATGTATCAATATAGACCCAACACAAGTGCTAAATACTCAGTTCAACACTTCCAGACCCATAAAAGTTCAGAGACAGGAACACATTGAGAATGATAATTGGTAGGTTGAGATACAGTGCCTACTCAGAAAGGGTTGATTTGAGCTCACCGCTGCTGTGCAGTTCCAACACAATATCACATCCCCCAATCAATTCACCTTTGTGGTAAAGCTGTGGAAAGGTGGGCCAGTTTGAAAATGTCTTCAAACCCTGCCTCACTTCATCATCTGTTAGTATATCAAAGGATCCGAAACTCACGCCCTCTTCTCTCAAAGCATTCACAACCTTGGAGCTGAAACCGCATCGTGGAGCGTCAGGTGTACCCTTCATAAAAAGAATTGTTGAAGATGAAGAAATCAGATTCTTTAGCCTATCCTCAAGACTTTCTTTTGAAACAATACCCTTCTCAATCAACAGCCTTTGGAGCTCTCCACTCTTCTGCATCTCTAAGACAATGTCAGATCCTCCAATAAGTTCACCCTTTATATATAGCTGGGGATAACTAGACCAGTTTGAGAAGACTTTAAGGCCTTGACGGACTTCATCATCAGTAAGGATATCAAAGCTCCCAAAACCCACCTTCTCTAGCTGAAGGATCTCAACCACCTTGCGACTGAAACCGCACTTCGGTTCTTCTGGGCTTCCTTTCATGAACAACATGACAGGGTTCAAATTAATGAGGCCTTTAAGCCGGGCAGTTAAATTGGTGTTTAAACCAGAAGTTGAATCAGATATGCCACCCTCCAGTGACTTTTCTGATGCATCTGAAATTGGAAGAATTCCATGATCTCTGAAAACTTCCTTCAGCTCACCACTTCCATGCATGGCAATCACAATATCACAACCACCAAGGAGCTCACCCTTGCAAAAGAGCTGAGGGAAAGTGGGCCAGTTGGAGAACTTTTTCATCCCATCACGAACCTCATTATCTGAAAGTATATCAAAGGTCCCGAACTTGATCCCTTCATCCTTGAGAACATCAACCACTTTTCGGCTGAAGCCACACTTGGGTTGTTCAGGGCTCCCTTTCATGAAGAGGAAGACAGGGTGCGAGTCTACTAGCTGTTGTAAGCGCTCCTTCAGTGAATGGCTGAGATCAGATTTAGAGCTTTCTGTTTGGAAAGAAGCACCATTTTCCTTAGCCAATTCCTTCACTGTTTCAAGGACAGCAGGTCCTGCAGCCATTCCAAGGCTAGCAGGAGCAGCTATTTCAGTCATATTGGAAGCTCCAGCAACTTTTAAGACTTTGTTGGCCAAACTTGATGGGTTTGCACCCTCCAATGTATCAAAAAGTTTTCCATCCTGAGAAAGGTATAAAGTATATTTCAGAGTTCCAAGCAGGATAGATGTTCAAAAGCTCACAGTTCAACCAAGATTGGCCTAAGTTTTGATGATTCAACTAGCTTCCGAACAGACAAGTCCAAAATCCAGTTTCTAAAAGACCACCAAGTTATTAGTCACCAATCTAATTACTAGAATGGCCAAATAGGGGAAGTAGGGCATTAATAGACAGGTGGGCCTACCATATGAATGGCCTAGATTAGCATAATGTAATCCCTACCTGCACCATTACTCGCAGACAAAAATGGAAGTTTCTTTTTCTATTAAAAGTTAACAGCAAATGAGGCCCGACTAGCTTATAAAGACAGTAAGGTTATTTCTGGAGAGCATTTGACCATACAACATAACATAATAGTTTTAGATGTTTCCATTAGTAGTATGAGAGAGAGAGAGAGAGAGAGAGAGAGAGAGAGAGAGAGTCCTAAAATAAGGTGGGGGCATTTGAAAGGGGAAAGCAAAATAATTAACTATAAAGCGATCGAGCAGGGAGAGTGGAATTTGGAGGAAGAAACTATATTTATATGCAATAAAATGGCGGATAATGAGGTGCTTAGAGAACCGAAAGGGAAAAGACTCCCTAATAAAGAAACCTAGTTGTGAAGTGTAGACGTTCAAGAAGCGAGAGAAAAGACATTACTACAAAGCTTGGCAGGGAACCAAGAACATGAAAAATTATGAAATCTACAAGAAGATAAATAAAGAAGTAAAGAAAGTAGTAAGGGATGCAAAGTCTAAAGCATATGAAAACCCATATAATAAGTTGGGAACACGAGAAAGAGATATCTTCAAGCTTGCAAAGAATGAGGGAAAGAAAAAGTAGGGAATTAGATCATGTTAAATGTATAACGAGCGACGACCAAAAGATTTTACTAAAGGACAATGATATTAAAGAAAGATGGAGAGATTATCCTAATAAACTTTCAAATAAAGATTCTAAAGGAGGCTTAGGAACGAGACGGGATAATTCGTTAGAAGGATAAACCCTTTACCGCTGATTAAGGGTAACAGAAGTGAAGAAAGCATTGACAAGAATAAAGGCAAGAAAGGCTACGGGCTAGATGGCATTTCGATAGAGGCTTAAAAATGCCTAGGTGAAACTGGATTAATTCAGTTAACTAGGCTTTTCAATAACATATCAAGTACAAGGGCTATGTTCTGCTAAGAGGTACCACTCATGGCTTGCATGAAAGGTAAAAATCTAAGCCACTTGTGGGACCCACTTGGATGCATTTTTTTTTTTTTTTTTTTTTTTGTGAATGATACACTTGGATGCATTTCAATCATGGGAAGATGCTTATGAGCTATGATGCCCAGATACGGCACGGATACGGATAGGATACGCCATAGACACGGTAAGGACACGGATTTTACACATAAAAAGTGAACTATCGGATACGATACGTTGCCCATTTTGAGGTATCCGTGTGTCATAGCTTATGAGAAAGAAAGTCACCTCAATTAGATAATCACAACCATCCATTTAGGGACCTTAAATTTTAATAGTTTTAAAAGTTACATTTTTATGAAATTTAATCCAACGATGGGTATAATTCAGATTTGTGCCAAATTAGGGGTGACTACAGGGTTTTTTTTTTTTGGGTGAGAAGGGAAACAAAAAGGGTGGGGGTTTGAAAATGGTTTAGATTTATCATGGAGGGTCCCATGCGATGATAGAAGAGTTACCTCTCATGCAATCTGTGAGAGACCTCCTAGCAGAACATCCCACTTATGTAAAGAAAATGCTAGATGCAGGGAGAATAAGTGTTGTAGTACTTATATACAAGAACAAAGGAGATAATACAAAGTTGCACAAATTATCATGTGATTAACTTCGGATTAAGATGTTTTTTTTACACAAAATCAAGCATGAGACTTCCATTACACCATCCCCCTGTGATTGGCATGCATCCAAGTGGGTCCCAAAATGACATAGATTTTTTACTTCTAATGTAATCCATGAAAGGTACCTCTTAGTAGAAGGAAAACTTAAACTTAAACATACATACATACATACATATATATATATATATATATATTATTCAGGTGGGAATTGTTCAAACTTATTTTGTGAGAACTTTTTTATGGGGCCCAATTTAGGGATGGGACCAGTGGGGCTGGAAAGACCTATGTGAGACCACCCTAAGTATCAAGTTTGACCCCAAACTCATGCTGCTAACCCCTTCATCTGTGGCCCACAAGTTTAATGGCTTTATATTCAAAAAAATACTCAACCCTCGATCCAACGGTTCAGTCCATTCGGATGTGTGCCAATCGTTGGGATTTGTGACTATCAAGGGGTTCCCTATTGGTTGCTAGGTTTGAATGGGTTGCTAGTTGGGCCCCGCAATTTTTTTTTTCATATAATAGGTGAGAATTAGTTCTCACTTGAATATTTCCCTTATTTATTTATTTATGTGTGTATATATATGTATATTCTGAAATGGTAAATGATTCATTTTCAGCAGGAATATAATACAAAGATATCAAAGTTCACAAAACTACTGCACAGCTTATTAAAGGTTTGTGTACCGAAATGGATTCTTGTGGAAAATGACTTTCAAGGTCTCAATATTGGTGAGTTTATGAAGGTTTTCCTACTGCAACAAGTAAAGTTTTATTAAATACAATAATTGTTCAAGTAGACATGATACAGGTATTGTAGATTGTAGTACACAAGTTATAGATGTCAAGAAGCCCAGTTCAGTTCCCTTATTGTACAAATCCAGGCCCAATTATATCCAGCCCAGTTGTAATATATGTATGATACAATCAAAGATTGTACAGGTAAAAACAGTGTGTAATTTAGATTGTGATTACTGTTTTATAGACTAAACAAGCCATGTAATGTCTACATAATGAATGGAAATCTCAAAGAGGGATATACAATTACAATCCGATATTTCTCTCTCTTGTGCTCATGTCATGACATCAGAGCCAACTTCAACAACAGTCGTATGGTCTGGTACTTCAGTCTCTTCAAGATATAGGGATCCATAGATCCCTCCTAGCTCATCTTCCATCTCTGGAAGCCTTTGAAGAAGCCTCTCATCAGTCTAATCATCGCTGATCATGTCTGATCATCTTGGATCAAACGTGGCCCACCAGAGATCAACATCACGACAACAGCAGAGTAAGCCATTCAGGGTCGCCTGGTATTCCTCTTATTTATGGTGATTTTTCCAACAATTTTGGCTCATCAGATGTAGGCCATTTACCTTTTTTTGGTATCTCACTTTTGTCCAAAAGATTTCATCACAGCCGTCCAAAATTGTGGATTTTGATCCGTTTTGAGTGGGACTTCTTCCAGTAGTTGCGAAAATCATCTGCCCTTTCATCCCCAGACTCTGATTTGTCTATAGATCATCTGATGGGGCCCACGTGGAAATTCTTCCACTGACGACAGGGTCATTTGTGAATTGTTTTGGTTCTGTGCACTGTTCTGCACTGTATTGAAGTCTGTTTTTTAGGCTCTGCTGCTGATATTTCTCTTGCCAGATATATATCTACAGCCTCTTGTTTCCCTTGTTTAGATTATCTACTGTGGTACTCATCAACGCATGCAATCTCTCTTAATCTCTTGAGACTAATGGAGAAATCTGAACTTAGACTTATTAAGTTCAATGGAAAAAAAATTATACCTCATGGTCTTACCAATTTCAAGTTTACTTGGAAGGCAAGAAATGTGGGGACATATCTTTGGGATAGATCCAAAGCCCTAAGATGATGACAAAATTTTTTTATCTTGGAATACTAAAGATGCCAAAATCAAAACCTGGATACTTGGATCTGTGGAACCTCAGTACATACTCAATCTCAAACCATACAAAACTTCAAGGGCATGTGGGAGTACTTGAAGAAAGTCTATCATCAGGGGAACTCTGCCTGTTAGTATCAACTTGAGCTTGAGATTGCTCAATATTCTCAAGGCACTTCTTCAATTCAGGATTATTACTCTGGTTCTCTGAATTTGTGGGCTGAATATGATGAAATAAAATATGCAAATGTTTCTGATGCAACACTTTTAGAGATTCAGCAACCACAGGACATCAGTCATCGCGACCAGTTTCTTATGAAATTAAGACCGGAATATGAAGCTATCCGTTCTAGTCTTATTAGCAGGGTCCCTTCTCCTTCTTTAGATGAATGTCTATGTGAAGAACAGAGCCAACTTACTCAACATGCAACATGCATTGAAACAGCATGTCTCCACTCCTCTCGAGGTTGCTTATGTTACCAATGGAAACTCTTCACATGTTCACTCTACGGGCACAGTGGGTGGATTAGATTAGGTGGCCTATGCTGCAAAAGGAAATTCTCAGGGACGTGACTTAAGCAAAGTTCAATGCTATGGTTGCAAGTCGTTTGGTCATTATGCATTGCAGTGCAAACAGAAATTTCGAAATTACTGCAAAGCCAATGGGCATGTTATTGCTGAATGCGAAAGGAGGCCACAAAATTGCACTTCTCGAGCATATCATACTAACATTGCAACTGCCTCTTCCGATGCTGCTTCTCCATCAGTCATGTCTTTACAACCACCTCCTTTGATCACTCCTGAGGCTATCCGACAAATGATCATTAATGCCTTTTCAGCTCTTGGAATTTCAAGTAACCATCAAATTGCATCCAGCTTGGTATTTTGATTCCGGTGCTTCCAATCATATGACTTCATCTCTAGCTCATCTTTCTAATGTTCAAAAGTACACTGGTGATCTCCAAATTCATACTGCAGATGGTGAAAACCTTCCCATTACTGTAGTTGGTGATGTTTCCAATTCCATGCCTTGAAACATGTTTTCTTTCTCCATCTTTAACCACCAATCTTCTCTTTGTGGGACAACTTGTTGATGATGATTGTAGTGTCCATTTTTCTCGCTCTAGTTGTGTTTGTGCAGAATCAAGCGTCGGGGAGAGTGATCACAAAGGGGCCAAAATATGGTCATCTTTTTCCTATTCATTTTTTTTCTCTTGCTCCTACTAAAAATATTTTTTTATTTCTCTAGTTTTATCTTCTCAGGATTTTGGAGGCTTTGGCATAACATATTAGGCCATCCTCATTCTAAGATGTTATCTTTCGTTCTGAATCATGGGATCATTCGTAATAATAAAGTCGCTTTTCGTTCTGTTGATTGTATAGCTTGCAAACTTGGTAAAAGTAAGACTTTCTTTTCCTATGCATGATTCTGTGGCTTCTGCATGTTTTGACATCATTCACAGTGGTGTCTGGGGAATTTCTCCCGTAATTTCTCATACTAACTACAAATATTTCGTCACATTTATAGATGATCATAGTCGGTTCCCATGGGCGTATTTTTTACATTCCAAATCGGAAGTATTTGATGTTTTCCAAAAATTCCTTGCTTATGTTAAGAATCAGTTTTCTACAAGTATCAAGATTCTTCGCTCTGGTTTAGGGGGGGAGTATAAGTCCTAGCGGTTTCAAAATTTCTTGCAAACCAAAGGGATTTTATCACAGATATCGTGCCCATATATACTCCTCAACATAATAGAGTTGCCAAACGGAAAAACAGGCATCTTCTTGATACCATTTGTTCACTTTTTTTAGAATCATCAGTTCCGGCTAAGTTTTGGCCAGAAGCATTAGCTACTGCAGTTCACTTAATCAATCTTCTCCCCTCACCAATGCTATCTTATCAATCTCCATATTATAGACTTTTCAACACACAGCTGACATACACTCATTTGTGTACCTTCGGTTGTGTGTGCTTTGTCCATCTTCCTCTGACTGAACGGACAAAGCTCTTAGCTTAATCCAGAAAGTGTGCTTTTCTAGGCTATGCTTCTCACCAAAAGGGCTTTCTTTGTTACGATCCGGTCATTCATCGCATCCAAGTTTCTTGGAATATCATTTTTTTGGAAAATCAGCATTTCTTTTCAAATCACAAAGATTTATTTCCTTCTCTCTCTTACCCAATTTTACTGGAAAATCAGCATTTCTTTTCAAATCACAAAGATTTATTTCCTTCTCTCTCTTACCCAATTTTACTGATGATGTTGCTCCGTCACCTCTCATCGTCTATTAAAGGCGTCATCACAGAGATGTTCCATAGCTGCCATCCCCTACAGATCATTCCCTGCCACCTGATACTCCACTAGAACCCGATCCTTGTTTTGCTCCTGCTCCACCGCCGGTTCAACTTAGGCAATCCACTCGCCATTCGTCCCCCAAACAAATATGGCTTTACTCACACTTTGTTCCTTGCTGCCTTATCTATTGTTGCTATATACCTAACTCATATTTGCAGGCAGTGAAACATGACTGTTGGAAGAAAGCTATGCAGGAAGAGTTAGTTGCTCTTTGGGAAAATCACACATGGGATATTGTGTCCTGTCCATCTCATGTAAAACCTACCGGTTGTAAATGGGTTTTCTCCATCAAACTTAAACTTGATGGCTCATTGGATCGTCATAAGGCGCGCCTAGTCACACTTAGTAATCGCCAAGAATATGGAATAGACTATGATGAGACATGTGCTCCGGTCTAAAAAATGACTACGGTTTGCGTTGTGTTAGCCATTGCAGCATCACAATCATGACCTCTTTATCAGTTCGACGTCAATGCCTTTTTGCATGGGAATCTAAAAGAGGTCTATATGAAAATTCCGCTAGGCATTTCGAGTTCTTCTGGTGATGAAGTTGCTTGCTTACATCGATCCCTCTATGGTCTCAAAGAAGCACCTAGAGCTCGGCTCGAAAAATTTCGAGATACCCTTCTTCGACTTCATTTTCAATAGTGTCCATATGACCCTTCTCTTTTTCTTCAACGCATGTCAGCTGGGATTACGATGTTACTTATCTATGTGGATGATATCATCATATCTGGAACTGATTCATTGATGATTCGACAGCTCTAAGCCTTACTTAATGAATCATTCCATATGAAGGACTTCGGCCCCCTTACCTAATTTCTTGGGTTTGGAAGTTCATCACTCAGAAAAAGGCTTAATTCTTGATCAGCATAAATGTGCATTGGACCTCATTAAGATGGCTGGTCTACAGAACTCTACCCCGGTTGATTCTCCTCTTGAGGTCAATGTTAAATTGTCTCAAGATACGGGAGATCTTCTTTCGGATGCCACCTTATATCGGAAATTAGTAAGCAACTTGGTATATCTCACAATTAGCTAGCCTGATATTTCTTATGTTGTCAACCTTTTTAGCTAGTTTATGACGCAACCACGTCATTTACCTCTAACTACTGTCCAGTGCATCAGAGGCAAACCCAGGATTTTTGTTTAGGTTGGGCAAAACTTTTGCTAGAATTTTTTCACATCAACAATAACAAAAGAAAAAATGTATTCCATATAAATAGACGCAAAATATTTAACTATATCAACTTAAAATATATCTTGTTTGAAATGATGACTACTCATTTCTCCAAAATTTACAGTATAAGTATACTGAAAACAAAAAAGTCTCCCAAAAAATGAGGGCAAACCAATCATCCCCAAAAAGAAAGGGTTCACAACCTCCAAAAAATTCGGGTATCAACCCGAAGAAAAAAGTACATATTAACGATTGGACATCAACTAACATACACTTCTCTCATCAAAAGTCATCTCAACTCCAAAACAAAGCTTTTTACAATTGCCCTCTACGGCTCTTCATGTTTTGAAAGCTTTGCACAATCATCTCATCATCAATGCTATTGAATATGTCCTTTTCGATATACACAAGCAAACAATCATTCATCCACTCATCTTCCATTCGATTGCGTAGTCAATTCTTAACGATTTTCATAGCAGAAAATACCCTCTCAAAAGTAGCAGTGGCAACTCGTAGGGTAAGCGCTAATTTCAAGGGCAAATAAATTAAAGGATATGCAATGTCCCTTTTTGTTTCAACCATCTTCTGATTGAATGATCTTTTTTTAAGAATACACATGTTAGCTTTTGCAGATAGTATTATTTATTAACAATAAATCTTGATTTTGGATGGGAAGCATTAAGTAGGGGCTCATTTGAATGTCAGGATTTCTAAGACTTCTTGGGCTTTTTGTCATTTTAGTGAAATGGCCAACCAATAGACCACCAACAAAAAATCGTCTCTGGATGCACCTACTGGCAAGTGAAAGTGGACTGTCATTTGAAGGACATCTCATCTGGTTGGCCCACCAGTGCCGTAAATTGGGTTTGTTGATATTGGATGAGAAAGTGGACTCATCCATGTCCCTATTGTCAAATAATCTGAACATCAACAACAACCCACAAATCTCACTCATTCATAAATCAAACAAGAACAAAAGATAAATAAAAATTAAAAAATAAAAAATAAAAAAAACCCAAAATCAAGTAATGTAACAATGAATATCATAAATAAAAAGCCCTAAATCAAAACAACCCTAACCGGCTAACCCTAACCATGAAACAAAAACAACCCTAACTTGTTTGTGCAACGCCTAAAATAATGAATGAAATCAAAGAAAATAGGGGAGAGGGAGAGATAGGCGACATAGAAGCTATTAAAATGGATGTCCAACTGAGAGAGGCGACAGAGAGGGAGAGGGAGTTACCTGAAGCTCAAAGATCCTCATAGATGTCCGACGAAAAGTGCAAGAGATCCGTGCTACGTGCACTTGAAGGAGGAAGGGTTTAGGTCGTCGAACCGTCGAAGAAAGAGGGTAGGTTGGAAGAGGGAAGGTCGAAAGAGGATCCTGGTGTTTTTTTTTGTCCATTATACCTTTTTTATATGGGGCAAGGATTTTACTGATGTGGGGCGTGGGCCAAGGCCCCATACTATTTGAAGAGGATTTGAAATTTGACCTAGGGCGGTCACATGGGTCTGCCTTTGCGGCACATTATTCCTTACATTCTTGGCAATCCGACTCGTGGTTTGTTCTTTCCAGTTGGCAACACACTATCTCCTACAGCATACTCTGATGTTGATTGGGATGGTTGTTCGGATACCAAGAGATCAACGACAGGATGGTGCATGTTCTTAGGGGACTCATTGATCTTTTGGAAATGTAAAAAACAGGATAAAGTGTCCAATTCCTCCATCGAAGCTGCATATCGTGCTATGCGTGCCTCTTCTTCAGATTTTGTATGGCTTCGTGGATTGCTTTCCTAAGACATCTCCAACACCCCTTTATGCTGATAATACTAGTGCCATTCGGACTACCTCAAATCCTATTTTTCAAGAGCGTACAAAGCATATTGAGGTGGACTGTCATTATATCCGGGATGAACCGGACTTCAAGTTACAGATATCTTTACCAAGAGCCTACCAAGACCACGTCATCAGTTCTTGGTTGGCAAATTGTCGCTTATTGACTCAACAGCATCAATTTGAAGGTTGGTGTCAAGAAGCCCAATTCAGTTCCCTTATTGTACAAATCCAGGCCATTATATCCAGCCTAGTTGTAATATATGTAGGATACAGTCAAAGATTGTACAAGTCATAACCGTGAGTAATTTAGATTGTGATTACTAATTTATAGCCTAAACAAGGCATGTAATGTCTATATAATGAATGGAAATCTCAAAGAGGGATTTACAATTGCAATCCAATATTTCTCTCTCTTGTGCTCGTGTTAGTGGAAGCATCCAGAATGGCATTGACTGCCCTAACAAAATGGAATCCTTACCCACCCCCTGTTTTGCAATAATATCCACTTATTCATTAGCTTTACTTACGCCTTCAGATATGTAAGCCACTTTTCTGCTCTGACAGGTTGTCTTTCAATGGTTTTATTTTGAATTGTTATCAGATATATGAAACCTTAGAAGTTTGCCCTTTATTTTTTAACCGATCCAAGAAAACCGATTATGACCAATATGTTAGCTATCCTCTGGGCTATGAAAATGCTCACCAGTATCAATTGTCAATAGTTTCAAAGTTCAAAGACACTGAGAAGAATGAAAGGCAAAAGATCAAATGTCTGAAATAAAATGTCTTACCTTTACATAGTAATGGGATTCAGATGAAAATCCAGAGCCCTAATAAAGGATTTTCATTAAAAAAAAAGCTACATTTTATCTCTACTACATTATTCTTTTCTTCTTCTTTTGATTCTTTATTCTTTTTATGGAGAGGGGCATCATACTAGCTTGCATTATGCACGAGCATTGAATAAACGAGATGTAATGATCTCAACCTTGAGAAATACAAAGTAAGGCACTGCTGAAACCGAATGACTCATAATAATAATAATTAAAAAAAAAAACACCCTGAATGACTCCGAAATCATTATTTTTAAGATAGGAGTATTGAACTAGCTTGCTGCACAGCGCTATAAATATGAGATGTAATTAACTTAACCTTGAAAAATACAAAATAAGGCACTGCAGAAACCGAATATGACTCAGAAATCTCAGGCAGCTCCTCAGCTTCAACCTGTGTTTGGAAAAAGAAAAATCAAGTCAGAGCTAAGCATTTGAACCCATGCAGTCACTAAAATCACACACCCTATATCACCTCAGATCATATATATATATATATATATATATATATATATAAATGATTGACATACCTCAGATCATATATTGAGTTATTGACCATATGAAGGCACTTCAATCCCGAAACATTTGTTCTTTTAATATAAAATCATCAAGATATCACTCCCAAAATGGATGTCTATCATTTTTTCATTTTTTTCCCAGAAAGCAAGTGGGCATACTAAGATTAAGGCAAAAGAATAAGAGAGGGGAGGGGGACCCTGCTATATGTTCCCAAAAAACATGGAAACACCCCTAACTCCAGTGCATCAGGAAGATGACCAGCTACGCGAAGCAAATTGCGATTGCAAAACAGACACAAGGAAAAAGGAGACGAAGAAACAGCTGCCAAGCCAAAAAAATTACCCCAAAATCCAGGCTAGCTGAACCCAAGCTAAAACAGAACATAGCAACCCAACCAAGAACTAGAAAAACCAGAGATCCTGGAAAAGAAAAACTAGAGCTAAATTATTGAAGAAACCCCATGACATTGCTGATGCTGTTCCAATCATGAAGCTGGCGTGCCAAGAAGAAAAAAGATCTTCTTGCATTTGAGAAACCTGAGAACTCGGAAAAGAGAAAGGAGAGCTAACTTCGTTGAACGAAGCTGGTAAATTGTGACATTCCTAGTGCTATTATTCCCATCATGATTCATGAAGCATGTGTGCCAAAAGAAAATAGCTTCCTGCATCTTTTTTTTTTTCCCATTTAAAAAAGGCAAAATAACCAGGTAGCTGATATTGTTTTATTGCATGCCTACCACAGAGAGTATGGTAGTTCCTTCTATTTCAGGTTGTTCCTGCTCTAGATGGACTGATAAGGACAAGGTCAGACCATCAATCGTGTCACGTTTGCCCATTTTTCATTGCTTGGGGACTCCCAAAAGTGAAAAAGAATGGATGACTGGTTGGTGATCTTTCGGTAAGAGTGATTTTTAAGGGTCCTAATTCTGACATTGGTTGGTTGCTGACTTCATCTTATGGGTCAAATGATCCACAGTTTAGAGGCTAGTATTTTTCTGAGCTGACTTTTGTTGTGAACTGCTGAAATATGTCATTGTATGTGGCTGGATATTATACTTTTCCCAGTTTCTCAGGCAGAAAAGATTGGGTTGCAGTATTACTTCTTTGATGAGAGGATTCTCTATATGGTTCCACATCATGATCTTGTTGACCTTCCAATAACTGGTGCCTTTCACCTAGTCAATCACCAGGTAGATCCCATAATCACGAGACTAAATCATTTTGCATTGTTTCCTGGTCGGTTGGAACTCCTTCCAGACACCTAACAGCTTGCCTTGTCAAGGTTGAGAAAAGCTAGGGATATAATTGTAATTATAGACGATTTGTAATTATGAAAACTTTAATTTCTGAAAATAGCAAATAATATAAATGAAACATTGTTGCTAGTCATAAATTAGGGAAAATAGTGAATAATATAAATGAGACGTTGTGGCAGGTCATAAATTAGGGTTGAACTTCTTCTTTAATCTTTTATGTTTTTTCCTTAATTTCCTAAAGGATAAAAAGTTTTTACTGCCAATACCTCAAACCATTGTCCAATCATTCTGGACATTGTTATAGAGTCATATTTGTCAAAGCTGGAGGGCTATGCATATTATGTAGTCCTATAATATACCATACCTACTGTAGGACTATACAACTCATAGTCTCATCTTGTCTTAGGAGATATAGTAGGCATCATTAGAGATCGGATTGATTTGTAATTTAAATTTTTTTTAAGCAACTGAGATCTATATAAACAAAGTGGCAGGTCACTCAAACCTTTCCCAAGTTACAATAAGGTCCTGCTTTCTTTGAGATGATATGGTAAAGAAAAGAGTACACCCTGAATTCACAACAAACCTCTCTACATTTGTTGCAGCAACGCATCATAAAAAAAAACCATGTTGGTGTCTGAAAAGTGAAGGTGAGAAATCAATAACCACGGCAGTCCAATTTGGAAACTCCATGGCTTTTTTGGAAAAGCCTACTCAAGCATTCAGCCATTATTAAGAAAAGAAATGGATATACTGGATCCCCTCAAAGAAGGAGCTAGTGAAATATCCTCTTGGTCTGCCATTGCAATTACTGAATTGGATACAACTGATATTTGAGATGCAATCATAAATCCACCCCAATCCATCTTTCTTCAAACCCAATTCTACTCAGTATACTATTTTAAACAATAATAATAATAATAATAATAATAATTACTCAGTGTATATAGATAAGGAATGGCCAACCAATATGGTCACATGCTTTTTCCAAAACCAATCTTCCACACCACCCCAAAATATCTACAGCCTTCCTGGAGTGAATGCATCTATGATGCCCAAATACGTAATACGGATATGGATACGGACACAAATACCAAGATCAAGGATTCGACTCTTCACTATTGGAAATCCAAGATGCACATATAGATACGGCTGTCCTAAATTTTTCTTCAGAACATTATTATACTTATGAAATTGCCATTGTTTAAATTCCTTTCTAACATTTTTCTATATTGAGAATCAATAAAACTAATAAAAAATCTATGAGATAATGGACTTAGTCTAGTAAGATGTCCTAAACTTGAACCATAGAAATATCGGTCAAGTACTGAGTACCAATACAAGCATTGTATCATTCCAACACGGTTGCACTGGGCATATACGAGTATCATGAGTACCACAGGAATACATACATGGGCTACAAGAACAACATCAAGAATTTGTGGCCTTGAACAAAGGCATTTTTGAAAAGTGCAATATTTGGCATCACCACTTTAAGTCTATTCACCAAGACCAAACCACTAGGCTAATTGGCCTAAATTTCAATAATTGTAATGCTCCATCCACTTTTGGTATTAAGTGTAACTTGGCTGAGGATTTGGCTCAAGAAAAATCAGAATGGAAAAACAGAATTCATATAGCCGACCCCAACATAGTTGGGACAAGGCTTTGATGATGATGATGATGTGGAGTTCATGCCTTTATGAAGCCACCCTCTACTACAGAATTCCAAGAAAACCCCCATTAGGCTTTATTTAATTGTCTGCGAGCAATTCTGATAGGAAGCCACATGGAAACCATCCTGCCCTAGTGCCTTGTCTCTTTAAATCATGAAAACCAATCATGAACCTTTTCTTCTGAAAATGGATGCTCTAGCACCATGGAGCCTCTCGAGACAGGATATCAAAAACTAACTCACCCAACTTCGGTCTACTCTAATCTCTAGAGTTGATATATTTGAAGAACTGGACAATTTCCTTTGCTATGCCTTCTTTGTCTTCAATTGTCAATCCACAATTTTTAATTTGCTACTATAAGTATATAACTATGCTTCCTTGTTTCATTTCCCATTCTATGGAAGAAGATCCAGATCAATTCCAATCAATCTGGATTGATCAGATCCACCCAAAGGCCTAACTTTCCGTGGGATACAATATTTGGCCCAATGGAATCATAAGCATATCTCAACACCTCCACTGAGTAACAGAGGCCACAATTTGTAAATTAAAATACAAAGGAAAGCATTTATGTTTGGATATATGGGTGCCGGTGTACTAAAACTTCGCCAAGCTGTCTTCTTCTCATCCCAAGGAATCAAGTAGTGATTTAAACCCAACTCTCGCTCTCTCTCATAGACACTTCCACACAACAACCATCAAAACCCCAAACCCTAAGTCCTCATCCCAAGGACTCAAGCAGTGATTTAAACCCAAGTCTCCCTCTCCCCCTCATAGACACTTCCACATGACACCCATCAAAACCCCATATACTAAATCCCTTTTTCTGCCATGATTTCAGCTCTCCCACGAATGATGCTTCCATCCTTCTTCTCTTCTTCTTCCATGATTCCATCCCCCTTCCTCTCCTCATTGTCTTAATGAAAACCAGGGATGAAAATATCGGCCGCTGATTTATCGACTGGCCGCCACGCTTTTTTCAACTGTATCGGCCGCTACGCACATTCGGCCACGTATCGTGGTGGCCGCCATGTAGGGGGGTGTTTAAAAAAACCCCAGCCGACCCTTTTGCACTTTCCTCTTTCTTTTCACCTCTTTCACTCATTCTTCTTGCTGTGAAAACCTCCCAAGTTCTGTAAATCAAGATTTGAGCACAAGATCCACCACAACAAACATCAAAACAAGGAAATAATCAAACACAAGTTAGTGAGTTACACGACTACAAGATCCAAGCATCCATTAAATCCATTCCTTCTTCATCAAGATTCTAGGTATGTTCTTTCTCTTATATTTTTTGGAGTTGACTTTTGAGATCATCAATTCATCTCTCTTTAACTACTATAAATTCTTCCTTGTCTTGTACTATTGTTATATCTATGTTTTCCTTTGATGATGCACACATATTTTTGTTTTTTCTTTTTAATTTTTTGCTATTTTTTATTTTCGGATTTATTTATTGTTTGAAAAAAAAAAGTGAATACTCATTGACAACCAATGAAACGACTTGGAAATTGCTTGTAAATGATAGATCTATGTTTCCAATAGATTAATTCATCACTACTTGAATGTTTATTGATTTTTCTCTATTTTTTATTTTCGGATTTATTTATTTTTTGAAAAAAAAAATGTGAATACTCATTGAAAATCCATGAAACCACTTGGAAATACATTCTAAATGATAGATCTATATTTCCCATAGATCAATCCATCACATTTTGAATGTTTATTGATTTTTCTCTATTTTTTATTTTCGGATTTATTTATTTATTTATTTTTTAAATGTGAATACTCATGGACAACCCATGAAACCACTTGGAAATGCATTCTAAATGATAGATCTATGTTTCCCATAGATCAATCCATCACTACATGAATGTTTATTGATTTTTCTCTATTTTTTATTTTCGGATTTATTTAGTTTTTGAAAAAAAAATGTGAATACTCATATGGACAACCCATGAAACCATTTGGAAATGCATTCTAAATGATAGATCTATGTTTTCCATAGATCAATCCATCACATTTTGAAAGTTTATTGATTTTTCTCAATTTTTTATTTTCGGATTTATTTATTTCTTTAAAAAAATGTGAATACTCATGGACAACCCATGAAACCACTTGGAAATGCATTCTAAATGATAGATCTATGTTTCCCATAGATCAATCTATCACTACTTATGTTCATTGATTTTTCTCTATTTTTTATTTTCGGATTTATTTATTTTTTGAAAAAAATTGATACTTTAAGTAATGAAATACCAATTAAATGTCAAGAGAATGATTCCTCAGCATTAGATATATGTTTCCTCTAACATGTTTCTTTGTTTTTTTAATTTTTAACATACTACTTGTTCATATTTATAGCCAGTCAAGTATTGAGTCTATTTGTCTTTGCCAATTGATAAGTTAAAAACCCTCGTCATATTGATCCGGCATAGAGCTTTGGTGAGGCAGTTGAGAATAATAGGTTGAAAATCAAATGCAAGTTTTGTGAGAAAGTGACCAATAGGGGCATTACAAGATTCAAGTACCACTTGGGCCACATTTCTGGCAATGTTGCTGGTTGTACCAAAGTAACAAGGGAAGTCAGGGAACAAATGAAAGCTTTGGTTGGCCAAAACAAAGCTAGAAAAGTAAAAATAAAAGAAAAAAGGCGGCAAGATGTTAATGCTGCCCGTTATGATGTATTTGGGGATGAATACTTTGATGAGGAGGAAGATGCACAGATGAAGATTGCATGGCGAGAGTCTTTGATGAGTCAACAAAAAGAACATGAACATCGTGCATTTGCTGGAAGCAAATATTATAATGCAGGGGGCTCATCTACTACTGTGCCAAGCAGGGGTAAGGGCATTGCGGGTTCCATGCGTAGGGCATTTAGCAACCGGGGATGGGATGTTGATGTAGAAATCATCTCTACGAAAAGAGCAGTTCCTCCCCCCGTTGATCCTCTAGCACATAGGAAAGAGGGAGCTAAACAACCAAAAATATCTAGTGTTGTGAAAGGGGTAATGAAGGCTGCAAGAGATAGATTGGCTAAAGTTACAGCAAAATGACTAATTTACAAGAACATACCACCTACAGCAGTAGATTCCCCATATGATGTTGCCGCCGAAGTAGGGGCGGGGTATACAGGCGCCCTCCGTATATGATGTGGGCACTAAATATCTTGAAGAAGAATATACAGAAATAAAGGCTTGGGTGGAAAAGTTTACGCTCATGTGACAACAGAATGTTGTTACCATCATGTGTGACGGGTGGACCAGCGGCACCCAAACACAATTAATAAACTTTTTGGTGTATTCAGTCGCTGGGACCGTCTTTGTGAAGTTCATTGATGCAATTGAACATAGACGGACAGCCACATATATATACACTCTTATGGATAAAGTTGTAAAGAGTGTGGGAGATGAGCATATTGTACAGATTGTTACAGATAATGGTGCCAATTTCAATGTAGCAGGTTTGAAATTAATGGAGAAGAGGACCCATTTATTCTGGACCCCATGTGCAGCACACTGCATAGATCTCATCTTGGAAGAGATTGGAAGGAAGACAAAAGTGGCTTCATTGATCAAAGCATGTAGAGGAATTACAAGATTTATATATGATCATTCATGGGTGTTAAGCTTGATGAAAAAACACACAAATAACCATACCTTGTTGCATCTAGGATTAACTAGGTTTGCAACCCATTCTCTGGCTATGGAAAGCCTTGTAAGGTTTAGAATGGAGCTCATTCAGATGTTTGCATCAGAATAATGGCTTCGTTCGAAATGGGGCAATGCAACTAGTGGTCCGGAGTTTGAAGTCCCAAACCTAATGAGGGACAATAAATTTTGGAAGAAAGTGAGGAAGATCTTAAAGGTTTTTGAGCCTTTAGTTAAAGTGTTGCGGCATGTAGATGGTGATGACAAGCAGACAATGGGCTTTATATATGAAGCAATGGATTGGGCAAATCGATCTATTATGAAAAATGTTAGATATCATGAGAAATATATAAACAATATTGATGCCCGTTGGAACGATCAGTTGTACCATCCATTGCATGCTGCAGGTAATTAATATATATCTTTGAATTTGATACTCTTTTGTTTTCCTAACTAATGTATTTATTATCTTGTTTGCTCATAGTACATTCTACATATTTATAATGTAGGTTATTTTTTGAACCC
This sequence comes from Umbellularia californica, assembly GCA_028538565.1. NCBI lineage: Eukaryota > Viridiplantae > Streptophyta > Magnoliopsida > Laurales > Lauraceae > Umbellularia > Umbellularia californica. Next base: position 30,317,774 of record JAPQWN010000007.1, read on the forward strand.
TGAATTCTATTACCGCAATGTCGAACTATGCACTGAAGCAATAGATACAGACTTGCGGGTAGGATTACAGGAGGTATTGAAGAGATTGTTAAATCCAGATGATCAAATTGACGCCATACAAGAGGTGAGTTGGTGGTTACTTAAGAGAATTTAATTATGTTGCCAAGTGCCAATTGCCATACATTCTGTAGGGGTTTACTGACTTATATCTAATTTTCACATTGTAGATATCTATGTATACACAAAGGAGAGGAACCTTTGCTGACCCCCTTGTGATACGATCGATTTGAAGGATGCCACCTGATATGACTATGAACAAAAAACCCCACCCAATAGTCTTGAGTCTTGATCTATTTATCTTAATTGATTAAAAGGACTTGAGAGTTACGAATATCTAATTTTCTTTATTTATTTTTTGCATTTCAGCTGATTGGTGGATGAATTTTGGAGAGAGTGCTCCACATCTAAGGAGCACGGCTGTTCGCATCCTTAGTCAAACTACAACATCTTCCAACTGTGAGAGAAATTGGAGCACTTTCTATTTGATCCACACAAAAGCCAGGAATCGGCTTACCATGCAGAAACTCAACAAGCTTGTATATTGTCATTACAATCTGAAGTTGAGAAACAAAACTAGGGAGAGAAGGGCAAGGGATGATCTTGCTTATTGTCTTATTAATTTGGATCACATATTCAGAGAGGACGATCCCTTACTCCCATGGCTAGCCGAGATAGAGGATCCACTGCTAGATTTAGATCCGAGGTTTCAAGAAACGGTTCAAGAGTTGATAGATGAGGATATGGGTGAGGCACCTGCAGAAGGTCAGCCCCCTTAGGGAGAAGGTACCAGTAGGACTACGAGTGAGAAAGAACCTACTTCTGAAAAGCTAGTTTCACCACTGTCTTTTCAAGTAGCCATGGAGGAGATGGAGGAGGAGATAGTGGGACAGGTGGTACTAGTGAATACTATCAACATGATGAAGACGATGTCGTTTTTTGTAGAGGAAGTACAGGAGTTACCTCCATCTGGAAGATTTGATCCAAGCCGTGGTTATCAACGACGCCGAAGAGATTCACCACCTGGGTTGGGAGATAGTAATGAGCAAGGAAATATGGGTGGAGATGTTGGAGGACAACAAGCGGCATCTTGGCCTGATTCATGGAACCCTAGTTACAGTGGACAAGGACCTTCACAGTATTTTGACTATATTCCATAAGGTCAAGTACAATAAGGAGAAGAACAGTGTTCAGCTTCGGGATCCTACTCATATGGTGACTATGGTGAAATGCAATATGGTAAAAATATTCACCTCCACCTCCTCCAAGTTCCTATGATGTAGGTGTGGCTACCTTCTTTGGATTTGTGGATCCCAATGTTCATCAATATCAAATTCAATATGGTGCCAATAGAAATGATAACACTGATGGGGATGAGGATAACCATAGCCCATTGAATCTTGGTAGACATTCCTTTTGGTGGTGATTAAGGTATTCCTATTTTCTTTACTAACTCTCTACTCTCTTTGTCATTTCTAAATTGGTGTTGAATGTTTGATTGTTGATCACTTCATAGTTCATTCACTTGATTGAATTTGAATTTTGAATGTTGAAGTATTGATATTTGATTGTTCAATGTTCACTAATGAGTAATGACCTAACTCTTAAGTCTTCTTAATTATGCCTTTATTTCATGTTCTAGTTTTTTTTTTTTTTTAATGAGCTTTCCATTACTTTTTTAAGTTAGCATGACTAAGAAACATGAATATATATGAAAAAACTAATCATTACTATTATTTTCTATTTATACAGCGATACAGGACCTCATATATTAAGGGCACCGCTATGCCTCCTTTTTCTTACTTACTTTTGCAAAAGAACCACATTTTCTTTCATTTTACAATTTTCTGGATTTTCTGGAATTTTTTCATATTTTTTTTGCGCTTTTTTCAAATCGCACCGCTACGCTGCTACGTATTCCCGCTACGTTACGTACCACCTGCTTCGTAGTGGTTTGGCAGCGGGCCGCTACGCCCGCCGCTACCGCTATATTCATCCTTGATGAAAACCCATCTCTCAATCTCCCCAACTTTCCCTCTTCCTCCAATCTCCCATCCTCCTCCACCCCTTTTCTGGAAAAAGGAAGGAAAAAACAAAACATTTAGGAGTCAACCCAACTCGGCCAAGTTGCATTGACCCAACCCCTGCCAAGAGGACCGAGTCCAATTTTGAAAGGCCTATATTGAAACAGGAGTTGACCGGCGCCATATAACCAGATACACACAACTGGATTCAGTTCTTAAAGGGCTGGTTATAAAGCAATTTCAGTCTTGAAAACAGCAGCAATAGATCATCAAATAATATTCATAATAGCGGCAATGGTAATAGCCCCACCAGCAGCATTACAGAGAAAAAAGAAACAGGATGAGAATATCAACCAAGCCTCATGCCAAGGAGATGATGGATCTTGGGTCCCAAGCTTTACATAAACCTGATTCCGGTCTTTGATAAAGAAAGCCAACTGAATTTTCACAAAAAATTACGAATTCATAAAATCTCAAAACTCCAAAAACTACATGGCCAAATGCCTTATTTCCATATTTATGTAATACTTAAAGCATGTAACTGATCATGAATACTAACCTTCTGTCAAATAAATCTTCACCTTTAAATGTTTAGTTGCTAATATATCCCCTAAACAAAGGATTCCCAACTTAACCGATAAAGATGATGGGAAAACGCACAATGAAGTACAAAAACTTGAAAAAGTTTGAGACTTGCATAAGAGGGTTGTCCCCAGTGGGCTCTAGCAAATTAAGGATTGCATTGGGTCGGGTTAAACAGGTGACTGCCCAACCCAGTCCAAGTTCAGTAGTGGTATTGTCGGGTTTGGGGAGGGCATGGGATTACAGATTTCAAACTGGCTTAGGATCAGGATAGGTTTAGGTTTTGGCAGCCACAACATGCCCTGCCTTGCCTCGCATATGACCAATTTACGTATTTAGAATGATTATATATATATATATATAATAAATTTTTCTCGATATAATTTTTGTTTAAAGAAATGAAGAATAGGATAACCAGTATCAAACGTGCCCAACACAACCCATGCCCGTCTTTGGGCAGGTTTGGAATCACATATCATAACCTGCTACTTGTCTATCAGGTCAGATAGATGTGGGGCAGTGTGAACTGTCCCTCTCACTGATATACATTTGCATTAGGATTGACATGGTCCCTTAAATTATTTAAAGGTTGAGAACAATTAATCAAACAAGGAAGATTCTGAAGTCTCTGCTTCCTCTTCCACTTATCCTTCATTTTAAGTTTGGAGCTATCTTGAACATCAAAATCCTTGTCCTTAAAGCCCTTGCTTAAAAATTGCCTGTCATTTTCATTTTTTTCCAAAAGTATCCACACCACTTCCCAACCTCTAACTTGTGATCCTTCATTGTAATTTAATGGTCATGATTACCATACCACCACCCCCACAAACTTCTTTGGACCCTTGCATGGATCTTATTGAGCTTGATCATCAACAATCCAACTATCACAATCCTAATCAATAACCTGGTCAGCGGATGGCTGATATTCAACTCACTGGGATATGATGGACATATTTGGCACTATTTCCTCCAAAAGAATTATAGGGTGAAGTAGGACAAGATACAAACAGCTTGCCTTGCAGCCTTGCAGGAAGTGATTCAGTAGTAGCACAAATCAAATTCAAACCAGAGGTTTGACATGCAAACAGAAGCACGTTAGAATTGTCGTCATTATTAAAATCGGAGGTCCCTTCTCTAAATTGGTAGTCCAAAACCTGCGTGTAATGGACGGAAACCACTAATAGAATCCACCACCATCCCAAAAGCATTGAATATATTATATCATTTGATATCATCATCATCATCATCATCAAAGCCTTAATGTTGGGGTCAGCTACATGAACTTTGTTTCGCCATTCCAATATATCATGAGCCAAATCCTCAATAGGTTGCTGATGCAGCCAGGAAGAGGACCAAATCCACAGTAGGGATTTGGCCGAATCCAAGATGGATTCATAGCCAATAACTCACGCACATAGCAGACTACCCAAATCAATATCAAATCAGAACTCAATTTTCTATTCAATAATAAGATGTTGTGTAGATCCCTAGAGGGGATTTACATATTCATAATGAAGTTCCCACTATAACATTCAAATTAAAGAAACTACTAATTTCTAAAATACTAAAATAATTAGAAGACTACTAAAAATAGGATAGGTTCCCACAACAGTCGGTTCAAACTCATTGGATTTGTGGGTTTTTCCAATGGGTTGGATCTCATTGATCCAATAGTACACGGGCTAGGCCCAAGGGACTTGGGTCTGGCTCGATTTGCATCAGTTGCACTTCGTTAGATCTATCTTTACTACTTTCATCCATGTCTTCTTCGACCCATCCCTTTTCTTGAGGGGCCAAGAACGTACATAGAGAAACTTCTCCTCGACAGCGCCGCTGTTGGCCTACGTTGGACATGTCCAAACTATCTCAAATGAGCGTCTCTTAAATTTATCACATTGATGTTATTCCCAAATGTTCTTGAATGGGCTCACTTTTTATTTTAGCTTCTTTAATTTTACCACACACCATCTCAACATTCTCATCTCTACTACAACTCATTTTTTGCATGTGTTGAATATTGTTCAGTATCACCCCCTCCCCAAATTATACTAGCAAAAGTAAGACTGGCAATTTAGGTATTCCTTGCTCATTAAATGGCCTGTTTTCAAATGATACTAAAACTCATGGTCACCAAATAGCACCCTCACTCTCCATATTCAAAGTCTGCCCATGCTTAAAAGAACCATGCCACACTCAATAAATATAGGGTTTCTAGATAATTATACCTATCACTCACCCTCGCTCCTTAAAACAACAGTGGCTTCAAACACCCTCTCTCTAAATATGATTTACATCCCCATATTCAGCTCTTTTGCAGCAGCAGCCCACAAAGATAACTGACAGCTTACCCCAAAACCCACTGTTTGGAGAAAAAATCATGCTATTTCCATCAGCAACAAATGACCGTCCACATCTCCAGATTTCTCAAGATTATGGTCCACAAATCCTAACTTTAGAATGCTCCCCTAATCCGAATTCATTGATCTCTCAACCTCCGGAAAAGAACCCAAACAATCTCCAGGGATTCAAAATGTGCTTTCCATCCACACGTACTAATGCCCAATAGATGGGACCAAAGTGGGTTCAAAGTAGGCCATATCGCCTCAGTCAGCAATCAATTCATCAAAGAACCTCATTGTTGAACACCAAACCATCACCTAGTATCCATGGGAACAACTATTGAAAGAAGGGACAATTCACATATGGATTGAACTCAGTCTTCTCTATTTTATTTTATTTTATTTTTTTAAAATGATTTGAACTCAGTCTTCTTACCACAATAGGAACATCAAATCCCCTTCGTTGTTGAATTATGACAACATATCCATCCCAGAAGAATCAACTCAAGAAATGGATGCCACAAAGCTTTTGACAATGTGGAGTCCAGTTGGTTGAATGAGAGATTTGGGCACTTCAACAACTTTTTAATCACATATAAGTCAATCCAAGGTTCCTAATGACCTTGCAAACCAATAGAAGAGAAGTCTTCCCCTTCTCAAAAACAATTTCCCATAAACAAAACTAGCATTCTTGCAAGCACCAGTGCATTCCCTTCAGCCATGTGCAACAGGTATATGAGCACCTGTCAAAATAACCAACCGCTTTCCATTAAAGGTTTCCAATGGACAGTGACCTTCCTGTTTTGTCTTGTATCAGACAGGTGAACCCCTAAATTAACCTAAGTTCCTCTCTGTTGGAACATAAACATTGAAAGCTCTGCCAGATGCTAGAGGCATTACAAAATTTAGATGCAGAAACATAAACCTGAAGGTTATCAATGAACAGAGAAAAGGTGTTTCACAACCAAAGATAGTTCTTCCCTTCTTGGCGCAGCCCAGATCCGCGATCGAGTGATAACAGACCAATCTCTCGAGGGATTGATCGAATCCAAAGATGGATTCAACCACTATAGCACACTCATGATGATGAGAAACACCATAACTGAAGAGAAAACTCTCATAACTCAAAGATTAGTTGATAATAAGCACTCTAAATACAATGAGGCCTAACATCCTTATATAGAGGAGTTGGCTTAATCCCTACGCAACAATATTTCCTAATATATGAATAATGCCTAAAATAGGTAACACACTAATATTAATCCTAAACAAATTAAAATACTTAATACTTCCTAATTAAATGGATGTCCCGTTGGGCCTATGGACCGGATCCAATGGGTTGGCCGACCTATTGTCTAGCGTGCATCACTTCTTCTAGTTGCTAAGGGCCCATTTGACATCATTCCTTTCCTTTTTTAGATGTGCAGAGATTGGGCTGTAATGGGCTGTGCTGGACTTGTTTGGCAACGTTATGTTAGCTTGTTCTGCTGAGAGTAAATTATGCAAAACTTGTTTGCTGACATTATACCAATATTGTTCTAACTAAGAAACATAATCAACAGAAGCATATTTGGCAACATAGTTGAATTTGAATCTATTATAAATAATTCCTAACTCCATCTAATGCATTAAAAAATTGAAAGACTATTTTCAAGAATATCCATACATCCATGTCATATGAAAACATTGCAAGAACAAAATTAATTGGTGTTCATTAAAGTAAACATAAATCGCTCTCTCGACCAAGCATGATACACAGAGTACACCTATAGTTTCATGCAAGTATCAACTCCTATGAATCTAATTCCATGCAAACAATTAGTATATGGGCTGGAACCCACTAATTAAAAATTAGTGTGTCATATGGACATATACGATATAACACATAACAGATCTGAGCTATAAAGTAGTTCCTTTCTTTTTCAGATATCTGCAAATTCAGCACTTAAAGGAAATAAAAACACTTTAGGAAAACTTACATCCACATGTAAATGTACAAACCATCTTCCTTTGTCCGCTAGTTAATTGTACACATGTTAAAGCAATGTTAATGTAATGGCAACCTGTCCACAACTTGGTGTACACAATAAGCTCTTCTTTTTTTTTTTTTTTTTTTTATTCATGTACACAATAAGCTAACAAATGAATAAAATCATGTCATGAAAAATCTGAAAATGCTAAATGCTTATTCCTTTGAAAATACTAAACACATGTAGTTTTCGGCAATTCATGAAGTGCATAAACAACATTCCTTAGGATACTAATAATAATGAGAACATACATGTTGTGTGGAGACACCACAATTTCAAAAATGAAGCTACAGGTGGATAAAAATTTTAAGAAAAGAAAACCCCACAACAATTGAAAACATTTGCTAGGAATGAGAAGATTTCTAATACAAAAGAAAACTCCTCACGCATGAGACTAACAAATAATAAACAGGGGAAGAGAAAGAAAACCCAAATTCTCAATCACCCGGACTTCCTAACGAAAATGGGCATAAATTTGAAAAGAGATAAAAGCTGAGCACATTTCTTCAAACGCCCACTTTCTTCTTAACTGAGAAAGATCTCCATGTTCAAGAAGAATTGGAAGAACACCCACTTAAAACATTTCTTCAAAAGCCCTCAATCATTCAAAATTATGATACAATACAGTTTCATCATACCATTATTAAGGATGCATATCCAGGTAAAATTTTCAAATGATAACCTTTTGGTAGAGAACAAGTTAGGAACCCAATTATGATCATCCACCGCACTCACACTATGAACAAATGAGTGATAGGCAATCACTCCGATATGATACCGATCCAACCAATGTCTGTTAGGTTTTTATTAAAAAAATCTACATTTACAAAAGCACTAGACTTTGGACCCTTAAGTAGGTGGTTGTTAGGATCATCAGGCCATGTTGATAAGTGCAACTCCTCCCACCAATGACCCACCCAACTAAAAAGCATGAACCCATGGATCCATCAAATGAGCTCTCAAATTTGGAATTTGAGGTTGGTTCCCACCTTAAAATTTCTCTATAAATATAGAGAAAACCAAATAAGAGAGATACGTTATGATTGTCATATCCTCTAAAAGGCATTTAAAAAAAAGAAGAAGAAAAGAAATAGACTCCAAAACAATGAGAAAGATAATATCAGAACCCAAATGGGTTTTTATTCAAAGACTAAAAAATGAATATCATCATTTGTAATTTATAAGTTTTAATGTTTTACCGGCACCAACGAAATTGCCAATAAATTTTTGCAGGACTACCCGCTATTATCTATGGAGCAGAATGTTATATGACCTATGAAGCAGAATATTAGCCAATCAAAATGAGACACGTGTACAAAATGAGTGTAGTAGAGATATGAATGCTAAGATGGATGTGTGGTAAGACTAAGAAACATAGAATAAAAAATGAGCACATTCAGAGGCATTTAGGGGTTGCATACTAGCATCAATGGGTGATAAATTAAGAGAGACTTGTTGGAGATGGTTTCAACATGTCCAACACAAGCAAGCAACAGCTCCTTTGAGGAAAAGTTTTTCAATAATGTAGATTGATGGCCCACCAAGGAAAAGGGTAGGCTGAAAAGGACATGGATGGAAGATGGAAGATGGAAGTAGTAGTGATAGATGATCGATATAAGTGCAACCTATCTAGGCATTTGGCACCAGTTATATCATAATGGAGAAACAGAATTCATGCAGCCAACACCAATATAGTTGGGACTAGTAGGGTTTGATGATAATGATAAACCTTTTACCAGCAATACAGGTAGGTCGCATGCTACTATGAAAATAGACTCAATGTCAATTTCAGCAGGCTTCTGCAGGACACACCCCTCCTTTTTTTATCTGCACATGTAGACATACAACTACTGGCAGAGAAATTATCCATAGCAGGATTGATCCAATCAGGGCAACAAAACAAGACAAACAAGGGAAGGGAAGGGGCCAACATAATGCTCACAAACTCTGCCCCAATAAAGGGGCCAACAAATAGGTATCATCCAAGAGGCTTCCCAAGGTTAAAGAGGAATACAATAGGCTTGTTATTTCATATCAAACAAGCTTTTACCCTTTTGTTATCGAAAAAGGGCATCAATCTCTTTAACCCATTAATGGGTATCACAAACTAAGATCCTAAGATCAAAAGCAACAATGAAAATCTATCAGAACGGGAAAGTAGAGAGTAGGGACTAAATGGGTGTTTGAAGAAAACATACACGGAAGAAATGGGCGTGAGGGAAATCGATAGAGAGATGGGCAAATACTTTGTCCATATGCTTGGAAGCGTCGCACCACGACGCCCAGAAGTGAAGGATAACTGGTGCTCCCTCCTGGATCACCTTAGCAAGCTCCTCCTTGGACTGCAGATCTTTCGCAAACCCAACCATCTTAGTCTTCTTCTTCTTTTTTGGTCTTTGTGGGCGAGCGGAGATGTGAAAGCGCTGTGGGAGTGAAGCAGAAGGGCCAGAGCAAGAATACAAGTATAGAACCTATAGATACTCCCGATGAGGTGAATGCATACCACACTTCTTTTTCCTTTTATTCTTCCTTGGAGAAATTATCAAAGCAGCCTCTCATTTTTTGTACTTTTCAAAAAAGATACCGTGGATTTATTAGGTTCTTTTTTTTTTTTTTAATGTCAAATTTTTTAGAGTGATTTCAGTTGGGTCCTTGCCTTCCAATTAGAGATAGTGGTGTTAAATTTCTTTTTGAAGTATTCCAAATGACAAGATAACCAAGGTTGGAAAACAGACTCTTCTGTTTGCCGAGTCACCTCGTTTTGAGAAAAGACCGAGCCAGATATGAGGTAAACTTCAAATATAAGTAATTAATAATTAAGATTTGAAGTTAGCAGTTTAAAACTGATTGCTGTTATGATTAATACATGTAAACAAATGTATATCTAAATTTTATAAGTATTAGATCTATTTATTAAATATTAAAAAAAAGGGCATTTGGTCGAAGGTCCTTCAACGTATGACTTTATGGAAAACAGTCCACAAACCAAACTCATGCAACCAAAGGTCTTCTCACACATTCTCATAGCATATCTAATTTACATTTTCTTTAAATCATATCCCATAATTGATGGGATATACCATTAACAATGGTCAACTACCATTTAATTGGTCACAATTAATGGAATCTCATTAATGAGATTTTCAAATAAATTCTAAAAACAAACAAATAAATTTCAAAAAATACAATAATTTCAAAAAACGCAATAAATTTTAAAAAAAGCAATAAATTTCAAAAGAACGCAGATAAATTTAAAAAGACGAAAATAAATTTCAAAATATCCAAATAAATTTCAAAAAATATAAATCAATTTCAAAATATGAAAATCAATTTCAAAAGATCCAAATAAATTTCAAAAAATGTAAATAAATTTCAAAGGACGTAAATAAAACTAAAAATACAAATAAATTTGAAAAAATGCAAACACATTTGCCAAAACTAAGATAACCCAATTTTCCAAATTAGCAAAACATTTGGCAAAAACTCAAGTATTTTTGTCAAAACTCGGTTAAATTTATTTCAAAAAATACAAATAAATTTCAAAAGACACAAATAAAATTAAAAAACACAAATAGATCTAAGAAAATACAAATAAATTTTCCAAAAACAAAGAAAGATTCTTTCAAAAACTCAGTTAAAAATTTTAAAATGGAGATAAATTTGTCAGAAACTTAGCTATATTTTTCAAAAACTCAAATAAATTTGCCAAAAAGTCAGTTATATTTTTAAAAACACTCATAGATTTGTTTAGAACTCAGATAAATTTGTTCAAGAACTCAGATAAATAGCCAAAAACTCAGATAGATTTGTCCAAAACTCAAAAATAAATTTGTTTTCAATACTCTGATAAATTTGCGCAAAACTCAAATGAATTTGACAAAAAATAAAAAACTCGGATAAATTTGACAGAGACAACAAACCGCACGGTCCAAAACACCACTCTCCCTAAAAGAGGAAAACCAAGAAATCAAAACCAACGCAGCCAAAGGCGCACCGATTGAGAAGAGACGCCGATTTCGCCCAAAAGAAGAGAATCACAACGAGCAGAAGGAGCACATTTGCAACAAGCGTGATCACATGTATCCAGCCCATTCAAAGAGGGACCACGGGGTGCTTGAAACCATGAAAAGATAAATCTCGACATCTCGACACTTCCACAAAAGAACATCAGCAACTGCTACAATAGAGATTTGAAAGAATTAGTCGAGGCGAGTATCAGATCCGAAACAGAGAGATGGAGATGAAGGTAACGGATCAAAGAAGTATAAAATCATCTATTTGATTGTTAGAGCCTTTCGACTCAGTTGAAGTTGGTCAAGAAACAAAATCTTCTCCGGCGACGACGAGTCGGTAGCGGCGGCGCAGTCGTATCAGCTGTAGCAAACAGACAACTAAAAGGTTCTGTTACAGAACCTGTAACTTGAAGAAGAAAAGGGCTCTGGCCAGCCTCCATCCATGTCCGGATTGAATAAGAAAAAAAGGGAGAATGGAATATTTATTGTAATAAAGAGAGAGACTGAGAAAAGGAAGATTATTGGGAAAAGGGAGAGCTTTGCTATTATCTCATTATATCTATCAAATACAAAGGTAGAGAGGCCTATTTATAGGCAAAGTAACCCCAAAGAGAGGAATCCTAATTCTAACCCTAATTCATCTCAAGTGGGCATCCACCCAAGATCCATATCTTATAACACTCCCCCTTGGATGACCACCATTCAATGACAGTTGCCTCATTAAAAACCTTGCTAAGGAAATACTCAGTGGAAAAAAACCAAAGTGAAGGGAAAAAGAGTACAACATTCTTTAAGATCATTGAACTGGTGTTGGATATGCATAATGCTGCCTCGTTAAAACCTTAATTAGGAAAACCCAGTGGGATAAAACCTAGAGAAGGAAAAAGAGTACAGCGCACAAATGTCCATAGATAGCATACTTCAAGATGCTCCCTGATAAACCACTCCCCCTGATGATAGCAACAATTCACATAATTTGATGATGAACTCTATGCATGCCAATCTCATATACAAACTTCTGGAATACTGATTTTGATAAAGATTTGGTAAACATGTCAGCCAGATTGGTACTCGAACGAACTTGCTTGACTTCAATTTCATTGTTCTTATGAAGTTCATGAGTGAAGAAGAACTTCGGTACTATATGTTTAGTCTTCTCTTCTTTAATGAAACCTTCTCGAATCTGTCTTATGCATACTTCATTATCTTTATAGATAATATTTAGGATACCTACAATAGAAGGTAATTGACAAGAACTACAAACATGCTGAATCAAAGATTTTAACTAGACACATTCCCTACTGGCTTCATAAAGAGCCAAAATCTCAGCATGGTTGGAGGAAGTAACTACCAAAGTTTGTTTAGTAGAACGCCAAGAAATAGCGGCATTACAATTTAAAAACACATAACCTGTCTATGATCGACCCTTATGAGGGTCAGAGAGATAACATGAATCTGCATATCCTACTGAACTGGAATCTTTATGATCGTAAGCATAAAATATTCCCAAATCAGTTGTTCAACGCAGATATCGTAGGATGTGTTTAATACCAATCCAGTGCCTTTGAGTTGGTGCGGAGCTATACCTGGTAAGTAGATTCATAAAAAATGCAATATCTGGTCTAGTGTATTGTGCCAAGTACATCAAGGCTCCAATAGCACTTAAGTATGGTACTTCGGGACCCAATACCTTTTCATTTTCCTCGATGGGACGGTATGTATCTTTCTTTATATCAAGAGACCGGATAACTATAGGGGTGCTTAATGAATGTGCCTTGTCCATACCAAATCGTTTTAAAACATTCTCGATATAATTAGATTGATGGACCAACATCCCATTAGAATTTCTCTCGATTTGCAATCCGAGACAGAATCTCGTTTTTCCAAGGTTTTTCATTTCAAATTCTTTCTTTAAATAATCAACAGTTTCTTCGAGCTCTTCTAGAGTCCCTATCAAATTTATATCATTCACATTAATTTCTAATATTGCAAATCCTTTCAAGAATTTCTTTATAAATAGACACGGGCAAATGGGATCGTTTTCATACCCTTTTTTAGACGAGTATTCACTAAGACGATTGTACCATATTCTTCCGATTGCTTCAAGCCGTACAATGATTGCTTTAATTGGATTGAGTACGAACTCTTTGGCTTTGCTTCCGGCAAAGGAAATCCTTCCGAGATTTTCATGTGAATTTCTGTGTCTAAGTCCCCATATAAGTAAGCAGTTACAACATCCATGAGTCTTATTTCTAGGTTTTGAAAACTGTTAAACGTATCAAATATCTGAATGTCGTTATATCCATAATAGGGGAGTATGTTTCCTCATAATCAATCCCAAGTTTCTGTAAGAAACCTTGAGCCACTAATCGTGCCTTATATATGGTAATTTCATCTGGCTCATTTCTTTTTCTTACAAACATCCACTTGTAACCTACATGGTTAATATCTTTTGAGGTTTGTACTATAGGTCCAAACACACCACATTTGTTGATAGACTTTAACTCTGTTTTGATCGCACTTTCCCATTGTAGCCAGTCCTTTCTTTGTCGACATTCATTTATAAAATGTGGGTCTGTGTCCCAATCATCATCATCATTTTCCTTTGATATTTGTGTAACTACCGCATATGCAAATACGTCATCAATGAGAATCTCATTTCTTTCCCATATCTCTTTTGAATAATTGTAAAATATAAATATCTCTTCATTTTCCGGTACCGGTGCCTCTTCAAGGGCTTCCAAAGTCTCACCATGGACTTCCATTATTCTAGAGAGAATGGATTTTGCTATAACCTCTTTAGGAGCATTATGTGCCTCTTCGGAAGGAACCTCTTCAGGAGCGTTACATGCCTCTTCGAGAGGATATGATGATGATTGCTCATTTCTCCTTTTCCACGGAGCGGAGTCCTTTGAACCTATAGGTCTGCCACGCTTCTGGCGTATCACAGATTCTTTTGCTACCGTAGTTTGACTTTATCCTACAAGGACATAAATCCTGGCATGTACGTTCATAGCTGTCACATGTGACTTCGTCACTTTTATTGTATCGTTAAATGCATCATGTAATTTGTTTGCAATTTCTTGCAAGTGCATAATTCTCCGTACTTCATTCTCACATTGCGAAGTTCATGGATCCAGATGAGATAGAGTAGAAGTATTCCATGTTAATTTTTGTCGTTCTTCAGGAACCGGTTATTCTACAGGAACAATACGTTCTTCAGGAACTATCTTATCTCCCCCTAACGGCGAGAAGATTTTCTCATCGAATTGACAATCAGGAAAACGAGTAGTGAAGACATCTCCATCTTTGATTCTAGATATCGAATAATCGAAGGAGAGTCATAACCTATATATATTCTCAATATACGTTGTGATCCCATCTTAGTACGCTTGGGAGGTGGTATTAGGACTTGAACTGTACAACCAAACTTGCACAAGTGAGAAATATTGGGTTGATGTCCTGATATAAGTTGTGTAGGAGAATATTGATGATAGGCCATAGGCCGAAGTCGATTTAACATTGATGCATGCAACACAACATGTCCCCAAGCACTAACTGGTAATTTGGACTGCATCAGCAGAGTCTTAGAAATAAGTTGGATGCACTTGATCATGGATTCAGCTAAGCCATTCTGGGTGTGGACATGAGGGACAGAATGTTCGACTGCAATTCCTATAGACGAACAAAAATCATAACAAACCTGGATGTAAATTCTCCTACATTATCAAGTCTTATAGACTTAATGGGTTAATCCGGGAAGTGAGTCCTCAGTTTAATTATTTGAGTTAATAGGCGGGTAAATACTACGTTCTTAGTTGAAAGTAGGCTAACATCCGACCAACGAGTGGAGGCATCGATCAAAACTATAAAAAAACTTAAAAGGTCCACTAGGGGGATTGATGGGTCCACAAATATCACCTTGTATCCTTTATAGAAAGGATGAGGATTCGTATGCAACTTTAGTAAGAGAGGGTCGAGTGATTAATTTCCCTTATGAACATGGGGATACATAAGTACCCACTAGGTATGGTCAATTGATGGCTCTCTAAGGAATGCCCAAAAGAGTTATCTATGATTTTTCTCAACATAGTAGCCCCAGGGTAACCTAACCTATCATGCCAAAGTTGTAAAGTCTTGGGATCACTAAGCTTCGGGCTCGACTTTGTCATTTTACTCATAACAGAATGTGATTCAACATTGGAGATTATCGTGTAATATAACCCTGAGGAGAGTGCACTTAGTTTTTTTAGTATTTGCTTCTGGCTTCCAATACTAGTAACGATGCATAAGTATTCCTTGTTACCTTCACTTACAGTCTCAATGTGGTACCCATTCGTTTTGATGTCTTTGAAACTAATCAAGTTATTCGGAAATTTTTTGAGAACAAAGCATCTTTAATGAATAGATGGGTGCCATTAGGTAACATCATATGGGCTCTTCCGAAGCCTTCAATTATCTGCATAGGTCTAGCTATAATGGATACCTTTCGTAGAATGAACATCAATTCTGAAAAAAAATTCTGATTTTTCAAAATGGTGTGTGTTGTGGCATTATCTACCAAACAAAGATTGCCCTCAATTCCACGATCCATACCTTAAACAAAAAATAATAAAAACATCATAACTATGCAATCACATAATTAAAATAATTAAAAAAATTCACCATAAATTAGGACATTAATGAAGTGTTCTATCAAAATAAAAAAATCTAAGAAACATGCATCTCAAATGAACTAAAAGAAATTTAAGTTTTTAATGTTTAAAGAATCATGGGTCTTCTAGACCATGCTAAGGGGTGCCCCAAAAGATTTTTAAATACCTCTGATGGAACGCGCTCCAATGCCGAGGGTGCTACCGGGGTCGGCGGACTGGGAGTCCGTTGGGTACGACCCTTTCGCGCCCGGGGGGCTGAAGCGTGCATCAACATTTCTTTGTGTGGGTGTGCCAGATTTTCTATTTTACTTGGAATTGCAAGTGGTAATCCGGAGATCAACCTTCGCAAGTAAAAAGGAAATCAACTTCTTTCAAGTTTTCCATTGCACAAATATTTAAGAAAAGAGACATTTTCTTGGTTTGCCGTGAAAGGCGATTTTGTTTGGCATTTATAGCCGATTTTGGCATTTATAGCCGATTTACAATTCTCATCAATAATGAAAGACAAGAGTTGTGATTTTTGTCTCTTTTAGAAAAATACAAACTACAATGAAAAGCAAGAAAAGGAGGATCTAACTTTTCAAGAGATTGTGGGGGACTCGTTCAGATTGACGGTCGCAAGCCATGTGTGGGCTTCGCCATCATCCATGCAGATGAGAACAGAGGATGCTCTTGATTCGCTTGGCTTGGCTATAACCTCAGATTTTTAGAGTACAAAGACCAAGAGGAGGTCCTATGTCCAATAAAAAGCTAAGTAGACGGGCTGAAAAGCCACGTCTAAGCCATTGGAGGCAGCGGGAGAAGGCGAGGACCTTGGGGGGGGGGGGTGCCCCCCAAGGGACTTTTTGTCACCTTGTAGTGGTGCTCGGTGCAGAACTTCAGCAGAGTTTTCTCTCTTTTTCTTTCTCTCAGATTTCTAGATCTGTGGTGCTTTTTCTGAAGTCCTCCTTTGGAATGCTTGAGATGCTCTCCTATTTATAGGCTTTCTGGTAGCCATTTAGGAGGGTTTATGAGGGTTTATGAGCCTTAATTATCATAAAGCTACATAAATGGAGGAGTTACAAGTTTTAATTCTTTTATTTTGTAACTCCTGGATCTTGGCTTCTGATTGGCCGGTGGAGATTGAAGGCATTTAATCGCCACGATGGGAGGAGTTTCAAGGTTTAAGTGCCATGAATCTCTTGATTTGTAACTCCCGGATGCTTGCTTCTGATTGGGCCATCCAATAGAATGGGTTAATGACTGCCATAAAGCCAGCCAATTAACCACATTAATTGGTCGCCGAGCAGTCGAAGAGTCGCGGGCCGCGCCGCGTCTTTTGGAATTCTTCTGGCGATGATCATCGATGAATCTTCATGCTGATCGACATCGGATGAACATGTGACTTCAGACATTGAGAGCTAAGAGCAGGCCGATGACATCTGTCTTGTCGATTTCTCGATCGGTCGGACAGAAAGAGCACTTTTTAGGTCAACCGGTCGGCGATCTTGGAGCGATCAATGATGATTTTATGCTTTTGACGGCGGATCTAAGATGTCGTCGGATATGAGTCAATTTCAAGCACTAAAAATCACATTTTCAGGAAATCACAGGGGCCAAAGAGCGCGAAACGCGAAAAGGGACGGAAAAACGGGTCACCGGCGAAAAATACGGTGACCCGGACTTCCATGGTCGCCGGCGACCATGGGCCAGGGTCGCCGGCGACCCTGGGGGTTTTTCTCCCCTTTTTGGTCCGTTTTTCGGTCTTTTTCATCGCCGTTTTCTTCTGTATGTTTCCTGACATTTCTTCTCATTTATTGGTTTGATTTCCCTGTAGAAAACCTGATGAGAATCCTTGCATTTTTAGAGTGCAAAGTTTCCAATTTTCCGGGAAAGTCGAAGACTTTGTCGCGTAGAGCTGCTGATTTTCCGCCAGAAGCTGAAACTTGGTCAAACGATGTCGGAATGACCTGAAATTTGAGGTGAAGCCTCCTGAGCAATAAATAAGACCAACCATAGGCTTTTGTTTGAGTTTTGAAGCCGTTTAGGGTCCCGTCGCTAGTAGACTTGATTTTACCGCGAGAGAGATGCCGCGCGTTGATGTGCGGTCAAACGATGTCCGATTGACCTGAAATTTGACAGGGAACCTATTGGAGTCATTTTGAAATGATCCACAGGCTCTGTCTTGGAAACCATGGTCCCGGGGAGCTCTGCCGCCAGTAGGCTTGATTTTCTTTCGGAGCGTCGAAACCTGGTCAAACGTTGTCGGAATGACCTGAAATTCGACGTGCAGCCTTTTGGAAGCATGTTGAAGCCACTCATGCACTTGGTTTGATGAGCGAAGGCTTCGGTGGTTCCCGCCGCCGGGAGGCTTGATTTTGCTGCTCGAGCATTGATGGAGGGTCAAACGTTGTCGGTTTGACTTGAAATTTGGCATGGAGCCCTTTTGAGACATGCTGGAGTCATCCGTAGGCTCTGATCGAAGTTTTGATGTCTCCGATGATGTCGCCGCCGGGAGCGCCAATTTAGCTGTCGGAGAAACGAAGTTAGGCCAAATGATTCTGAAATGGCCCGAAACTCCTTGTGTACTCCTCCCTTGGCTGTCTTGAAGGATCTTGCAGTTTTTGTTTGATTCTGACAAGATTTGATTTTTTGGAGAAGTTGCATTGCCTATTTATGGCAAGTTGCGACTTCATGCAGCTTTCTTGATGTTGAAGAGGCAAAGTGACATTTTTTGTGTCAACAACCTCATTTTCCAGATGTTGGTTATCTTCATCCTCAAAGAAGTCACGAGTCTCAAAATTTGCAATGTCAATTGGAGGCCTCTCTGATGTCATTATATCCCAATTCCAGCCTTCTAGATCATTTGTCTCCGCTGAATAAATACAGGCCTTGTATGCTTTGTATTATTCCACTACTTCCTTTGGTGCAGGTAAGTGCGTGACCAATGCCCACTTCTTCCACATCTGTGGCACGTGTTATCAGGACGGTGGGAAGGATTTGCAGGTGGATTTTGGTTGTTCTTATGCTGAGGGCCAGACCACTTCTGGTGATTTTTTAGTTTTGGTGGATGACCTTTAAAACCACATCGCCTGAAGGAGTTATATCTTCCACCTCTGTTGGAGGATTTATGTCTGCCATTTCCCTTACCTCTACCTCTCTTTGAGCTAAGACTGGCATTTGCTTTTGGAACTGCCAAAGATCTAATTGGTCTGGAGTTATGATTTTTCATCAATACTATGGAATTCTGTTCAGTGACTAGGAGGCATGAGGTAAGTTTTGAATATTTGGAGAAACGTCGCTCTCGATATTGCTGCTGCAGGAGCACATTCGATGCATGAAAAGTAGATAACGTTTTTTCCAACATTTGCTCCTCCGACACCTTTTCACCACATAATCTTAATATGGAAACAATATTGAATAGAGCAGAGTTGTATTCAGATACTGTTTTATAATCCTTTAACCTCAGGTTTAACCATTCATTCCCGGTAGCTGGCAGTATAACTATCTTCTGGTGATCATACATATCCTTCAAGGATTTTCATAGGCATGCTGGGTCTTCCTCAGTAAGGTATTCATGTTTGAGGTTGTCATGTATGTGATGGCGCGGGAAGATGAGGGCTAACGCCTTTTCCTCTGGGGACATCTTGTTATCTTCCTTTATGGTCTTTCTCAATCTCTTGGATTGCAAGTGGATTTTAACATCCAGTTGCCAAGATAAGTAATTGTCTCCATTTATGTTAAGTGCTTTAAAGTCAAGTTTAGCCAGATTTGACATTATGCAAGAAATGTAATAAGAAATATATATTAAGTTAACCGTGTGTAGACAATCAATAAGAAATATATATTAAGCTAACCGTGCTGATAATGTGAGAGACTGGGAGAAGGAAGATTATAGGGAAAAGGGAGAGCTTTGCTATTATCTCATTATATCTATCAAATACAAAGGTAGAGATGCCTATTTATAGGCAAAGTATCCCTACAAGAGAGGAACCCTAATTCTAACCCTAATTCATCTTAAGTGGGCATCCACCCAAGATCCATATCTTATAATAATATTTAAAATTTTATGCCTAATTAGTTGAAAGGGCAAATTAGTCATGAAAATGTCTGAGATGGCATATCTAAGGACCTCTCGCCGAAATATGTCCAGCTGCATAGACTACAGGCCTTAGAGGAAAAGTTGATGGACTGGTGATTTTACAAGACCTCTATGAGGAACCTTTCACTAATTTACTCTTAAAAAAAAGTAACTCTCCAGAGTCATTGAGTAGATTCTCTCTGACTCCAAGTTGATATTTTAGAGTTAAACGGGTTGAGTTTGAGTCACAAGTTTTTCAATCTTACAGATAACATTTGAAATCACACTCACCTAACATTGCTTTTCAACTTCTCATCAAATTCACCTCTTACCTTTTCATCGTCTTCTTTCTTTCTTTGTTTTTTTTCTTAGAACACTTCCACTTTTTAGGTGACTTTTGGCCATGAAGGTTTTTTTATTTTTATTTTTAAAATTACTTTCCATGAAATCAATAAAAAATAGTCACATTTGACAATTATAGATTCTCAAGGATTTGGGCCATCTAATCATATCCTTATTTGTTAGAAGTTAGAATTCTTAGGTTCAACCGGAGGTGGAACCAGGAAATTGAACTTGTGTGGGCTTTATATAAAAGAAATATTGGGGGAAGGAGCAAATGTAAAAAATATATATTAATTTCTAAAATTTTCTAGTTTTTTTTTTTCTAAAAAACTTTATGCTCCTTTTGGGTCCACCCCTGGGTTCAACTCCCCAAAGATGTGAAAATTTTCAACTAAAAAGGGAAGGGTATAAAATCCTTAAATTTGTGATTGCTTGCCTATTGGTGGTTACCAAATGTGATATAAGGGATCCTCAATCATATGATACAAGTTCTGAGTGAGGAGAGCCATGTTCCAAGGGTGGTGAGGAGTTTTTAAATTTATGGATTCCTCGCCTATTATAACATGACCTTGCTAACCATAGAAAGACTATCCTGCTTTTCTTGTTTTTATAATAGAGGGATAAACCCTTCCTTTATCCTTATATATATATATATATATATATATATCCATTATTGTCATGCAATGAATAGAGAGTTCTTTTGTAGGGGTGCACATGAGCGGTTCGGATCGGTTTAGAGGGAAAATCATTAATCGAACCGAACCCATCGGTTTTCTATTTTTCCAAACCGAACTGAACCGCCCATGTGCTCAAATCGAACCGAAAGGAACCGGTTCGGTTCGGTTAGGTTACGGTTTTATTTAAAATTTTTTTTTTTCACAAAAAAAGGTAGTTCAATTAGTGAGAGAAATCATCAAAATACCTGCAAATAGTGGTAGCACAAGTACTCACTAAGTCTTAACCAAACAGAAATATTTAAAGTTATCGCATCCCAAAGCAAATCCAACATAAAACCTAATAAATATTTGAAGTCATACAAATCCTAAATCAAATTAAAGCAAATAACCAAAGAAGCAACAACTTTACTCCAAACTACCAGTACTCTAGCAGCAACTCCATAAGCCATAACACTTAGAATGGACTTCATGTGAGTTCTGAGAAGGCAGAACCGATGACCCTAAAAGTAAAATTGCAGTATTGAGTTCATGTGAGTTGTTGAATGAAAGTATGAAACTATGAAAGTACGAAACCTTAAGACTAAAATAATCAAAATTCAATACTCAAATTAATAAATATGGTTGGTTCGGTTTAGGCGGTTAACCGTGGAAAATCGATAACCGACCAATATAAGGTGGTTTCTATTATTTTCAAACCATTAACCGAACCAATCTACATAAAATCGATACAAACCGCCCGGTTCGGTTAATTTGGTTCGGTATTGCGGTGATATCGGATTATTTGTGCAGCCCTAGTTCTTCTTTTCTCTACGGAAGCAAGTGTGGATCCAATATTAATATTGGAGGCATGATGACCTTTTGTGGTTCTACAATTTCAGTAATAGAGACTTAGAGAGATTGTGTGGTTGAACTACTGTTCAAATGCTTGAGTAACCCTATCCTTCTCAAAGAAGTGAAGTTACGAAATATTTTTCCTCATATTTTTGAGAATCTAGATCGGTTTTTATTCTTATAACATAGGTGGTGCCTCTTTAATCAAATGCACTAAAAACAATAGAACCTATGGTGGATAGATTTTATCTTAGTTTTTATTTCTTAGGCATGTCGATCTTTTCTTTGAAGTGTGTGCTCGTTCATGTTTTTTATGCTGGAATTTCAGGTGCGAATATTATTCTCTGATTTTGTATACAAAAGAAAAGGGAAAAGGAATCCTTTTTTTTTTTTTTTAATTATAGATGCATAAAAGAATGAAAACCTCAAAGGGAGGAGGCGTCTCTTTTCCATTGAGAAGAAGAGAAAGTGCTGGAAAGAAGAAAGTGGAGACGGTGAAACATAATTGTCATGGACAGGGAAAAAGGATCTTTACGGTAGTGTAAATTCATAGGTATTTTGGTCATTTTGAAATGTTGGGAAAGAAATTTAGTACTATTACCTTTAATCTGATAGTATAAGTATCCAAGTGAAGTCTAGAAAACTAGACAACTTTTAGTTGCCAATTCATAGAAATCCTCTTTTAAATAGGTGGAAAATAATAATGATTCCCCTTCTTCGAGAAGTGGAATTCTCAAGATAACCCATTTATTCAACTAGTTTTTTTGGTGAGCTTTTACAATTGAAGCCCACTTTTAATCAATTCAATACGTTCATCACACATTGGACCCTTTCCTTGGCACTGTTCCAAATTTTATAGTATTAATGAAATTATTTGTTCTTGAGTATTATCATAAGAACTGCATAGAATAGTCATTAAACCTTAAAGAATTAAAACTAAGGGCCAAGATATTGGTTGCCCTAATCTCTCATATTCACTTCATTTTAAATCGGACCCATTATCATGTCTTCCTTCATTGCCGTCATCCCCCCCATATTGGTTGCCCTAATCTCTCATATTCACTTCATTTTAAATCGGACCCATTATCATGTCTTCCTTCATTGCCGCCATCCCCCCCCCCCTCCCCCCCCAATCCATTATCATGTCTTCCTTCATTGCCGTCATACACCCCGCCCCGCCCCCCCCCCCCCCCCCCCCAACCCATTATCATGTCTTCCTTCATTGCCGTCATACACCCCCCCCCCCCCCCCCCCCCCACCCACTCAAAAGAGTGTTTAAAACACACACACACACACACACACACACTCGTCCCCCCCCCCCCCCCCCCCCCCCCCCCAACCCATTATCATGTCTTCCTTCATTGCCGTCATACACCCCACACACACCCCCCCCCCCCTCAAAAGAGTGTTTAAAACACACACACACACACACTCGAAAGAGTGTTTAAAAAAAAAAAAAATCTTTGTGAGACACTTATACAAATAGTCACCTCCCTTTTTCACTTTTATTTAATGGAATCCTAAGTTTCTTACACATTTATTATTATTTTCAATTTTACAGATTGGCCCCTTCAAATCTTTTTTTTTTTTGTTATATTGCTGGCTAGGGATATTCATAGGACAGATCAATGTGGAGCCTGAGCTTGACGTCCTGAGTCTAGGTCAGGGGTAAAAAAGACAAGATTTGGTTCAACCCATTTGATAAAAATAAGTTGTGTTAAATATATTAGGTTGGTTTTGGCCTTTAAGCATGAATAGGCCCACATCCAATGCTTTTGGTTGTCGATATACAAAGTTAGGCCCGGGTTTGGCCACAAGCCTAGCAAATGCAATTCAAATCTAGACCAAATTCTGGCTAGTCAAAGGTTGGGCGTAGGCTAGCCTTACCATGAGCACTCTTATGAAAGGCTGATTAAATCCGAAGCCATTTACTGTATAAAGGATTAAAGCCTTCATGGTTAAACACATTTCAGATAATTGGGATGTTAATAATATTGGTTTAAATGACTCAAATTAGTAGGGTTTATTTTTTTGCTAACAAATTGTGTCTAATCCAAACAAGATTATGAAAAAATATGGTAGAAAGCACCAGTACTTTTATTTTTATTTTTATTTTTGGGTACCCTAACCAAGGGGATTGGAACCCAAGATAGTGCACACAAGTAGGAAAAAATTTCACAAATGTGGGAAGAGTGGCATACAAGGATTGATCCACTCGGTAGCCATGTGAGCCATGTGACATCTAGGGTTGCCAAACTAATGAGCAACCCTACGTAATTGTTAATAGATCTTGTAGGAAAAATTACAGGCCTTTATATGTAAAATCTTTTGTAGCTTTTTTCTTTTTGTGAGACATGTAGCTTTCAAAGAATGCACACCGTCCCCATATTTTAAAGTTTTGATCGGACTAAAAAATGATGCCTTCCTAGTGCTCAAGGGAATAAATCTAAAGAAGCTGTGAATTGTGAGGTGTAGAAAAAAGGAAATGGAAATATAGATGAAAGATATTGAATAAGATTCTCAATCTGTTATCTGATTATCCAGATTTTTGAAGTCTTCAACTATGGAAAAATATGCATGGAGCTCCTTCTCAAATCAATGAAGAAATGCGAATGCTAACTTAGATTCATTGCATATAATGTCAAAAAGATACAAATCCGTGTGGGTTAGGATGATTTGGGTATGAAATAAATACAAATAGATTTTAAATGAAATATATATCAATAGTCTACAAAGATTGAATCATATTAATGTTTTGACTATCTATAGACACTAGCTAAAATGTCCCGCGCTAAGCCAGGGGCCAAAATATAAAAACATGTTGATATATGGAATTTTATTTAGAATATTATCAATAAAAATGAATTTAATATAAAAAAGTGTTATTTATGTAATTCATACACAACCACCATACATGAAATAGAAAATCACCCATATTTATCTGTACACGTCATGAAGAAAAAAAGAAACATGAAATGCCTTATTTTGATCTTTAAAAAATGAAAAAAAATCCATATAGAATACCAATTATTTTGGCCAACTTCAAATTCATTCAGACAGCGCCGGCCCTGAGATTTTTGGGGCCTAAAGCGAAGATTTCAAAGGGGGCCCCTTGTATATTGTATATGAAAGTTAGCTAAAAAAAAAAGGGTCATAAAATAATCATTACCAAAATTCAAAACATATATATAGAAAAATCAATAGTCATTACATCACTTCAAATTCATTTAAACACTACTCTTCTAACATTTTTTGCTGCAAATGTACTAATCAAAGCTGCGTAATCAATCTTATCAACCATGGCCTTCTTAATTGACAACATAGCTAATCCATTCAATCTTTCTTGTGACATAGTTGACCGAAGGTAAGACTTGATCAACTTTAACTTTGAAAAACTTCTTTCCCCAGAGGCAACTGTAACTGGTATAGTTAGCAATATTCTGTATGCAATCCATGTATTGGGAAAACAACCATCCATCACCTTCAAATAATTGAGCACATCAATTGGCTTTGTTGTTTCTTTTGGCAAAACTTCTTTCAACACTTTCAATTCTGAAAATAAGTCTCTCCCATCAATATCAGAAGCGCATCCTTGCTCAAAGAAGTTTCAAGATTAGCACAATAGGACATCAAAGCTTCATCATTGGTAGCATTTAAATCCTTCAAATTAAACAAAAATCCAAAAAGTTTTCTCATATACTTGAAACTGTTCGAACCGACTTTCAAGTGATGAAAGATCTTGATCTACAATATATAAGAAATACTTCACTCTAAAAGATTCTTCAGCTGACCATGTCGCCTCTTCACTATCATTCTCGTCAAATTGCTTCTTTCTAAATATGATTCATTTTTCTTGAAATGCAGGCTCAACATTCATTTTAGCTGCAACTTCTTTAGCTTCAATCATGGCCGCTACAAATCCAGTTTCTCTCTACTTTTCAATAAATGCAATAAGCCCTTTCAACTGATCAACAACAACATCTATGTGCATGTCTTCGTTTTGAAAAACCTTGCTAATGGAATTAACAACAAATAATAGATTGTGCCAAATAATCATGCCAACTAAAAACTCAAAACTGCCAATTCCATGTTTTGCTAAGGACTCAGCATCATTCTTTGTTTTCGGATCTTCAATAGTGTGGGCCAATTCAACTAAAGCATCTCTTATTTGTGGGGCTTGGTATCTTATAGCTTTAACACTTTCCACATCACTTTCCAACGTGTTTCCGACAATGGCTTGACCATAAGACCTTCTACATTATCTTTCAGCACTTTCCACCTCTTTGGCGAAGATGAAAACAACAAGTATATTCATCGTACCACTCCAAAGAAAGATGTAGCCTTAGGACAAGAGTTAGCCATATCACAAAGTGCAAGGTTAAGACTATGACAACCACAAGGTGTATAGAATGCTCTAGGATTTATGTTAAGTACCCTATTTTTTACACCCTTTTGTTTTCCTTTCATATTAGATCTATTGTCATATCCTTGTTGATGTAAATTTAAATTCAATCTTTTAATACTGTAAGTGCACAGCTGTCTTTTTGAGACAATGGCAAGTACAGGTTGAATACCACAGGGAGCACTACTGAAATAATTTTTTATTAAAATCTGAATTTTTTATTATAATAAAAATAAATCAATATTTGAATGAGAGATAAAGCTACTATGCAAAATGAACGGATAACAATAATGATAAAGGTAAATCAGAGCAACAAAGAATCCATTAATTAATTTCAATTCTCAATCCATATACTTTAATTTAGTCTTTTGTCTTGCAAATAACTCAGATCAGAAACAACTCAATGTTTCTGATCCAAAAGATATATATATTTTTAAAATTCAATTATTAAGCAGAAGAACCCAAGATCTTCATCACCTCATAAAAATATAAACTACTTTGAGCCTCAGTTAACAAATTAAGCATAAAATATCAAAGGCATAAAAACCTAAGTATATTTTATCAAAAGAAGATTAATTGATCAAAAATAAATTTATTAAAAATATAAAGCAGAGGTTTGCCTGTGGCGCGAAGGTAGATCTATTATTCTAATAAACATGCATCATAGGGACAAAAGAATTAACTTAAAGACAGAGAAAAAATAAAATTACTTAACTTCACTTTGTGCTCTGATCCAAGAAATCTACTCCTCCATTGCAAAATATATGATTTTCATTGGGAACTTTATTTTTACAACTTCTCCTTCACAAAGATTCTCCTTCAAAATAAATCATTGGACATGGCCCAAGGCTACCAAAATAAAATAATGGAGAAAAGAGGTAAGGAAGAGAAGGTGTGGCTAGGAGAGAATAAACCAATAAAGAAAGATGGGTGGAGTTGTTTGGACGTATGGAATGTGGTCCTATGGGTCTCCATTATGTCTCCTTTTATGCTTTTTGCAAAACCCATTTCAGTAAAGAAGTACCACCCTTTTAGGTCCCTTTTTTCCTTATTTGTAGGGATTCTTTCTTGTTCTCCAAGCTAACTTTTCTTTTGGAAAGACTTTTGGCTTTGAGATTATTCTCTTCCTTAATTTAGGTGTCCTTGGCTAATCTTCAGATGGGTTCCCACAAGGGATGTGTAGCAATTGATTATCAATGGTGTGGATTTAATTGCAATCTCGTCTAAAAATGAACATGAAAATCTCCGGGCCCATAACTTTATCAATATAGCTCTAATTTGCATGTTCTTGGCTCCACGAATATCTACTCTAAATAAGCTTTCCACCAGTAGCTAAATTTGATCAATCCGATCGTCGGATTGAAAGTTATGGCCATTTGAAGATGAGTTATCCTGAGAAAAACGAGATTAACTTGTAAATTTTGATTTGCATTGGATTCTATCTCTGCACAACTTTCATTTTTGAAAGGACATCAGATGTGGATGATTCAAACTCTTCTTCTTTTGTTCTAATTAGAATTGTACTCTTTGAATTATCCATTAATAATTTCAAATTTGCAACTACTGTGGACCCTGCCAAGTGGGACATTTCATCTGCTTGAACAGTGGGCCTTATGAGAAGTCTTCTACTGTAGTTAGGACTCTTCACTGACATGATGAGAGGACCCCTCCATTGATTAATTTGCATATGGCTTGTGTGTGGAGTTCACATGGTGAATTCTTCAATTTACTTCAATTCAGCAATGCAAGGCCAAGAATGACAATGTGTGCTTGAAAGTGGGTTCCATGATAGAGTCCTATAATTCTCATTTTCTGCTCATTCTAATTCAACATATTAAATACTGAAGAGCCCATATTGAGGCAGGACCCACCTGGACAGAGTTCTATTCCAACTGGGACTCTTCGGAGAAAATTTGCAAAACATTCTAAGTTAACGCAAAAAATGTATGAAAAGTATGAAAAATTCACGTTTCTAGGTGAAAATGCATGAAATGATGAAATTATATGAATAATGATGCAATTCACCTAATCAAAATCTCCAATTCATCCTAAAATGATATGTAAATGTGCAAATTCATTAAGTCAACACACCCCCCAACCAGCATTTTGCTAGTCCCTCAGTAAAAGTTGTGAGCAAAAATGTTTGAAGTTTTTTGACCTAATCTAAGAAAAGAAAGTAAATATGAAAACAAAACCACTTTCGCTGGTACTCTTGACTGCATTTAGCGTATGTAGCAAGCTCTTAAACCCCTAGGTTCCCCTTAGTGGACGAGTTGTGCCTCGTGAGGGTTTGCAGTGAATATACCCACAAAATTCTTTTTTTTTTTTCAAAAGATTTTTAAAACCTACCAAAATCCTTTGAAACTTCTTCCAAGAGAAAATCTATAGACACTGACTATTCTCGATTCTCGGAATTTTCAAGGACAAATCTTAAATTTGGTTCACAAATCCCATCATTTGGTCAGAAATTCTCGAAATCATGTTAATTGATCGTGCACAGTGAAGAGCATGTATACGAAATAAGCATCAAATGATCTACCAATAATTTCCGTGAAAATAATAATTTATTTTATTATTATTATTATTTTATTTTATTTTAAATTCAGGGCCGCCTAAATGTAACAAAGAAAAACAATCATCCTCTCAAGGCAATAATGACGGCTTTCGCACTACTGTTTTTTTTTCAAAGGGCACATTTTTTTCTTTTTTTTTTTCAAACACACACATGTGACTGTGCTATTGTCGCGACCTAGGACCGAGATCCGGGCCCGCGACGCTACGGCGGTATGATTAACCAACACATAAAACACACCGCCGCTGTTTTATTTCCCACAGGTTTCCATGGTGAAGATCCCAAGACACGGGTCTAGCTCACACGAATGGATATGCGGAAGCGTGTAGCAAAACATGTCACACAAATCTTAAACAATGAGATACAAGAGAAATTATAATATCAAGACTTGGTATCAAAAGAGAATGTCATCACAGCAATCCTATCAAGATTAAAGTTTGACAATTAACCCAAAGTATGTTAATTCAAGTTACACAACCAAGAGAGGCCAACAAAGGCCAATACAACAATTACAATCCCAAAAGAATAACCCAACTAAGTGAACGAGACATCACGATCCCGACCGGCGTCTAGATGACGTCGTTGGGCTGCCACTCGTGTGCTGGGGGTGGCTCAACAGCCTCCTCCGAGCACTCCTCGTCAAGCGTGAAACCGCCGGAACCTGGACACCAAAATAATAAGCATCAAACACGATGGTTTGGGAAATAAACAATTTAGGCATGAATATGAAAGTAATGCTAAAACAGTTCAAGAGTAAAGTACATGTTTCAAGTTTACGAAACTAGCATGAATACTTATAATATCATGAAAAGATAAATCCACATTGAGCTCATCCTTTCTCCGTCATACATAATGACAAGAGCAAGCACGCACGACAAGCACGACACGAAAAACACAATCCCACGCCACACAAGGTAGACGGGGTATCCGGCCGCGGAACCGGATCACGAACACGCACGATGTGTAATATAATACACGACTAGTCTGCAGACAGTCTACATGTTTAAGGACCCCCAGGTAGTGGATCAAGCTAAAAGGGCAGTCCAAGCTCAGTGGTATTCACTTATATCATGAATGCACAAAACACGACGATACACGTTCGAGAACACGACAAAACAAGAGGGAAATCATTTAACAAGCACAACGTGACAAGACTAGCAAAATAGCATAGTATTAATGCCTACAAACTTAAGAAATGTTTCCCTTTTTTATTCTTGAAACACATCTTGAAAACGAACTTGCACTTGGAAATCAAACGAGAGCACGATGATGCATGAAGCATCAAAACAAGAGTTCACACATAAATCTATCAAGCATAGGCTGAGACCAATCCCTGACCCTTGTGGAATTGAAAACCAAATGTTGGAATTCAATAAAACTTGGTGTCCCCGAAGGTATATTACATTTTGGAATTCCAAGTGCACAAGGTCAATAAAAAGGTCTAAAACCTAGTCTAGTTTTCATTCCCGCAAAAATCCTTCAAACACAGTACTTTTTGTAACTGTCGGTCTAGTTCAAGCATCTCTACCGGTAGAACTACCGGTTTAAGCACTTCTACCGGTAGAACTACCGGTTGAAGCACCTCTACCGGTAGAACTTCCGGTAGACCAAGGGTTTTCAATTTCTTCAACTCTCTGCCAAAATTCGAGCCACTTCTATCAGTAGAACTTCCGGTTTAAGCACCTCTACCGGTAGAACTTCCGGTAGACTAAGGGTTTTCAATTTCCTCAATTCTCTGCCAAAATTTGAGTCACTTCTACCGGTAGAACTTCCGGTTTAAACACCTCCACCGGTAGAACTTCCGGTAGAACTTATAAAGTTCAATTTTTTTCACACTTCTCTCCTTCTTCACTTCCACATTTTTACCACCTGCACTCCCCAAGCCTACATGCTTTCCAATGGATGATTTCCACACAAAAATCCACTCCCATTTCAATCAAAACTTCAAATTCGCAAACCCATTTACATTCGAATCATGTATTACTAACTTGTAAGATATTCCATTGAAAAACATGCTTCCATTCAAGACAAAACTTCTAGATTAGGTAGAGTAATTAGCAACCATGCTTATCAAGATTAAACAAGCTAAAAGCGATTAATAACATGAAAGAAAAGACAAGCTTTATGATGAATAACATTTCCAATGTAAAATACCCTAAAACTGGCAATTTATTAGGAAGAACTAAAAGATTTACTTGCCTTGGTCCAATGTCAAGCAAAACTTCACAAAAACCAATAAGAAGGGGTGCTCCACGAAATCTACACAAAACTCCCAAAAGAGAGTACACAAAAATCACCATTTTGGTCACTATAAAACCCCATTCGAAAATGGGTTTGAACTCTAAATGAGCTAAAAAACAAGATAAGAAAGAGTGAGAAGGAATACCAACCAAGACCTAGTTGAACAAGGAGGATAGAGCTTGAAGATGATGAATAGTGAAGGGATTTGCTCCAAAAACGCGTCTAGCTATAGGTGAAAGTTCCGGATCCTAACCCTAGAGGGGGGGGGGGGGGGGGGGGGAGGGTGTGAATAGGGTGAGCTACAAATTGATTGCCAATTTTAATTTTCTTCAAATTAAACTCCAACTAGTGATGATAACATGAAAAGATGCGGAAGATAAACAAATCAATCACCACAAGTCATTCACCATTGCACAATGATTTATAGTGGTTCGGCCTCAATGCCTACATCCACTACCGGCTTGTGATCTCACACCCCACCGGGTTTCCACTATTTATGCTTTTACAAAAGGCTAAGCAATAACCCTTACAATGATGTTTTTAAGGCTAAACAACAACCTAACTATTTGCTTTTCTCGGATAAGGAATAACCTTTACAATTTGCTTTTCTTAGGCTTAGCAATAACCTTTCATACAAATAGTTTTTCTTTCTCAAGAACGTGTCTAAACACTAGGAGGGAAATACATTAAGCACAATATATATTGCCTCTAAAATAGGCGAATGAGAAGATGAAAATCAACTCACACAACACACTATAAATTGCAAAGATGAATGATCATGATGTGTGTGTGTGAAAACTTCAATCAAGTTGAAAATGAAGGCTCAATCAGTTTATTCTTTGAAGCAATTAAAAGTTTAATGCACATAAAATGATTTGATTGAAGTGATGTGCAAATCACATGAACAAAGTACAAACTTGCTGAAGATATGAAAATCCAAAGCTTGCAAGTTGTATGAAATTAATTATGTTTAAACATGTGATGCATGTGATATGTTGTTTTCAAAATCAAAGTAATTCAACTAAAGTTTTAAAGATTGAAAACAACAAAGAAGATTCATACAAGTTAGTGAAACATGTTATAACATAAATTGAAGATTTTGATAAAACATGTCTAAGAAGTTTTCTACCACAAACTTGATTTGAATCAAGGTGAAGAATCCAATAACTTGAATTAAAGATTAAGAGAGGAATGGATTCAACACATCATAGTTAATATGCTAAAAATTATTTACCAATAATTTAGACAACGCATAAAAAGATATGATTAGGAAAAGTCAAAGCTTACTTGGTGATTGAACTTCATTAATCCAAGCTTAGCTTTACTTAATGATCCTTTGGCCTTCTTAGTTCATTTCCTTTGATTTGCCTCAGTACACCTCAGAAATGGCTTCAAGAATCATCACTTTTGGCCTTGGAATGAACTTCCTTTTATAGAAATTTTGGGCCAACGGCTATATGTCGGTTAGTCGACATCCAGGGGTCGGTTAACCGACACCCCCAACGGTCACAGGCCAACGGTCATAATTTCGAAATTTTGCTGACCAAAAAGTATGGTTCGGTTAGCCGACAAGTTCGGTTAACCGAGGCCTGACTGACAACCTAACCGACAATGAAAACAGGGTCAGAAAACACTTCTCTGGAAATCTAACCGAGAGAGCTTCGGTCAGGTTCAGAAGCAAGGTCGGTTAACCGAGCCCTGACCGACAAGCTGATCGACAGAGAAAGATGTGAAAATGCAGCTCTCTGAAAATCTGACCGACAAGGTGTTCGGTTAGTCTAATTTCTATGGTTGGTTAACCGACACTTAACCGACACACAGACCGACAACTGAAATACCATTCAGAAAAGCTAATCGAGTGAGTTCGGTTAGGCTTCGGTCCAAGGTCGGTTAGCAGACACCTGACCGACAGGCTGACCGACAGTATGGTCAGACTGTTTTCTGAAGATCTGAGTTTACAAGTAAAAATCTAAGTTTTGAAAGCTTTTGAAACACAGAGTGTAAAGGTGTTTGAGACAAGGTTTTCTCAAGAAAAGGCTTTTCAAAATAAGACTAAAATCAACCAAAAGGTTTGAAACAGAGTTTGAGCAAGTTGATTTAAATCCTGTGATTTTCAAGATAAACCTTTGAGAAATGATATGAGATGATCATGATGCAAATGTTGGACATCAAATTGCAAACACAACTTAGGGTCTAACAATCTCCCCCTTTGCAATTTGATGGCAACATACAAAAAAAAAATTAAGAAACATAAAACTCATCACTAGCACATCACTCATTCATTCATTTCTACAACTCTTGGTCTCCATACTTATCAATTCTTCTTGAGTTGAAAATTGACTTCTTGGCTTCTTCATGAGCTTCCTTCCTTTCTTTTCTCCCCCAATCTTCTAGATCTCCCCCATTGTGTGTGCTTCCACACAAATTCTCTCCCACAACCTTTTTCTCCCCCATAGTTTTAGAAATCATACTTAGCCATTTCCATTTCTTCTCCCCCATTGACATCAAATTGCTAAAAAGTCTGCAAAAACAGCTCATACAAACATATACCTTTCTCATAGCATAATACTGATATCATTTGATAAATTTTGAATATAAAAGCAAAGGAGAAACCACCATGAAAAAACAAAATGAATTCACAAGTTTTCATTCATGTCTCAAATGAAAATGTTTACAAAAAAATAAACCATAAACATAAACATAGTCATAAACATCATCAACATCCAACACATCCATCAAAAACCAATTGAACCAAATTACACCACCATTCATACTACCAATGAGAAAACAAAAATAGTGGTGACAGCAAGCATCTTCTACTCCGAATCAGGAGGTGGTGGTGATGGAGAAGGAGGAGCTCCAACATCATCTCGACTACAACTCTTTGAAATTCTGGAGAGATACTGAAACAGTTTGTTCAGTGTCTTCTTGTTCTTCTTTTGCTCCTTCTTCATGTAAGCCATATCTCTCTCAAGAATTGCCAAGCGATCCACGGAAGAGGAAGGACGAGGAGATGGCATGGATGTTGAGCCATGAGTAGGAGAAGGTGGTGCTTGAGCCAAGGGAGGGTCATCAGCTATAGGGATTTGAGCGTTGGGAATTAGATTCATTTGATTCACATTAGCTGGTGATAATGGAGTTTTGAAAATAGGTTGCTCTCCAGAAGGCCTGGGTATCCCAAATGAGAATGCCAATTGAGTCATCAAATATCCAAATGGTATTGCATTTTTCTGACCAACGTTGGTATGAAATTTGATGATCGTATGACAAATGATGGAGGGCGAGCAAATGGGTGTACTAGTTACCACCTTGGACAAAAGGTTAGCCATATAGGCTGTAAGCTCAGTCCTATTTCCCATCCTAGGGTAGACATTGTAAGTGAAGCAATGATGGATAATCCTATAAATGGGAAAAAGAGAATTTAAGGTGAGATGATGTTTTCTTTTATCCCAAGGGGCATTGAAACCACAAATGTCCCTAGTGGCCTGGGTTCTCTCATCTTCATTAGGGGAATCTGATACCAATGTAAGTCCATTCGGGGTGCAAGGTATCCCCATAATGTTCCCTATCCTCTCAGGTGTGATCTCTACATTCCTATCTTCAAAGGAGATAGTAAAAGAACAAGTATTTTCTCCAATGAGAGTGCTTGAGATTGATGAGTACATATATCTCACCAATGTGGGATAGACATCTCCACCCCAATGAAGTATATCATCCCATCCTACTCTATGAACTATTCCCATTAAGTCATGATTTTTTATTTGGTTTACTAACACCCTCCTTTCCATAGCTATGGACCTATTTCTCAATAATTGCAGAGTGTTAGCATCAATCCTCAGCTCTATGGATGGTGGTGGAGGGGATTCACTAAAGTCTGAATGTTCATCTATAGGCCTACTGGATGTGGCAGTGGCCTTCCCCTTTTTAGATAGCCTTGGTACGGCTTTTTTCATTCTTGGAGGCATATTGGTCGGGCAAGATTGAAGGTTTTTCTTTAATGTGAATCAGTATAAATCTTTTTCCCAATGCTCAAAAGGTGAGAGGGTCACTGAAGATTAAGCAGATTTGGTTGTGACAATTCGTCAAACACCTAGTGTGCAGACTAAGGAAATGAAGGCACAGTTGACTGTGGATGCCCCAAAAATATGGATCTCCAATCCTACAATACATGCAAAAATTCCATAGAGACCACAAATAAACTATACATTCCAAGAAATTTTGAACAATGAAAGTTTGGGAATTTTTGGATGAAGCAGTCACCTTGATCTTAGGGAAAACTGATTGATCCCAGCTTGGAAGAGGTGGCACTCCTGTAGCCGATGATTCTTTTGAAGAAATCAGAGAATGCTTGCAAGAAATCAGAGAGAATGACCAAGGCTTGATCTCACAGATTCATGTTGACTGTCAATGTTGTGAGGCTCCAACGATGATGAAGGAGATGAAAATGACGATGACTTGCTTGGAGGATGATTGAGAGAGGATTTTAATTGGATTGAGAGAAGTTTTCCGAGCAATGGGGAGGAGATTTGACTAATTTGAGGATTTGGAACAGGAAGTTCTCGTCTAGGGCACAAAGAAGGAAGATGATGAATAGTGAAGTGAGTTTTCAGTCTGTGCGCAGGGATTTATTCGTCCCTGTGAGTTGTCGGTTAACCGACAACTTAAGTGTCGGTCAGCCGACGCCTGTAGAGAAGTGAATTAATTCACTAATCTACATTTTTGACTTATGATCACTAGTTTGAGGATATTTAAGATAATTTGACTATGGAGAACAATTAACATGATCATAAGGAGCAATCTAATAAAATCTTTTTCAAACTAGATTGATTAATCTCATGCATTTTAACATAAAATACCTTTTGAAATTTTAAAAATGCATTTTCAACAATTAGTTCTCAAACAAGTAACACTTTAAACATGTAGAGAAAGCCAAGGAAATTAGAGTCAACTAGACTTAGGACCAATATAAAAATGTAAATTATAAGAAGTGATTGGTCTAATCTAATCCCAAAGGCCTTAATGTTTGTCTAAAAATCTAACCTTAGGTATCCATCTAAGGTCTTGAATCTTTAAGCCTATGTTTGAGATTCCACCAACCAAGGGAGATAATTTTTCAATTTTAGTAGACTTGTCATCAATTTTTGGTTTGACAATTTTATAAAGATGATTAGTCTTTGATGGTTAGTGATGATTTTTCACTATGTTCTTATTTCTTTTAACTTTTCCTCCTTCTTTTTGCATTTTGAATTTTAATTTCAATTGTTCAACCTTTTTCAAGATTTCTTTCATTTCCATGGTTAAAGGAGGTAGAGTGAGATGTTTCTTGTTGATGGGTTTAACTTGATAGCTTTGGACTTGATTAGTCCTTTTAAAATCTATCTTAGGATACTCTTGTTGAATTTGTTTGACTTGTTTGAACTTTAAAGAGTCTTCCTTTGATTTCAATGTCTTACCCTTCATAGAAATTGATTTTACTTCCTTTGATTCATAGATAGGTTTTGACAAATGATTTCTTCTTAGTTTGCACTCAAATTTGAAATGCCCTTCTTTACCACAATAATGACATTTTGTTTTGGGCAAATTGGTAGGAGTGCTAAAGAGAGAGGACTCACCTTTTACAAATTTGTTGATGAACTTAGGGTCATGATAAGTATGTTTATTGAATCCAAGACTTGTCCTATCTCCATGTGATTTACCCAATTTAAACAAAGTTTCAAGTTTCTCTTCACTTTGGGTAAATTTGCACTCAAACTTTTGCTTATGAGTCTCAAGTTGAGTGACTTTGTTTTTAAGAATTGAATTTTCATTTATAACTTTTATTAGTTTAAATTCAATTCCATTAAACTTGTTTACCTTTTCATAAGTAAGTTTCAATTCAAGTTTTAGTTCATTCACATTAGATCTAAGTTGTAAAGTTTTTAAATCACTTTGAGTTTTTGATAAATTTTCTTTGGTGATTATTAACTTGGATTCTAAATTAGAAATGTCTTCAACTTGATTC
Organism: Umbellularia californica; assembly: GCA_028538565.1. Lineage (NCBI taxonomy): Eukaryota > Viridiplantae > Streptophyta > Magnoliopsida > Laurales > Lauraceae > Umbellularia > Umbellularia californica. Next base: position 30,354,600 of record JAPQWN010000007.1, read on the forward strand.
TTCACATGATCACTTATATTTGTAATTTCTTTGAGAAGATTGTCACAACTTATCTTAGATACATTTAATTCTTCTTGAACCTTTGACAAGTTATCCAAAAAAATTTTTAATTTTGATTCTAGATGGATAATGTTTTTATCTTGTCTTTTTAGAGTATCTATTAAACTCAAATTTTCTTTCTTTAGCTCATCATTATTTGTTTCAATTTCATTTTGTTCATTTTGAGCATTAGACAAGTTGTGTAAAGTGATCATAAACTTAGAGTTTAGGCATTGTATAGCTTCATCTTTCTCTCAAAGTTCATCTTTTGAAGTGACTAATTCTTTGTTTAGTCTTTTAGATTCTACTTTTAACTTGTTATGATTTTTAACAAGCTTTAAGTATAAGGTATACATGAAGGAAACCGCGATTCAGATCTGATACTTCTCATATAGAGACAACTATGGCTGATGCAAAGTATGACAGATTTTAAAAAATCTGATTTCTGCACTGTGCAGCGGAAATCAGCCATAAAGAATCGCGTAGAAACTCCATGAAATCATAATCAACATGTGTCAAATTAAAAGGAGATTATAGAAGACTATTACCTCAAAGATTTGCAAGCTATAAACCTCTGAAAATCTGATGCAAAAGGGACAAGATCAGGTCTGCAATCAGCTACTATGCTGCTGGAATTTCTGCAGGAATTATTCTTCTTCTAGTCTTCTCCTCTATCTCAAGATCCTAATCTGATTGGCTAAGGTGGTGGAACCTTAATCTAGGTTTTGAGATGAGTTTCTAGAATCATATGTGATGGAAATCTCCTCAAGAAAGAAGAGAAACAAGGACTGGACGTGTGGGGCCTTTTTCTTGTGATGCACGCCCAAAGGAGTGCTCCCTCCTTTTATGTAGATCACAAAGAATCCTTTCCCATTATGTTTCTCCTACTAATTCTCTTAGAAGTCCTAAAAAGAAAGCTCAATCCTAAGATTAATTTCCTCTTAGAAACATTCCAAATTAGAAAAGGAAACTATGATGAATATCCCTTAAACTTAGCAATTAGTAATTCTAGTTGAGCAACACTTACTAATCTCAAGTTTCTAATAAAAAGGAAACTTTATTATAGGAATACTTATCCAAGGAGAAATCCAACCTTCCAAGTAGAGAGACCTACTCAAAGTTGGAGACCCCACACTAAGAAATCCCTATGTTGGACGTCCCACACCTTTGGCCCACACTATGGCCCACATGTTCATAATTTGTCTAAAATTAAATTCATGTATGCCATCAAGGCCTATTTGAATTTAAATTCAAAATTATTTTTCCATAAAATAATTCAACCTCATCTCCTAATCAAATTAGGAAACCATGCAAAAATAAGAAAGTGACTAGAGAAGGGACCAAAAGACATATTTGCCCTTGGCTCCCAAAATGACCAAAATGTCCATGCTAAACCCATAGCAACATTAAGACCATTTTAACCTTAACTCATTCCACTAGAGAGTTATGGTTGCACTCCAGGGACAAATATTAAGTATGAAATAAGCTTGTCATAAAATGACTGTTGTCTCCGACCTACCAAGTGCAATGACCTAAATGCCCCTCTATGTAACATCCTCAATCGAGTCAGGTTATCCGATGTACTATCAACCTTCTTGATTAAATCTTAAACCTTAGAACTTCATATCCTTGACTTAATCATCATCCTGATATTATTCTCTTGATCCAGGGAGCGACCCACAAGTTCAATATCAATATGGAACATCCATATACTAAGATCTTAGATTTTGATGATCAATCGGATAATTCTAAGGGGACGATCAATCCATCAGTAGATGGCATAGATTCTATATTGCATTTGCATGTCCCAACTGATCAAGCCCGAGTACCTAACTCACAGAGCTGTTGACCCAAGAAAAGAATCTCACCCATAGTGAATTAAAGCACAAGAACTTGACTTCGTCAGTTCATCCACAAATGCTCAAGATTAAGAGCACCGGTCACTAAGTAGCATGAGGTGATTTGATCTCTCTCTGTGATAGTACTATTTTAGAGATCACACCTACAATGGTCCTGTTCAATGCATGACACATGCACTAATGAGATAGATCCGGGAAAGCCCTCCCGTGACTTAGGTGTGTCACCCTATAAAAGAGAGTATCTCATTATAACTTAAACCAAGATGAAGTGCCCAACTCCATCTTTCAGTTATGAACAAATCTGTTGTTTCCAATATCCATGAATCAGACCTATCTGTGTGAAGCCACTTCACACCTGATTCAATTATTAGAAAACAATGGGCCTTACACACAACCATACATATACACATGTTTATAGAGAAATAATCATTCCAATATATATAACCAATAAATATCCAGTAACAGAGAGAAAAAAGAAAAAAAACAGCTAGTGGGCTTTAGGGCATACACCAATCCGAACAAACTCCCACTTGCACTAAAGATCACTACTTCCTAACCTAACTCCCATAGACTCAACATGAGAAGTAAAGACTTTCTCAGTAAGAGTCTTAGTAAATGGGTCTGCTAAGTTATTAGCTGAGGCAATCTGCTCCACAACTATTTCTCCATTCTGAATGAATTCCCGGATCAAGTGGTACTTTCTCTGAATGTGCTTGCCTTTCTTGTGATTCCGGGGCTCTTTACACTGTGCTATCACACCTGTGTTGTCGCAGTGCATGACAATCGGTTTTTCTGCTGCAGAAACAACTCCTAATTCCAAAAGGAATTTCCTGAGCCATACTGCTTCCTTTGCAGCTTCCGCTGCCGCCACATACTCTGCTTCCATGGTAGAGTCAGCAATACAATCTTGCTTAACACTTCTCCATGAAATAGCCCCTCCCGATAGAGTAAAAACATATCCTGAGGTTGACTTTCTGGCATCCGTATCTGATTGGAAATCTGAGTCTGTATACGCCAAAGGCGTTAAATCATCTGCTCGATAAGTCAACATATAATCTTTCGTTCTCCGAAGATACTTGAATATATGTTTCACAGCTGTCCAATGCATAGGTCCAGGGTTTGACTGATATCTGCTAACCATGCCGACGGCAAAGCAAATATCTGGTCTAGTACATAACATAGCATACATGAGACTTCCAACAGCTGATGCATATGGAACTCTCTTCATGTTCTCTATCTCATCAGGTGTCTTAGGACATTGATCTCGAGATAGTGGTAGTCCATGTCTAGAAGGTAGCAAACCCTTCTTGGAGTCATGCATGTTAAATTTGACCAATATCTTCTCAATATATGAAGATTGGGATAAGGCTAACATCTTATTCTTGCGATCTCGCAGGAGCTTGATCCTTAAGATGTAGCTTGCCTCACCCAAATCCTTCATCTGAAATTGAGATGATAACCAAACCTTTGTGGATGATAGTGCACCTACATCGTTTCCAATGAGCAATATGTCATCTACATATAGGACCAAAAATATGACTGCATTACCACTTCCTTTCTTATGCACACATGGTTCATCAATGTTTTGATTAAAGCCAAAAGATTTGACTGCCTGATCAAACTTGATGTTCCATGCTCTAGATGCTTGCTTAAGTCCATAAATGGACTTCTTAAGTTTACAGACCATGTTCTCTTGGCTACTAGCAATGAAACCTTCTGGTTGCATCATATAGATGCATTCGTCAAGACTTCCATTAAGAAAAGCTGTCTTGACATCCATTTGCCATATCTCGTAGTCATAATGACATGCGATGGCTAAGAGAATCCTTATGGACTTGAGCATAGCTACTGGTGAAAAGGTTTCCTCATAATCGATACCCTCTTTCTGAGTATATCCTTTCGCCACCAGTCTTGCTTTGAAGGTTTCCACCTTCCCGTCCACTCCTCTCTTCCTCTTGTAAATCCACTTGCACCCTATGGGTTTGATCCCTTCAGGTGCATTTACAAGTTCCCAGACTTGATTGGAATACATGGAATCCAATTCAGATTTCATCGCTTGCTACCACATGTCAGCATCTATATCCGTTACTGCTTCATCGTAACTAGTAGGATCCTCAACCATATCCCCAGAGTCTGTCTTTAAAGACACTCCTAGATATCTATCTGGTTGTCTAGGAATTCTCCCACTACGACGAGGCTCCGGAGTGTTTAAAGGAATATCCGGTCCATCTACTGTTACAGGATCTGGTACAGATGTTATAGGGGATTCTGGAAGAATCTCCTCAAGAGTTTCTGTACTACTTAGCTCTTGATGCATCATACAATCATCCTCTAAGTATCTAGCATGAGTGCTGATGAGCACTTTTTGCTCCTTTGGATGATAAAAGATGCCACCTCTTGTTCCCTTAGGATACCCAATGAAGTAGCACATTTCCGATCTGGGTTCTAGCTTGGTAGCTTTATCATTCAGTACATAAGCTGGACAACCCCAAATGTGGATATGTCTTAAACTAGGTTTTCGACCTGTCCACATTTCTTGCGGTGTCCTAGGTACTGACTTAGATGGTACCAGATTTAAAATGTATGCTGCTGCTTCTAAGGCATATCCCCAAAAAGATATAGGTAGGGTTGCATGACTCATCATGGACCTTACCATATCAAGAAGGGTACGGTTTCTTCTCTCTGCTACACCATTTTGCTGGGGTGTACCCGGTGCAGACAACTGAGACACAATCCCTTGTTGTGTGAGGTACTCCTTGAACTCACCTAGGAGGTATTCGCCACCTCGATCAGATCGAAGGGCTTTGATATGTTTCCCTAGTTGTAACTCCGCCTCAGCCTTGAATTGTTTGAATTTATCAAACGCCTCAGACTTGCGTCGCATCAAATAGACATATCCATACCTAGAGTAATCATCGGTGAAGGTGATGTAATACTCATATCCTCCTCTTGCTAGTTTGTTCATAGGACCACACACATCAGTGTGAACCAATTCTAACAACTCATTTGATCTTAGTCCCTTTCCAGAGAATGACCTTTTGGTCATCTTTCCCTTGAGACATGATTCGCACTGAGGAAAAGGTACAAAATCTAATGAGCTCAAGGGCCCATCTTCTACCAACCTCTGAATCCGTTTTAGGTTAATGTGACCCAAACGTAAGTGCCAAAGATAGGTGTCATTGGTTGAAGATACTTTCCTCTTAAGGGAAGTAGAACTTTCTAGTTGTACATTATGCAGTGTGGGAGCAATAGGATTTATATAAAATAAGTTATCATGTATTCTACCGGAACATATAATATTTCCATCTCTACTGATATCAACACCAGAATGGAAAGAAACTGAATAATTAAATTCAATAAGTCTGGAAACAGAAATTAAATTCTTCCTCATGTCCGGAACATAGAAAACATTATTTAAAACCAAAATCCTATCATTAGAAAAATGTAGAGAAACATTTCCCACTGCAACCGCCCAAACTTTAGCTCCAGTTCCAACTCTAAAGGTAAACTCCCCTTTCTCAATTTTCTACATTATCTGAAACCCCTGCATTGAATTGCAGATTTGATTAGTGGCTCTAGAGTCTACTATCCACGAGTCAGTAGAATCAACCACTAAACAAGTTTCAATGAAATAAGAAAAAGATGTACCTTTATTAACCGAGCCTTTGAGCTTGGGACAATCTTTCTTCCAATGACCTTTGAGGCCACACTTGAAGCATTTCCCTTTGGGCTTATCATCTGTACCCTTGTCCTTTCTATTACCAGCATTTCCCTTTTTCTGTCCCTTTCCCTTGTTCTTCTTCTTCATCATCTTCTTCCCTTTCGGGTTCAGATGAGAGGAAGACTGGAAAAAGTGGGCTTGGGCCTTGGGCTTCATGATGGCTTTTGCCGCCTGGAGTTCCTTCATTAACTCCGCAAGGGTCATGTCCATCTTGCTCATATTGAAATTGAGCTTGAACTGATTGAAGGAATCCGGCAGAGTTTCTAGAATCATATCGGTTTGACTCTCTCCATCAATCTCAGCCCCTAGAATCTCAGCTACATTGAAACAATCCATCATCTTGAGCATATGATCTCTGACAGGTGTTCCTTCAGCCATTCTAGTATTCATGATGGTCCTTATAGCAGCTTGCCTAGCTGGCCTGCTCTTGTCTGCGAACATTTCTGACAAGGACATCATGATTTCGTAGGCTGTGTCCATATTCTCGTGCTGTGTTTGCAACACGTTGGACATGGAAGCGAGCATGTAGCATTTAGCCATGTTGTTCGCTTTTTTCCACTTCCTTTCAGCCTCTAACTGGTCTTCAGTAGAATTGGCATCAATATCAGGACAATTTTCTATCAAGACATACTTGTACTTCTCTACAGTGAGTACTATGTCAAGATTTCTCTTCCAATCTACGTAATTAGGGCCGGTCAACTTGTTCTCACGAAGAATACTCATCAACGGGCTAAAAGAATCTTTACCCATCTCTCTCTGGATATAAAATGGTTTATAATTAGACAGGCAGTATATATGTAACATGCATATGGTGCTTGTTATAAAAGGAAAAACATGCACAAAACTTTTTACATTATTTCAACCCTAAACATAATGTATCAATGTTTCAACCTCCTCATAAACCCTCCATCGAAAGGATGGCCGAGCCTACAGTAACGTTGAATTAAGCTATTCTTATTTGGATTATCACTATCTGGATATATATCCAGTGACAGTCCAATCACTGATTGGTTTGACCTCATAAGACAAATAACTCTAACTTCTCGAAGAGATTATTACCGCCTTATGTCAAGTGTATTACCATCTCTTATGAAAAATTCCCAGAATGTCCAAATCTAGAAGTGAGCTTTGGTAAAGAACTCCACCGAAGGGATGGCCGCTCCCACCAACACTTCATTGACATTCTATAGAAGTGATCTTTAGTAAAGAACTCCACCGAAGGGATGGCCGCTCCTACTAACACCTCATTACGAATATTCACTTTAGTTCACCCACTAACCCATCGAAGTGGTCTTTAGTAAAGAACTCCACCGAAGGGATGGCCGCTCCCACTAACACTTCTAATGAGATTAATATGAACCGAGAATGGAAAGTCGTGGGTTTTTTCCTAAACCCCTCTCCCACTTGATAATTTATCACTAGGGTTTATAAACTTTGATCTTTACTTCGTTTTCTCAAAAGCTCTTTTTAAAACTAGCAAACTTGGTTAATTAAATTCATGACTCAATGACTCAAGTCATCTTGAAAGAAAATAACCTTTGCATTAAAACATTTGAGAAAAGCCCTTAAGAGAATCAAAAACCTAATTAGGGTTTTGGGGAACCCATAGGTAGCATCTAATTAGATTTCTAGTTTAGTCTATTTTTGGAAACCAAGGGTGCCAACCTTATCCAATTTTAAACCTTAGACAATTAGAAGGTGCTGGTCTAAGTTCCGTTTAAAAACCAATTGACCAAACAAAAACATACTAATTTCAGAAAGATGCCATTTTTAGATCCTAATGGTGGCCATGTTTCTAGGTGACAATTATAGCAATTATATAAAGCATTCAACCATGCATTCCATATATAAAAGCAAATAAAAGTATGCAATCCTTGATGGCTCCCTGTCCTTAGGATTTCAAATCCTAATCGAATTAGGACTCCTCATGCATCAAGAAGTCTTGACTCCTTCATCTCCAAGGATTCCAATTTCTTGCAACCTTCTTGTCTTGAAACTTTCCTTTTCATGCTTGTGTCCATAAATAAATTTATACAAGCAAACCCATGAAAAACAAAACAAAAATTACATTGGAGATTCCTATGCTTTTCAAAAAAGCTTACATCAAGACTAGTTGGAATAAAATTAAGGAAACTTTACAACTTCCTATGATTGCTAACCACGCAATCGTACACTTTCCAACCAATTAAAACAAAAACATCCAAATCCACATAACATACATGCGAACCATTAAGGATGCTAATTATGGCTGCAACCAAATAGGTTAGTGCATAATGTACAACATGATTCAGAACTGGAAAAATTAATTCCAGCAATCCAAACATAACCAGTATACAAAAATACAGCACTAATTCAAATCTGAAATAAATTTCAGCAGGGTGCCACCATGCCCCATCTAATCTAGGATTAATTAATCACATCATGGGATCATGATTTCGCATGGAGTGGCTCTGATACCACCGAAGGAAACCGCGATTCAGATCTGATACTTCTCATATAGAGACAACTATGGCTGATGCAAAGTATGACAGATTTTAAAAAATCTGATTTCTGCACTGTGCAGCGGAAATCAGCCATAAAGAATCGCGTAGAAACTCCATGAAATCATAATCAACATGTGTCAAATTAAAAGGAGATTATAGAAGACTATTACCTCAAAGATTTGCAAGCTATAAACCTCTGAAAATCTGATGCAAAAGGGACAAGATCAGGTCTGCAATCAGCTACTATGCTGCTGGAATTTCTGCAGGAATTATTCTTCTTCTAGTCTTCTCCTCTATCTCAAGATCCTAATCTGATTGGCTAAGGTGGTGGAACCTTAATCTAGGTTTTGAGATGAGTTTCTAGAATCATATGTGATGGAAATCTCCTCAAGAAAGAAGAGAAACAAGGACTGGACGTGTGGGGCCTTTTTCTTGTGATGCACGCCCAAAGGAGTGCTCCCTCCTTTTATGTAGATCACAAAGAATCCTTTCCCATTATGTTTCTCCTACTAATTCTCTTAGAAGTCCTAAAAAGAAAGCTCAATCCTAAGATTAATTTCCTCTTAGAAACATTCCAAATTAGAAAAGGAAACTATGATGAATATCCCTTAAACTTAGCAATTAGTAATTCTAGTTGAGCAACACTTACTAATCTCAAGTTTCTAATAAAAAGGAAACTTTATTATAGGAATACTTATCCAAGGAGGAATCCAACCTTCCAAGTAGAGAGACCTACTCAAAGTTGGAGACCCCACACTAAGAAATCCCTATGTTGGACGTCCCACACCTTTGGCCCACACTATGGCCCACATGTTCATAATTTGTCTAAAATTAAATTCATGTATGCCATCAAGGCCTATTTGAATTTAAATTCAAAATTATTTTTCCATAAAATAATTCAACCTCATCTCCTAATCAAATTAGGAAACCATGCAAAAATAAGAAAGTGACTAGAGAAGGGACCAAAAGACATATTTGCCCTTGGCTCCCAAAATGACCAAAATGTCCATGCTAAACCCATAGCAACATTAAGACCATTTTAACCTTAACTCATTCCACTAGAGAGTTATGGTTGCACTCCAGGGACAAATATTAAGTATGAAATAAGCTTGTCATAAAATGACTGTTGTCTCCGACCTACCAAGTGCAATGACCTAAATGCCCCTCTATGTAACATCCTCAATCGAGTCAGGTTATCCGATGTACTATCAACCTTCTCGATTAAATCTTAAACCTTAGAACTTCATATCCTTGACTTAATCATCATCCTGATATTATTCTCTTGATCCAGGGAGCGACCCACAAGTTCAATATCAATATGGAACATCCATATACTAAGATCTTAGATTTTGATGATCAATCGGATAATTCTAAGGGGACGATCAATCCATCAGTAGATGGCATAGATTTTATATTGCATTTGCATGTCCCAACTGATCAAGCCCGAGTACCTAACTCACAGAGCTGTTGACCCAAGAAAAGAATCTCACCCATAGTGAATTAAAGCACAAGAACTTGACTTCGTCAGTTCATCCACAAATGCTCAAGATTAAGAGCACCGGTCACTAAGTAGCATGAGGTGATTTGATCTCTCTCTGTGATAGTACTATTTTAGAGATCACACCTAAAATGGTCCTGTTCAATGCATGACACATGCACTAATGGGATAGATCCGGGAAAGCCCTCCCGTGACTTAGGTGTGTCACCCTATAAAGGAGAGTATCTCATTATAATTTAAACCAAGATGAAGTGCCCAACTCCATCTTTTAGTTATGAACAAATCTGTTGTTTCCAATATCCATGAATCAGACCTATCTGTGTGAAGCCACTTCACACCTGATTCAATTATTAGAAAACAATGGGCCTTACACACAACCATACATATACACATGTTTATAGAGAAATAATCATTCCAATATATATAACCAATAAATATCCAGTAACAGAGAGAAAAAAGAAAAAAAAACAGCTAGTGGGCTTTAGGGCATACACCAATCCCAACAATACAAATCATCATATGCTTGTTGAAGATCATCTTGATTTTCATTTTCTTCATCACTTGATTCAAGTTGATATTCATTATGTTCAAGATTTGAATCTCCAATGGATGGAAGAAGGTGACTAGGAGAATCTACAAGTGAATCTACATTCTCTATCTTAGTGGAATCCATAAAGATGATTTTCAAGATAAGTCCAATAGGTTTATACACCTAATCAAGAGTTCCAAACATGATCCTAAATATAGAGCACGAGGCTCTGATACCAATTGAAAGTTCCGGATCCTAACCCTAGGGGGGGGGTGTGAATAGGGTGAGCTACAAATTGATTGCCAATTTTAATTTTCTTCAAATTAAACTCCAACTAGTGATGATAACATGAAAAGATGCGGAAGATAAACAAATCAATCACCACAAGTCATTCACCATTGCACAAAGATTTATAGTGGTTCGGCCTCAATGCCTACATCCACTACCGGCTTGTAATCTCACACCCCACCGGATTTCCACTATTTATGCTTTTACAAAAGGCTAAGCAATAACCCTTACAATGATGTTTTTAAGGCTAAACAACAACCTAACTATTTGCTTTTCTCGGATAAGCAATAACCTTTACAATTTGCTTTTCTTAGGCTTAGCAATAACATTTCATACAAATAGTTTTTCTTTCTCAAGAACGTGTCTAAAGACTAGGAGAGAAATACATTAAGCACAATATATATTGCCTCTAAAATCGGCAAATGAGAAGATGAAAATCAACTCACACAACACACTATAAATTGCAAAGATGAATGCTCATGATGTGTGTGTGTGAAAACTTCAATCAAGTTGAAAATGAAGGCTCAATCAGTTTATGCTTTGAAGCAATTAAAAGTTTAATGCACATAAAATGATTTGATTGAAGTGATATGCAAATCACATGAACAAAGTACAAACTTGCTGAAGATATGAAAATCCAAAGTTTGCAAGTTGTATGAAATTAATTATGTCTAAACATGTGATGCATGTGATATGTTGTTTTCAAAATCAAAGTAATTCAACTAAAGTTCTAAAGATTGAAAACAACAAAGAAGATTCATACAAGTTAGTGAAACATGTTATAACATAAATTGAAGATTTTGATAAAAAAATGTCTAAGAAGTTTTCTACCACAAACTTGATTTGAATCAAGGTGAAGAATCCAATAACTTGAATCAAAGATTAAGAGAGGAATGAATTCAACACATCATAGTTAATATGCTAAAAATCATTTACCAATAATTTAGACAACGCATAAAAACATATGATTAGGAAAAGTCAAAGCTTACTTGGTGATTGAACTTCATTAATCCAAGCTTAGCTTTACTTAATGATCCTTTGGCCTTCTTACTTCATTCCCTTTGATTTGCCTTAGTACACCTCAGAAATGGCTTCAAGAATCATCACTTTTGGCCTTGGAATGAACTTCCTTTTATAGAAATTTTGGGCCAACGGCTATATGTCGGTTAGCCGACATCCAGGGGTCGGTTAACCGACACCCCCAACGGTCATAGGCCAACGGTCATAATTTCAAAATTTTGCTGACCAAAAAGTATGGTTCGGTTAGCCGACAAGTTCGGTTAACCGAGGCCTGACCGACAACCTAACCGACAATGAAAACAGGGTCAGAAAACACTTCTCTGGAAATCTAACCGAGAGAGCTTCGGTCAGGTTCAGAAGCAAGGTCGGTTAACCGAGCCCTGACCGACAAGCTGATCGACAGAGAAAGATGTGAAAATGCAGCTCTCTGAAAATCTGACCGACAAGGTGTTCGGTTAGTCTAATTTCTATGGTTGGTTAACCGACACTTAACCGACACACAGACCGACAACTGAAACACCATTCAGAAAAGCTAACCGAGTGAGTTCGGTTAGGCTTCGGTCCAAGGTCGGTTAGCCGACACCTGACCGACAGGCTGACCGATAGTATGGTCAGATTGTTTTCTGAAGATCTGAGTTTACAAGTAAAAATCTAAATTTTGAAAGCTTTTGAAACACAGAGTGTAAAGGTGTTTGAGACAAGGTTTTCTCAAGAAAAGCTTTTCAAAATAAGACTAAAATCAACCAAAAGGTTTGAAACAGAGTTTGAGCAAGTTGATTTAAATCCTGTGATTTTCAAGATAAACCTTTGAGAAATGATATGAGATGATCATGATGCAAATGTTGGATATCAAATTGCAAACACAGCTTTGGGTCTAACAGTAGCTTTCGAAAAGAGGAAGAAAATGGTGGTCTTGGATATGAGATTGGGGCTTTCTTGCTAGATCATTCAAGGAAGAAAAGGTCAAGAAGGAAGCTTTCTTCTCTTCTTCACTCTAGGTCAAGGAGAGTTGCAGAGATTGGGAAAAAGGGAAAGGAAGAGAAGAATGAGCTTATATAGTGTCTGGAAGTGGGTCCCCTAAGCAGTGGAACTAAAAACGCTTAAAACATGGTCTTGTGGACCCCGGATGGAATCGACGAAGAAGAACAATACGATCGTCGAAAAATCTAGTTTCGGAAAAGTATACTTTTGACATAGTTTCATGACTTCGAAAAGTGTGCCCAGATTTAGCATGAAAAGACAGATTTACCCTTATCGGGCCAAAACTTGGGTTTCTGGGCCTCAAATACATGCAGGTTAAAAACGAAAGCTGTCACAAATAATAAAACCATTCAAGATAAATAAAAACCACAACCATAGCAAAGATCTAGAACAAGAACCCATTTTTACACGTGTACTCAGGGCGTCCCTGAGCATGTCTGACTCATACTAAACGTCCTCAAAATCCCCAAAGCTATAATCCAGACTAAATCTAATCACATTCTAACCCAACTAGTACTAAGACTCACTTAAGACTAAACACTCACTTAATTAGTACTAATCGAGTTGGTCTGGGTCGGGGTCTAAGAGCTATGCCAAGGTTCCTTAAGCTTTCTAATTAACCCATGTAACGAGCATTAGGTCAATGACTCCCAAACCAGATGGCTTTAGGGCACGAGGTATGTAAATACCCTTAAGGGCTTACTAACTCGGGTTAAAAAGGCTACGAACTCGAACTAGTCACAAAAATTTTTATTCTTTTTAAGACTTCTTAACACTTTTTTTTTTATTTTTTTTTGCTGTCTCCAACAATAGGCAGCCCTTTTCATGTATCCACCCGTCAAACTAGGAAGCTCTGTACACTAAGGGTCGATTTTCCTCTTCGTTTTTTTTTTTTTGAAAAGAAAATGGAAAATCATAGCTTCACATTCAAAACCTTAAAAACGTATACAATCTGTGTAAAAGTGAGGGATCAAAATTCAGCACTTTTCAAAAAACTCTTTCCGTAAATAAAATAGTGAACCATTGTTTTCTTTTGCCAAAAATAAATATCTTCAGCCAATAAAAATTCTCTTGAAAGTTTCCCTCTAAAAAATATATTTTTTTTACTCCTGAAAAGTGAAAAAGAAAATGTAGAATGAAAATTGAACAAATGATCACATGTCAAGTTCTAACTCACACCCCCAAACCTAAATCCAACATTGTCCTCAATGTTATGAATGCATGTGTAATGTGAAAATGAACAATAAGGAAAATTAGAACATTTTATCATGTGGGGTGATTGTAAAAGAATGTGATCAACCAGTTCAATTACTTTTCAAAATTGGGTTGCCTCCCAAACAGCGCTAAGTTTAATGTCGTCAGCCCGACGCGACCAAAAATGATTAATCCTGATAAATTGGGTCTTTCAGAAGGATATCCTCAATGTTTTTATCCTTCAGTTCCAGAAATGGTTTCAACCTTTGACCATTCACTTTGAAAATATCTCCATTCTTGGGATTTTCAATTTCCACAGTACCATGAAAGTAAACAGTCCTGACAATGAATGGACCAGTCCACCGGGTTCGTAACTTCCTTGGAAATAGGTGTAACCGGAAATTATACAAAAGGACTTTCATACCCGGTTCAAATGATTTTCTTAAAATTGACTTATCATGGTCCAACTTCATTCTTTCCTTGTAGATCTTGGCATTCTCATAGGCATCATTTCGAAGTTCTTCCAACTCATTGAGTTGTAATTTGCGCAGAGTACCCACAGTGGGTAAGTTAAAATTAAACTTCTTAATGACCCAATAAGCTCTATGCTCCAATTCAACAGCAGGTGGCATGCCTTTCCATAGACCAACCTATATAGGGACATCCCAATAGGGGTCTTATAAGCGGTTCAATAATCCCACAGTGTATCGATCAATCACAAAGACCAGTCTTTCTGAGTGGGATTGACCGTCTTTTCCAGAATTTGTTTAATTTGCCTATTTGAAATTTCTGCTTGGCCACTTGTTTGTGGGTGATAAGGTGTGGCAACCTTATGGGTGACCGAATATTTTTTTAACAAATGCTTAAAAGGACGATTGCAGAAGTGAGTGCCTCCGTCATGAATGATCGCTCTAGGGGTACCAAAGCGAGAAAAGATATGATCTCTCATGAACTTAATCACCACATGGTGGTCATTCTTCTTTGTCGGTATGGCTTCTACCCACTTGGAAACATAGTCTATTACTAGCAAAATGTAAGGAATTCCAAAAGACTTTGGAAATGGCCCCATGAAGTCAATTCCCCACACATCAAAAATTTCCACCATAAGTATGAGATTCAAGGGCATCATGTTCCTTTGATTGAGCTTGCCAAGCTTTTGACATTTCTCACAGTTCAAACAGAAAGTGTGGCAATATTTAAAGATAGTGGGCCAGTAAAACCCACACTGCAAAACTTTTGCAGCGTCTTTTTCGAACTAAAGTGGCCCCCACAAGCATGATCATGGCAGAAGGAAATGACCGAGTAATGGTCATGATCAGGAATGCATCTCCTGATGATCTGGTCCGGGCAGTACTTAAAAAGATACGGGTCATCCCAGAGAAAGTACTTGACCTCAGTTAGGAATTTTGATCGATCCTGTTTTGACCAATGGGTAGGCATTTCCCCTGTAACAAGGTAACTGATTATATCTGCAAACCAGGGGATTTGAGAAATACTGAGCAATTGTTCATCAGGAAAATTTTCATTCAGTGGGACTTCATTTGATGGCTCTAAATGTATCCTCGAAAGATGGTCTACTACAACATTCTCACATCCTTTTTTATCTCTTATTTCCAAATCAAACTCTTGTAGCAAAAGGATCCACCGAATCAATTGGGCTTTTACATCCTTTTTGGACAGAAGGTATCTCAGGTCTGCATGATCCGTGTAGATGATGACTTTGGACCCTATCAAGTAGGACCAAAATTTCTCCAAGGCAAAAATCACAACTAGCAACTCTTTTTCAGTGGTTGTGTAATTGAGTTGTGCATCATTGAGGGTCCTACTAGCATAGTAAATCACATGAGGTAGCTTCCCAACCCGTTGACCTAAAACAGCTCCAATAGCAGTATCGGATGCATCACACATTAGCTCAAATGGAATGGTCCAGTTAAGTGGCTGAATTATAGGGGCTGAAGTTAGTTCCCTTTTCAGTCTTTCAAAAACCTTTAGACACTACTCATCAAATTCAAACTTCACAATTGGCACAAAGGTTTAGCAATTTTACTAAAATCCTTGATGAATCTACGATAAAAACCAGCATGGCCCAGGAATGATCGAATCTGCTTAACTGATTTTGGTGGTGGCAATTTGAAGATCAAATCGATTTTTGCTTTTTCCACCTCAATTCCATTATAAAAAATAATGTGTCCCAGAACTATGCCTCTTTTTACCATAAAATGACATTTCTCCCAATTTAATACTAAATTCTTTTCTTTGCATCTTTCAAGTACCAGGGACAAATGATGTAAGCACTCCTCAAAAGAATTGCCAAAGACCGAAAAATCATCAATGAAAACCTCAATGAATCTTTCTACCATGTTAGAAAATATGCTCAACATGCACCATTGAATGGTGGCCGGTGCATTGCATAGCCCACAGGGCATGTGTCTGTAAGCGAAAGTGCCAAACGGACATCTGAAGGTGGTCTTTTCCTGGTCCTCGGGTGCAATTGGGATTTGATTATAGCCTGAATAACCATCAAGAAAACAATAACATGCATGATCGGCTAACCTTTCGAGCATCTGATCCAGGAATGGGAGGGGAAAATGATCTTTCCAAGTGACTTGAGTTCAACTTCCTATAATCAATGCATACCCTACATCCAGTCTGTATCCGAGTGGGTACCAATTTATTGCCTTCATTTTGTACCACTGTTATTCCAGATTTCTTTGGTACCACTTGAACCGGGCTCACCCATGCACTATCAGATATGGGGTAAAGCACTCCTGCATCGAGTAATTTTAAGACTTTCGACCTAACCACTTCCTTTATTGCAAGCTTTAGTCGCCTTTGTGGTTCACGAGAAGGTTTTGCATTTTCTTCCAAATGGATTTTATGTTGGACTACAGATGGGTTAATTTCTTTAATATCTGCAATGGACCACCCTATCGCTTCCTTATGTTCATCCAAAATTTTCACAGGTGGGGAAGCAGATGGAGTCAGAATCTCATGCTTCGGTTGCCACCTGGAGAAATCTATGGATGGAGTTGAGTCTAACAGTGTGTTGACTTCCTCAATATGTCCATCTACATCAAATTCACTTCCAAAGTGGGCCAGACAAGCCTCTAGTGGATCTTCAAGTTTCAAATAGGCTAAGTGATTTTCCACCAATTCATGAATGTAACTAACTTCAAAAACTCCATCATCCTCATCAGGAGTTTGCTTACTGACATTGAAAATGTTCACTTGGACCGTCATGGTCCCAAAAGAAATTTGCATTACTCCATTCCTACAATTGATCATGGCATTTGAGGTGGCTAGGAATGGTCTCCCCAAGATGACTGAAATTTTGGGTTCAGCCCCAGATGTGTGTTTAGTATCCAAGACAATAAAATCAACAGGGAACACAAAGTCTTCGACTTTGATAAGAACATCTTCAACTGTTTGTTTTATGGTCTCAATCCATTAGATGATGAATATATTGATTAATTTCTTTATTTATCAATATATTCTTACTTTCCTTTCATGAGATGAATGGTGATTTATTACTTGTTTACACATAACTAATATAAATGACATAATGGTTCATGAGATGAACCGGTGTCCACAAGTATATTAGATGTAACACACGTGTATAGATGAGATCCATATACAGGAGACATGTGTAGCAAATCTTATACTTAAATATCTTCACAACTAGTGATGAGATTGGACATCTCATACTGTCAAGGTTGCAGCACTTTGATCACTATGAGATAGTGTGATATGTCTCGATAATCAGAATGAAAGATTCTGGATCATAATGCTAGTACATTGGATGTATTGAAGGACCATGAGAAGCACCTTAAGAATACTGTCTTTACTTTAAGGTATGCTCTCATAATTCCCTAACAATAGGCTCTCAATCTTGAGACATTAATGAACTCAAGTTTCTATCTATTCATTTGCTTTGAGTCACCAATGAGTGAGGCCAATTGTAGGTCAACACCTCGGTGATTTGGGTGAGTGGTAGTAGAGCTGTGAGAACATTCAATGGTCAAGATGGAATCTATCCTGATTATCCCCTTGTGCCAATTAATGGATTTATCATTGGTAATTGCGCACCCATTCTGATTAAGAGTTAATTGGATAGGTACCAATCGATCATTATAATTAATTGGGGCTCAAGGATAATAAGATATGGATCTAATTTGGTGGACAGGTCCAATTGATCCATGGATATAGATGGAGGGGCCTACTTGTGGTCATAGGGAAGTTTAGGGTCTTCTATGTAATTTATTCATAAGACTGGAGTTCAATTGCATTTATATAGTGGAGTTATTTGTAATTAACTGTGGGCCCGGATTGCACATGAGATGTGGGGTCGCGTGTCCCAGTTGGAGCCAGCTTTCTAAGGAATCCCTAGTGGTCCCCACACTAGCCCAAGTATTGGATAGATACTAATTTTAGTAGAACTCTAGATGGAAAGGAATTAGAGAATTACTATTTCTATTTGAAGTGAGACTTCTAATAGTGGTAATAGTAAGCTACTAATTATTAATGGAAGTAGGACTTCTATTTTAATCAGAAAGAGAATGTTACTAATTAATGGAAGTGAGACTTCTATGGGAATTAGTAATAGAGGAGTTGCAAGAGGCTATAAAAGGGTAGCAACCCCCTTTGGACGTCCCAAGCATTAGTGTGCATGAGTTGTGCAAGGCTAGCCCTCTCTCTCTTATCCTCTCTTGTGCAAGTTGTTGCACATCTCTTCTAGTTCATTTTCTAGTTGTTCTCTAGTAGTTTTCTTTAGGAGATCCCACCCATCTCCTTAAGAAAAGAAATCTGATAAGGGACATAGTGTGGAAGACAATTGGGTCTTGAAGATCTTGATTTGATTTGCGAAAGAGTTCGACATCAAAGAAAGTAGCAACTTCTCTATTAGAGCACAACCGAGCTCCGAAGGTATAATCTACTTCCTTGCATGTTGTAGATTTATTTGAAGCTTTTATGTTGCTGATTCTATCTTCTAGATAGACGTTTTTACTGATCTTAATATGTGAGATTGAGGGTTTGCATCCTGTATTGGGTTTTTGGCCTTATGGATACTTGATCCCTGAGTCAAGTGGGTCAAAAGTTTTGAAAATCTATCCACGAGGCCCACCTACTTCCAACAATTCGACTACCCCCTTGGGGTATCGAATTGATGCATCAGCCAATTGCAAGGTCACATGGGCCTTTTTCAACTCCCCCAAACCTAATTCTTCATAAATAAAGTACGGAAGAAGGTTCGCACTTGCACCCAAGTCTAGCAAAGCTTTCTCTATGTGATGGTACCCTATCTGGCAAGAAATGGTAGGACACCCTGGGTCTTTGTATTTGATCGGGGTTGGACAGGAAATGATTGGGCTAGCTTGTTGGGCTAGAAAAGCCTTTTTGGGCACATTGGTAGTCCTTTTGAATTTGCAAAGGTCCTTCAGAAATTTTGCATAGGCCGGAATCTAATGGATAGCATCAAGCAGTGGGATATTAATTCTCACTTGTTTGAATACTTCTAGCATTTTATCCAATTGAACAGTTGATTTTGCTGGGCCTAGCCTCTGTGGGTATGGTACCTTGGGAACATAGGTCCTAAGAGTGGGCTCACTAGATGATAGTTCAGCATTGACTGAGTTCTCTTATTCTAATATATAAATTTAGCATTCACACTTGGTTCCTCAGTTTTCACTTTCTCACTTGATTCTTCCTCAAGTTCCTTGGGTAGTTTGACCTTGTTATCAACCTGTGTACCAGACCTAAGGGTGATTATGGATTTGACTTGTTCTGGGCCTTTTCCTTTAGGATCATGAACAACTTGGCTCTTAGGATTATATTCGGGTTGACTAGGGAAGGTTCCCTTGTCTCTGGCACTGATGGAGTTAGCCAGTTGGCCCATCTGATATTCTAAATTTGCAAGGGTTTGAGTGTGGCCATTCAAAAGTTGAGTAGTGGTCTGCTGGAATTGAGCGGTACTCTGAGTCAATTGGGTCGTGGTTTGAGACATGAGTTTCATGGCCTCTTCTAAAGAATCTACCCTCTGGGTAGATGGACTGGGATTGAAATTGGGTTTTTGGGAAACGGGTGGGGCACTAACTTGAGATTGATTGGACTGAAATTGAGTGGACTGAGATGGGCCTTTGGTCCAAGAAAAGTTCGGGTTGTCCCTCCAAACTAGATTGTAAGTGTTAGAGTACGGGTTATACCTCTGACCATTATCAAAATGAGTGTTTTGATATAGTGCATTTACCTCCTCAACAGACTCAGTCTGACCCAAAGTTATTGGGTCAATTCCTCCATTCATGGCCTGATTATATCTTAATGACTCCAAAGTGTTTGGACTGGGCTTTTTGTTCAGCTCTAAGACCTCTATTCTTCTCATCAGTGTGGCCAATTTGGCCTCTGCCTCAATTTTGGGTTCAATCTTGAACATCCCCCCTTTTTAAGGAATGGTGGGTTTGATGGGCTCCCTCTTGATAGGGGCCCACTGTAATGTGTTTTCAGCGGTATCTTCCAAAATGTCCATGCTTCTTTTGCTGTTTTTTGTGTAAATTGCCCACTATAGAAAGATTCTACCATTAATTTGTTTGGTTGGGTAATTCATGCCTTCATACACAATTTGGACTAATCGGATTTTTTCAAATCCATGGTGGGGACACTAGATTAAGAGATCCTTGAACCGTTCCAAATAACTGTAAAGTGCCTCCCCTTCGATCCATTTGATGTAATCCATTGATGGCCTACCTAATCGAAGCGGTTTTCTGCTTGGAGTAGAATTTTTTGCAAAATTCTTCGACTAACTTGGCCCATGTAGTGATGGACCCGGCCTGTAAGGTATAAAGCCAAGCTTTAACATTTTCTTTTAGGGAGAAAGGAAATAATCTAAGTTTAAAGGCCTCCTTAGTCATGTGATTGATTCTCATGGTTCCACAAATGTCCTCAAATTCCCTAACATGTTGATATGGGTTTTCATGGTCTAGCCCAAGGAATACTGGGAGCATCTGGATCATGCCAGATTTCAGCTCAAATGTGGCATTGGTTTGAGGCAGGGTGATGTAGGATGGTTGAGTTATCCTAGTAGGGTACATGTAGTCCTTTAAAGTCATGGGTGGGTCCATTTGATCAGCCATTTTAACAATTTCTTCAGAGATTGAAGACTTTTCGACAATGGTTAAGGCTAATTCGGGCTTTATCCTGACTAACCTTTTACTCTTGCGTACCCACAGTTTCTCTCTCAGGTCTAGAGCGCATGCATCGGGTTCACCTTAAAGAAATGCAAGCCTAATCTATATGCAGGGCCCTAATGGTCTTACTAGATGATGCACAAGCAGTCAAGCACAAAGATTGAGCACAAGAAATTATCCTAGGGCCAGCCTAACTCACTAGACAGCTCCTAACTGGTTTGAAGAGTGTACTAAGGCCTCCAATCCGGTCTCATGAAGCCAAATTGACCAGGTAAGTCCCTAGGATGAGTGGTGGGGTCACAATGCACTTGGCAAGGGTCCCCCTTAAGAACCAAACTCCTAGAATAGAGACTGCCACCCTTTGGATAGACAGGACTTACCTAGACATCGACTTGACCAAAGAGCGCAATTGGTGCAACTTTTTGTTGTCTTTGTCCTAATGAGTTCGAGTCCTATGGTTTCGTTTCTACTTTGTTTTAATTAATGTTTAGGTTACTATGTGAGAGGTGGTTAAACCTAATTGGGTAAGGATTTGGTGATGAAATCCAGTCTTTATCTTATTGGGGTCAATTGCCCTTAACTAAGTGTGTGGGGTCCAATTTACTTAGTGTGTCAATCACATAATCATACTTGCTGAAATTTAAATCACCTAAGCCCCACTTGCAAGTAAAAGATTCGTGGGGTAAAGTTTAGAAACTCTTACAGCCGGCCCACGCTTTTTTTTTTTCAATTTTGAGAGCAAGTTTTTAGCAATTCTAAGAGCAACTTGTTTGCTTAGAGCAAATCCACATAGGTTCCTGCTTTTGTGCAACTCTCCTCTTACTAAGGTGACCTATTCAAAAGAAACTCTTGTTAGTAAATTCTATGTTGACAAATCAACTCAAAATTCTATCTTATCCTAATTTAAAAAAATAAGAAAATTCAAAAGACACAAAGTTAATAAAAACTCTATCAAAGTGGATTCTAAGTTATTGAAACAAAAAAGAATTCTATTAAAAAAATTAGAAATTCTAAATTATCCAAACAAGTGTCTAGATATGGTTAGAGTTTTCAAAAAGTTTTCAATTATAAGAAATCCAATCTTATCCAATTCAAATTTCAGATTTTAAAACTCTAACTAATCTAAACAACTTAAGAGATGAGATTTTAAAATTTTCAACTACCAAATTTCAAAATTTAAAGGTTAGCATATTAATCAAAACAACTAGTCTTAAAAATTTTAAACTCTATCTTACTGATCCTAATCTAATCAAGATACTAGTTAGACCAATCTAAATTTTTTTTTGTTTTTATTTACTGAAATTCGGAATTAAAAGAAATCCTTCAAAAAAATTTTTGGTTATTATTATTAATTAATTATTTATTCAGAAAATTAAATTAAAAAAAATATCAGAAAAATCAGAAAAATCAGAAAAGTTTGAAAAATTAGCAAAGTGAAATTCTAACTAATACTAATTGCAAAGAACACTACTAATACAAATTAGATGACTAAACAACCAATGCAACCTAACTATGAGCATGCATATGAATCTAATAAAAATAAAAAAAAATCAGATTTTTAACCAAAACTCAAATTTGGCTCCCCGGCAACGGCGCCAAAAACTTGATGTGAATTTAAATTCAATCTTTTAATATTGCCAGTGCACAACTGTCTTTTTGACACAGTGGTAAGTACATGTTGAATTCCACAGGGAGCACTACTGAAATAATTTTTTATTAAAATCTGAATTTTTTTATTATAATAAAAATAAATCAATATTTGAATGAGAGATAAAGCTACTATGCAAGATGAACGGATAACAATAATTATAAAGGTAGATCAGAGCAACAAAGAATCCATTAATTAATTTCAATTCTCAATCCATATACTTTAATTTAGTCTTTTGTCTTGCAAAGAACTCAGATCAGAAACAACTCAATGTTTTTGATCCGGAAGATATATATATATATATATTTAAAATTTAATTATTAAGCAGAAGAACCCAAGATCTCCATCACCTCATAAAAATATAAACTACTTTGAGCGTCAGTTAACAAATTAAACATAAAATATCAAAGGCATAAAAACCTAAGTATATTTTATCATAAGAAGATTAACTACGCAAAAAGAAATTTATTAAAAATATAAAGCAGAGGTTTGCCTGTGGCGCGAAGGCAGATCTATTATTCTAATAAATATGCATCATAGGGACAAAAGAATTAAATTAAAGGCATAGAGTAAAAATAAAATTACTTAACTTCACTTTGTGCTCCGATCCAAGAAATCTACTCCTCCATTGCAAAATATATGATTTTCATTGAGAACTTCATTTTTACAACTTCTCATTCACAAAGATTCTCCTTCAAAATAAATCCTTGGACATGGCCCAAGGCAACCAAAATAAAATAATGGAGAAAAGAGGTAAGGAAGAGAAGGTGTGGCTAGGAGAGAATAAACTAATAAACACTACACCATAATAATCGATTAGTAACGGATCCACGTCCGTTACACAAAAAATTAGTAACGGTTATTTTACGTTGACATGATTGCGTTACAAATGAAAAGTAACGGAAGTTAGTAACGCTTAATAACAGTTAGAAAGATTACTAACGATTATAAAATGTGACTGAAATTAATTTCAGCAACACATAAACAATCGTTACAATTTATTAGTAACGGTTATTAATTTTGTTTATAGTTTGTTCCCAACGGATAAAACTATTGGAATTCCCAGTTTCTGACGCATATATAACTATTTGGTCAAACTATTTGTAACGGTTGATATCCGTTACTAAGTATTTTTAAAAAAAAAAAATTTAGAAAACTTTTGCCGGCGTTTTTTTGCGCGGGGAAAAGTTTTTTTAAAAAAAATTAAATTTTAGAAACCTTTTGCCAGCACTTTTTTTGCGCCGGGAAAACATTTATATTTTATAAAAAAAATTAATTTTTTAATTTTTTTCCTGTACTAGTCGAGCCCCCTGCACGCGCAATTTCAAACACAACAAACACACTTTTTGGACATTTTGATGCAAAAGGGAAAAAATAGACATGAAACCATGTACATGGATTCACCAGTGTTGGATCCCAGCTTTGTAAAACGTTTCCAGGGTCTTTCAGAGCTCTTCTAACCATGATTAGGGAATACAAGGCATCAATCCACTTCCCAGCTGCCTCTAACCAGCATATTAGATAAAAAGGGAATACTAATGCAACATCCCCATGTTTTGAGACATAGATTGTCGTAACTGAATTGAAGCAACAAAATAAAACCACCAAACTTGGATTACTCCCAGTACTTAATCTACATAGACAAATAAATGAACCAATCTCAATGTGTAAAAAGCTTCTATTTCTATGTTGGACTTCAAAAAAATAATAATAATATAGCACACACAGAGAGACCACACTCTAACACAAGAACCATAGTGGTTAACGTTAAATTGCATTATGTTACAGCTTAATTATTGCAATCTAAATCAACTGCACATACAAAGAAAACCTACAGAACATAAGCATGACAGGTTAAACAAAAAGCACCGTATTTGTAGGGTAGACCTTCTCCTTGTACCAGGCAGGCCTATTTTGTATATCAATAGGCACCAACTTTATAACATCCTGCAACCCCTGCTCTCATATATATGAAAAAAAACCTAGGTAAGACTAATATCAAAATGACCAATTTTTTTTCCTATCCATTTATAAATTGTGACAACAAAATCAAATGATGATGCACAGGAAATACCTTATAGTTTCTAGCAATCCATACGCGTTGGGCATAAGGGCATGTATAAGATATATACAACCTTATTAAAAAAAAAAAAAAAACAGGACATGAGTAATTCAATTGTCAGACTAGAGCAGGGAATTAAACTGAAAAAAGAGAGCACAAATCCATCATAATAAGAAAAAAAGCAACACAACCTCGTTGTTCCATCGAAAAGGTTTGGTGGTTTTGAATTCGAATCCAAAACAGGGGGGAGAACCTCCTTCACTTTTCTACACAAACACCCACCAAAGCAGAAAAAACAAAAGCACCCAAGAAGAGTAAGAAGAAGAACATTAGCCCATCATCCTTATGAGACCAAAACATGCTAAAATCAATCAGAAACATGAAAAAGAACACATTTTGAAGAACACCCAGAAAAGAGAATCCAAAGAAAATGGAGTACAGGTGGAAATTTAAGAGATTACCGCATTGCCATAGCTTGTATTGGAGCTCGTGGCTTTACTGGATACAGAAATGCTCACAAGATGTGGTCTTCTGCTGCTTACATAACTGTAAGTTTTGTATTTTGGAATCAAAGAAACTTTGATGTTTCTGTTCTTTCCAAGAAATCCTTCTTCTGAAGTTTCTTGAAAGTAATTTGTGCATCTTTGTTAGTTTCAAGTTCAATAAACGCAAATCCACGATTACAATCAGGATCACTATGATCTGCAATAACTGTGACTCTGTCAATATTCTCAATCCCAATTTCCTGCAGAACCTTCATTACCTGATCAGACATAAGAATCCAACTCAGAATGGGTGTCTCTACAAAGACACTGGATAATAAGAATATGAAACTGAATAAATTTTTTTTTGCTAAATGGCAAATTGAATTAAGAAGAAAGGAAAGGCCAAAGGCCCCCAAAAACAGAGAGAAGCCACAAAGGAAGGAGAACAGCCAACCCAGCAGCAAAAACAAACTAGAAAATACAAAAAAACAAAGAAGGGGGAAAAGAAAGAAAAAATACAACCAAAGACTCCAGGAGACCAAAGCACACCCAGAAAAGGGAACTGAATGCAGCAAAAAAGACAGAGAGCAGCACACAGCAAGAAAAAAAAAGAAAAAAAAAAGGAGAAACCAGAACACAGCCCTGAGACAAGGGCTGAAACCAGCCAGCAGCGGAGCTGCACACAGCAACCACTAGGCCAGGAGACTACAACAGCAGCAACTACCAGACCACTAGACCACAACAGCAGGGCTAGCAACACAGCACACAACAAACCAGGAAGCAGGTCTGAAGGCAGCAAGCAGCAGGGCAGCACACAACCGGCCATAGCAGCAAGACAAACAACACAGCAATCAGCCAGAAACCAAAATACAAAGAAAAGCAGGAGCTGAAGGCAGCAAGCAGCAAAGCAGCACAACACACTAGAACACCAGGCCATAAAAACAGAAAATGCAGCACAACACACTAGAAGAAAAAAACCAAAATGATGCAGCCACAACCACAGCACCAACTAGAAGCTTAACAGAAAGACAAAAAAGACCACAGAAGAAAGCACCCAGCAGAAGCTTTGCAGAGAGGAACTTCACTCACAGGAGCAGCGGCACAGCAGAAGACCTGAACTCAGAAGAAAACCACTCACTCAACACAGCTACTAAAAAACCACCCAGCCAGCAGAAAAAAAGGCCCAACTCTGCTGGAAAGAAACAGCACCCAGCTTGAAGCAGGAGCTGATAGCAGCAAGACAGCAGAGCAACACACAACAAGCCAAAACTGCAGGCCACAACAGTAGATAAAGCAGCACAGCACACAACAAGAAAGCACAGCCTCAAGCACAAAGCAGCAGATAGACACCAGCAGGGACATTCTGAACTGCAAAAAGGAAAGCTCCATCACAACCACAAAAACTGAATAAATCAACAAGCTAAGACATACATCTTCCTATTTCCACGTTTTGTCAATGTTACTAAGAACATGCTCCCAGTGATCATGCATGCCATTAAACACATCCAAAACCCAACCCATGATGACCTGCAATGACAACAATGAGTTTGGATGAATAGGATATTTTATACCTTGTAATCCAATGAAGCTACTCTAACAATCCATTTGAGTGCGTAGCCATGTCTATCCACTCAACTGAATACTTCATGTAACATATGCAAAGGTATAGACCCAATCACTTGCAGCTTGTGTATAAAGACTGTGTTTCAGGGGAATGAATCGCTAATCAGCTTACAGTCACTTAAGTTACATCAGTTAAAGCTTTACCGTAGAAATGACAGGTCGATTACTGGAATCCCCACAGATGCTTTTGCCTATTTCTTTGACAAGAATATCTAAGCCAAACCAGCAGTTCAAAAGGAACTTATCAAATACTAACCACTATTAGTTGTCATCAAATACTCTTAGAGAGGACTTGAGAGGCCACTGATAAGTAAATTAAAGCTGTAAAAGCAACAGGATGTATCATGTTTTCTCAAAATGCATTGTCAGTATCAATGGCAAGCCCTGCATCTCCATAGGCAAACGGAAAAAGAAGAAGAAGATGTGGATAGAACTTTGAAGCGCTGTATAATCATGTTAACAACAATGACTACATTCTCATAATTTAACTTGCCTATGTCATATCATAGGGCAGTATTAATTCCTAAACCCAATCATCCATGCTTTACATGTTATACAAAAATGACTATTTTGCACAAACCAGAAGCAATGAAATGAGATTTTGGGTTTCAAATCAATTGAATTGCAGCTATCATACAGAATAAAAAATAGAGATTAAAGTACAATATAAGAAATTCACAAATCCACAAGCAACTAATTGCTAAGCTACGGAGGACAGGCATCTATCCTAGATGAGTACTTTCAGAACAACCAAACACACCTACCCTTATATAAAACTAAAGGAAAAGCAGCAAGCAGGAAAATAACACTTAAATATGTAAAAATGCATATATATTATACATCACCATCAGATCTTTGGTAATTAATAAGCGATAATTTTGCAAATATCAAGATTCTACAAGCAAGAGCAAGTTGAAATGCATTTGTTGCCTTATACAAAAGAGAAATAATATATATATATCTAACTGATTGAAGAATCAATTAGCCTTGGTCACAATAGAAACTGCAGTTGATCAAAACTACTATTAATTCTTTCTACCCAACGTTCAAAATCTAATTACAAAAAATAGATTATAATTCTTTCTACCAAAAAAAAAAAAAAAAAACAACTTTGAATGGGAAGAACATAGTAAAAAAAAAGATTGACAAGAATACCTTCTCTTACCTTGATATATTGACATTACAAAGACTTCCAAGAGAACCCCTTCTTCCTCCTCCTTTCTTCAGGCTTAGAACCGGCAATGCAAAGACTTTCTTAAGCTTGCATTGGCGGAGTTAAAAAGGGGTGGTTTGAATAATCTCACAAGCCCGTAAAACAAACAAGCATACTTATAAAAACAAACAACAATAATAAAAATTATACATATATGCCCAAAAGATTGTTAGATCACATGTCCAAAATGTTCAGCAAGTTTGTTACAATTTCCAACTAGAACCATAAACCAATATGTCCAAAAGACTAGCAAATTTCAATAAGAAAACTAACCATACTTAAAGCTTTAGTCAGCCCATATGTCCAAAAAGATTAGCCCTAATCAACCACTCTTAATCATACTTCAACAGTCCATCAGCCCAAATCAGCCACCCTCCAGCAACGAAACCATGTAGAGTTTTATTTCCATCCCGAGGACCATCATAGACTAGTGCATCACCTTTAAGCACTTCCTCAATATTGATCTTTGTCTCACCTCTGAGCACTCTTCTCCCATGGCAAATGTCTTTGTGCATAGGATCAGTCACTACATATCCCTTGGCTACTTCATTCCCATCCCTGTCCAACAGGGTAACTCTAGGCTTCTTAGACAATTCCACACGAGCACTTGTCGCCTCAAAAGGACAAGCCAAGTTTTGAGGAGAGACTGGAGAAGAACGATGAGGTGAGGTTGAACCATTATGAGGTGTATTCACCACAGATTGCGCTGGGACATTTCCAATTGCAATGTGAGCCTGTATTAATGGAAAACGCATATAAAGGTAGAATACAAGTTTTAAGTGTGTAAAAATAAGAACACAAGCTTAAACAGAGTTAATTAAGCATAGTTATATGTAATTAAAGAATTGAAGTTGCGTTACAAACTCAGCATCAACAAGTTAGTTAGATTGGCTAGGGAAGCTTTAACCTCAACTAACTCTTTCTCGACATCGGGACTAGATGATGCCAATGCTTTGTCGAGTAAGTATTCACCAATAGCATCATGTTCAACTTGTGTTGGCGAGATTTGAGAGCCAACAGCACGAGTATGACTTTCTGTGTGTTTCCCAAATACTTCATCTAGTACATCGCCTTTAAGATCTATGATCTCGCCAATAACATTCTCTCCCCTAATTCTTGCTTCAATAACTCTCCTTTCTTTAACGGCCTTTACTTGTTCCTTCAATATATACTTAAAGATTCAGCACTAAAACACCAAGCATAACCAAAACATAATATATACTCTATGACTAAAAGCATTACAATTTATACTCTATGACTAAGACCTACTCAATACATTAAAATGTAACGAGTATAAATACTTACATATGCAGCACAAGCACTCTCCAAAACAGATCCATCAGGATGCTCATGAGCTGTTAGGCAATCATCCTCTCAATTGACTTTGGCTTTAGGGTTCTTTTGTTTCTACACAAAAGATTATCAAGTGTTACCACAATCCACTTCCATTAAAGAGAGTAAGATAGGATGGTACCTTTTTGTAATGCATTTGGGCATATTTTTGCCACCCAAGAGTATGACCAATAGTGTTCTTCTTCCTATTTGCTGCATTCTTTGCATTCCTTTGTATGACTTCGGGTCGGAATTCACGGGTCACAAACTCAGCCCAAATAGTTGGATTCATACCTTCTGGACAAGTGGCAATAGCAGCTTCCTTGTTCAAAGCTTTCTTTATAAGCTCTTTTCGGTAGTTACTTTTTGCTATCCTGAATTTAGAAGAGAACTCCTTTTGAAGATTTTTGTAAGCCAAAGCCATAGGCACATCATATTCAAACCCACCCTATCAAGAATTATAATAGTTAGAAATTCATTTTGGTAAAGATTGTTATTGACAAAGCCTCCAAAAATAGATTGTTATTGACAAAGCCTCCCACACTTCATCCTTAAAGGTCGGCTTCACAAGCCTCCAATCTTTATAACTCAATGGGATGGTTGCTCGAATAAAATGCCCCAACCGTGTTGCCCATTTTGCCGCATTAGGACCAAGAGCAGTGCCTGTAGTAGACACTGAGACAAGCAACTTAGCCTTAACCGATGAAGGTGCACCAGATGATTGAGATGTTACCGAGGGTGTTTCTTTCCTTGGTGGGGGTGCTTCTTGACCTGATGGGGGTGGCCGCAAGGCACTAGGACCTGGATATTGGCCACTTGATGCTATTAAATTGTCCTGCAAACAGTGGCAATATTATGTATTGCATACAAAAGCATTTAAGTCAAATCACTACACCTTAAAACCTAAAACAAATCGCATTAACTTTGAGGCACAATCATCAAATTATAGTGCACTACATAACAGAAAATAGTAACTATTTAACTACTTCAAATCTGAAAATGGTCATGCCAAAACAATCAACAATAGTAAAAATTACACTACATTTCAAAACTTCAAATTAATGGCATTCAACTTTGAGGCACAACCATCAAATTGGTGCGTACAACCATCAAATTGCACCATGAAATCATATAACTCACACAAAATAAAACTAAACACAAATGGAAACATCAATAGAAAAAGTTTATATTAACATAACAGACAATAAGTTAACGTCGTCTTTCCAGCAGGGATCTCAAATTGGGTTGGTCTTCAAGAGTAGATTGAATGTCAGATGGTACATCTATCTCATCCACTCGACAAGTCAATCGCTTTGGAGAATGTATAACCACCGACCAATCGGGATGTTTCAAATCTTGTGAATAAACACTTGACCGACCTCTTTAGCAAGAATGGCTGGCTCATCCAAAAAATTAATAGAACTTTTCAGTTTGTTGAGGTTGACCATCACCAAGCTTGAGTCTAGACAGAGTTTACAGCCATTAATCTTGTCTTCCACCCTCACCCAATCAAAATAAAAAACCATCTCTTGAAAGTCAGTATAGTCAACCTCGATTATCTGTTTAATGATCCCATACCAGATTGTTGTCGCATTAATATGATTCTTGTCTTTCCTACTTGCAGTAAAAGAAGTAATTGCCCTCATGAAAACACCACTATCTTGGCTTGGGTGGTAACAGTATCATCATGAGACTTGGGAGAGAAGACAAAACCATTGACACGAGACTTCTTATATGTCTTCGCTTTAGTTGGCCCTTTGACTAACCGCCACAACATAGAATTTGTAGCATCGTCCTCCAACAACTATAACATGATACAAAGAAAACAATTTGAAAAATAAGTAGTGAGAGAACTATCTTAGTTTTCCTAAATTACATTATTTTTGTAAGAATGAATACCTTCTTGTATAACCAATCAATGAAATTTGTTTGTATTTCTACCTCTGTTTTTGCAATCCCTTTTCCTTTAGCATGTGAACCGGATTGCAACGACTCACGGTACTCGCTGCATTTTATTCATCCAGGCTTTAATATATAAGTATATATCTATATAATAACACATGTTACTTGCCTAGATAGTCAAGAATTCAGACCTGTAGAATGTATCGTGTTCTTCGACATCAAGTCGAAAAAGCACCCATCGACGTATCTGTACAAATTGGTGAGGGGATAATAACACATCCTTACCGTCTAGCATAGGCCCTTCATCACTATATTCGCCATTTTCATCTAAAAAGGCTTCTTGACTGTATTTGTGATTACCGGCTCGTGGATTGGACATGTACTCCATAGCATACCTAACAGATTCAGCAACAAGATAGGATTCCGTAATAGAGCATTCAACATATCGTTTGTTGCTAGGAATGTCTTTACACTCTTTCATCGACCTATTAAATATTCCAAACTTATTTATGTAAATGTTAAATTCAAAAACACGTCAAATAAAGTCAAAGACGATAGAAATAAAAAGTTATTTACCTTTCGAAAGGATACATCCACCGATCTTGGGTAGGTCCACAAAGCAACGCCTCATCTGCCAGATGCACCACAAGGTGAATGCTTATATCAAAAAAGGATGGTGGAAACTGTTTCTCTAACACACACAATGCCTCGACAACCATGAACTTGGCTTCTTGAATGTCATTTCTGATCAAGACCTTCGAACACAGTAAATTAAAGAATAAGCTTATTTGGTGAATAGCTTTCCGTAAGTCTCGGTGTTTCGGAAAGGCATGCTGAAGCAATACAGGTAACAAGTACTCCATGATAACATGATAGTCATGCAACTTCATTGTTAGCAAACCAGGTGGATTTAGACTAACAATGTTGCTCAAGTTAGAAGAAAAACCTGAAGGGAGCTTCAAGTACTTCAAAGTTTTCAAGAAATCCATTTTCTCATTCTTATCCAAAACAAAAGAAGCATGTGGCTTAACTGTTTTCCCCGTGTTTGAATCAATTTGCATCCACTGCCCACTGTGTATGCCAAGAAGCCTCATATCCTCTCGTGCATTTACAGTATCTTTTGTTTTACTCAAGCAAAGGATGGTGTTTAGTAAATGTTCAGCAACATTCTTCTCGGTATGCATCACATCAAGAACATGGCGGACTTTGTGGTTTATCCAGTACCCCAGACCAAAAAGGATGGACTTCTTATACCATGCCACAGTAACTTCACTACCATCACCATCAACATTCACTTCGGCTCTTTTTCGCTTGCCATTGCTGTCTTTCCAAGATACAAAATTGATACGATCTAAATGCTGTAGAAGTTTTTCCCCTCTTAGCGATTCTGGAGGAAGATTATCTTCCACTGTCTTGAGCCCCAAGTATTTCCCATCTCTAAACGGGTGATCACTTTTAAGAAACAGCCGATAATTTGTGTAAAAAATTTTCTTGCTGACAGGTAGAAGAAGAGATGGAGTATTGTCACCACATGCTGGACAAGCTTTGTATCCATGGGTTACAGAACCTGATAGGTTCCCGAAAGCAGGAAAGTCGTGAATCCCCCACATCAACATAGCTCTCAGTGAGAAATGTTCCTTCTTATACATGTCATAAGCAGGCACTCCACGATCCCACAACTGTTTCAACTCGTCATATAGTGGCTCAAGAAAGACATCAATGTCTTGACTCGGTGCCTTCGGCCCAGGAATTAGCAGAGACAACATTTGGAATTCTGCTTTCATACATAATGATGGTGGGAGATTATAAGGCACGTTGATGACAGGCCAACGGTTATAACCAGTAGATTGAACTCCACGTGGATTAAATCCATCAGTTGCAATAGCAAGCCAAACATTGTGCTCCTCATTTGCAAATTCTTTATAATTCTCTTTACATACTTTCCATTGGCCAGAATCAGATGGATGCCTCATATAATTCCAAGAAGATTCAGATCTAGCATGCCAAGTTATCTCATGCGCTATCCATGGTATTGTATACAACCTCTGGAGTCTTGGAATTAGAGGAAAGTGTCTCAAAACTTTGTTAGGCTCTTTTGAAACCTTCCCTCCTTTACCCGCTATGACTTTATATCTAGGTTTGTTACAATGACGACATTCCATCAAATTTTCATCAAGTTTCCAGTATAACATACAATTATTTTCGCACGCATGAATGCAGTTAGCCTTCATCCCTAGGTCTTTCAACATTTGCTTCATTACAGGATATTTCACTGGCAATGTGTTTCCTTTGGGTAACCATCGCCTCAACATGGACAACAATGCTGTCACACTATTTCCTGACCACCCAAACTGTTTCTTCAGATTATGAAGTCCAACAACTGCTGAAAGTGTTGCCTCAGGTCCCTCACAAGAAGGGTACAATTTTTCTTTGCCTTTTTTTTTATAGTCAAGATACCTCTTACCCAAGTCTGGTTTAGGATCAAATGGTGGTTCAATATCTCCTATTTCAGTACCATGGCAGCCCATATAAGCATCAACAAAGTCCCCTATTCCAAGCCCTTCTTCCTCAGTGTTTTCTTTATTCATGTTTCCCACCACTGGATGCTCCATCAGAGTCTTCGAGCGTCTTTCACCATGCAAAACCCATACACGGTATGAGAGATCTATACCATTTGCGATCAAATGATCTTCAACCACCTCTATGTCAATCGGAACCTATTCCTACAGATTTTACATGGGCAAGGACAAGCCGACCTGCCCAACTTTGTTTGGGCAAAAAGAACAAAATGCCTAACCCCATCTTCATAAAGTGTGGGACTCCTATTTCTTTCGTCCATCCAATCTTTCTGTATTTGCTCAGACATTCTGCGATTCAACAAAGCACTTCCAAGCATGTTTTACTTAAGAAATTTAAAACAAAATAAGCGAATAAATTAACCTACCCATGCGGAGGGAGGGGGTTTCTAATTTTTATACCCTCGCGTGTCTAATCCCAAACGAAAAATGAAGATCGTCTTGTTCTTGAAAATATGAAACACTAGTACATCATGCTAATATGTAGTACTTATGTGAAGCGTATACCACACCATATATCACATTTCCAAAAACTTTTAAACATTGTTTCAAAGTAAAGAGTATTAAAGAATCATCTTTCTTTAGGGAACTATTCACTACACCAAAATAGGATATTAGTAACACTCAAGGTTTTTGGTTAGTAACGGTTTTTAAGTGTAACTAGTTTCCTAACGTTTTATGGCCGTTAAGATTGGTTTTAAAGTGTTATATTAATTTTATTTGATTTAATAATTTTTTTACTATATCTTAATTTTTGCTCCCGCTTTTATTTCTCTTGCGTCGGTTCTCTCTCCCTCTCCCTCGCTCTATTTCTCTCTCTCTCTCTCTCCCTCCCTCTCTCTCTGTGCACTGTGCCTTCCCGCGCGCCGAGGACGACTACGCCTCCGAGACCGACGACGAGGCCGCCTCCAGCGAGGATTTAACTCTCCCTCTCCCTCTCTTGAGTCGGTTCTCTCTCTCTCTTCCTCTCCCTCTCTCTCGCTCTATTTCTCTCTCTCTCTCTCTCTCTCTCTCCCTCCCTCTCGCTCTACACTGTGCCTTCCCGAGCGCTGAGGACGACTACGCCTCCGAGGCCGACGGCGAGGCAGCCTCCAGCGCGGATAACTTGGGGTTTCCGCAGCAGCTTGTAGACACCCTCCAGCGAGGATAATCCCTTCCCAATCCAGGTGAGAACCCCACACCCTCTCATGGCCCTTTTTTGGTGGTTTGGATTGCTCTGTGAAATATCAAGAAAATGAAAAAAAAATTGGTGGGATGGATGTTGTTTTGTTTCGCCACTTGTTTGAAAAAACTCACATATTTCCTTGTGTACCATCTGCGGTTAGATTGCGAACTGGCATTGTTCATCTACATGTTCATACATTTCTTTTCCCATGAATGGTAGCACATATATTCAGCGCTTGGTGTCCAAAGACTTGGTTGGAAAGATGCATTACTTTTGCTTAAAATCTGAAGGTGAGAAAACATCACCAGTTTGTTTCACTTATTATAACATAGGTTTTGGAAACACCTGGTGTTGCACAAGAAAATTGGATTTCAATTTGTTTCTTTCATTTTTTGCATTTCAAACTCTGTTGGTAAGTAGCACAGCAAAACCCTACGAGGTTAATGTAATGCAAACTTGCAGTCACTATGCTGTCTTTTTTTTTAATAAGCACATGCCTTAATTTTTAGAAGAATTTTTTTTTGAAGTGCATTTTTTGTCTTTGTATTTGAAGTGTTTCTATATTTAGTTCAATTATGGTAGATTAATGTAATTTAATCCCATTTATAGATATCATAGATATAAGAGGTTATTTGAGATTTCCCATGAATGGTAGCAGTTACATTAGAATTTTGAAAATGAAAACGAGGCCTTTAAGAATGACAAAAATCCGCTTTTGAAATTTAAAAAATATGGTAGGTTTCACTAGTTTGATTGGGACCTTTGGCTATTGACAAAAGATTATTCTTGCAAATTCTGTTGAACTGGAAGGGGATTGGAAATTGGTTGTCGACTCCAAAGAAAAAGGGGGTCAACCATCAAATGTTGACTCTTGTATTGCTCTTCTTCTAAGATTCTGGGAGTTCAATATCGACTAGGTGCTCCCTTTCTAGCAGTAGTAGAATTTGGGATTGAGGTTTCCTTAGAATTTAGAAATGATGACAGGTGTACTTCATCTTGGGCACCTGTGGCTTTGTCATCTTCACTGTGGACAAAAGCTTGAAATTGTTTAAGTTGGCTTACCCCTTCGAAGTGTCTTTTCCTAACCTTGTAATCATAAGTGACAGTTCTGAAAGTGACCAGTCACATGATTCCAGGTTCTATTTAGATGCATGGTGATTTCTTTTATTGTGAACAGTTGATTTTGTGTGTAGTGAACAAATGTCATTGTCTACTCTCTCGTAGAAGTAGCATCGCAGAATGTCCAAACAGTTAGGTCATTTTATTTTTTCACTTCTTGATGATTATATGTCTTTTCGCCATGGATGTATTTCTCTTTACTCAACCAAAGAGAATACATAAGCAACCTCTTATAGTACATGCACGCATGCCTTTTCACCTTTGACATTGCTGGTAGGAGTTGACTCACGGATACACTTGAGCTGTTCAAAGACGTTGATGAGGGAGAGTTTTCTATTTGATGTGGATGCAAGTGTACTTTTGAATCAGGGTTGAGCTTTGATTAGTTTATTTCATTTACAATGCTAACGAAAATTTTCTTTAATGTTTGTTAAATGGATGCTGTCTGAAGTATTCTGAACTACTAATCTTTTCACCTTCCTATTTAGGAACTCAATGCTGATTGGCAAAGGGCTGCAACTGGTCTACTTGTTTCAATCGGCTCACACTTGCCTGATCCGGTAAGTCTTTTTCTAATGTGATCTATATTTTGATGAATGGATGACTGAATTGGCAACAAAAAAATTGCCCCAACTTTGTAGGGACTATGGAATATGTGAAGTCCATGCTCCAAACATATTGATTGGGAGTGATCAATGCAATTTGAGTAAATTGACTGTGATGGTTGCAGATTCTTGAGACTGCTTTTAAAAAGGAAACCGTTGGTCTTGTTACTAGAGAGCAATATGTTGAGAAGGTAAAAATGTCCTTTTTTTTTTTGTTGTTGGCAATGTTATGCTCTTGTATTGGAGCAGAGATTTTGTAATGCAGACATGTTCTGATATGGGTTTGGTTTTGTTCTTATCATAGAGAGTCAATATTCAAAACAAGATAGAAGAGGAGGAGAAGGAGAAGCTCCAAAAGTTGCAACAAGAGTGGGTGAATTTTTATTATGATTTGGTGAGAGACCTTTATAGACTTATGTCTCTGATGTTTTATCATGTTGATTGACATTTTAGGGAGGAGGAACTTGAACTTCAAAAACGGAAAAAGAGGAGGGTAGGGAAGGTGAACTTGCGCTTGTCTTTTGCTGACGATATTGAGAATGAGAGTGATGAGGAGGCTGGAGAAAGCGGTGAGAATATTTGTTTTGCTCTTGTGAATTAACTGCAACTTCTGATTTGTGGATGTGTACTTTTTTTTTTTCTATATGGGGGTTATAGAAATTTTTGTTACCAAAATATTGATTGTTAGTATTTGTTAAATGTTGACAAACAAGTTTTATTACAGTTAGGTAATGTCTTGTTCTCATACCATAAATGAGGTTACTTGGACTCCTTTCCTACCAACTTGGAGAGGGAGGGTGTAAAGTTCAATCTTTTTATTCAGTGGATGATATCCTAGGCGATTAGGAGATCGGATTTGACCTTTCCCACACACTTTGGCCAGGCTAAGTTGTTGTGTCTATCATATTTATCATGTTCTATGAAATTGGGTTTCTTTAGCAAACATGACCAACAGCATTCTTACATGGGATGTGCACCCACTAACTGTTATACATGAAAAAAAATTGTACATTTCATTGTTATTATTTTAATTTTTGAAAATTGTATAATGGAAAGTTTTGTTATGTCACTTTTTTTTTTCAAGTTCAATTTTAAGAATTAATGGAGGTATGTCATGGGTGTGTTCCTGCCGTGTTTTTTTTTTTTTTTTTTTTCCTTTTGGTTAAGTGTTTCTGCTATGTTTATCATCCGTGTTTCTATAGTTAATTTTTTTTTATTCTCTGCAGGCAATCAAGAAACAAAGAAATTTGGCCATGGGGGACTAGGCAAGGATCCAACAGTTGAAACAAGCTTTTTGCCAGACAGGTATTATACATCTCATTAATTGGATCTATATTTTCCTTTTTGATTGATGGTTTTGATCTATGGGCTGTTGAAACTCTGAGAAAGTTGGTTTTTTTTTTTTTTTTTTTTTTTTTTTTTTAAGATAGTTTTTTTTTTCTTGGGCTTTTTTATATGGTTATGAGTGAAAGTGCATTATTATGTATGACACTGACCGTTACAATTACTTGTTTGTGTTTACTTGATGTGTTACCTACAGAATGTCTCAGCCGATTCTAAAAGAATGGATGAATGAAACAGATAGACTTGGGAGTGTGTACAGGCAAGGGGTTTCGGATTTTATTCTATTTGCTAGTGGCAAAGACCAAACATCGACCACGTGTCCTTGCCCTTGTAAAAAATGTCGAAATGGAAAAAGGTTTGCGTATGATATAGTTAGAAAACATTTGATCCTTTACGGTATAGAATCAACATATCGTGTATGGGCTTTACATGGCGAGAACCCATATAAGGATCGAATGGTAAAACAAGTTGAAAAAGAAAATAGTGAGGCAGAAGGACTAGGGATGAAGAATTTTGTTGATGTTGCTTATGGCGTGCATGAAGAGTTAGCGGATGATTTGAATGAAGGTGATGGAAGTCAGGTCGAAGATGTTGAACACCCTGTTGTTCTAGAGCCTGATTTGGGTAAAAGGTACAATGAATATAAGAAAAAGCAGAAGAAAAATTATATCCTTCATGCGAGGCTCCTGTAACAACTCTTTCTGCAATTGTAGACCTCCATAACTTGAAGAAACAGTATAAATGGTCGGGAAATAGTGTGACTGCACTTTTGTCTCTGTTAAAAACATGGTTGCCAGACGGAAACACTTTGCCTTCTAAGTATCCTGTAATGAAGGCAATGTTAAAAGACCTGGGAATGAAAGCTGAGTGTATAGATGCCTGCGAAAATAACTGTATGTTATATTGGAAGACCAAAGCTGATTTAACAGTGTGTAGTCAATGTCAAACACCTAGATACAAAGTGTGATGGACCCGAAAAGGGAATCTTCCGTCCTCTCCCTCCGAACCCCGGGGGCTGACCTGGGTCTCGGTGGAGGAGGGAAAATCTCGGGCATCAACATTTTTGTACGGGTATCCCAGATTTACTTTCTACTTGGAATTTGGAATAGTGATAATCCGGAGATTCACCTTCACAAGTGGAAAGGAAATCAATCCTTTTTTCTAACTTTTCAAATTGCATTAATATTAAGAAAAGAGACAAGTTTGTTTTTTTAGAATGCCGTAGGAGGCATTTTTGTTTGTTTGCTGTAAAAGGTGATTTTGCCGTGAAAGGCGATTTTACAAAACTCATCAAATGTGAAAGACAAGAATTGTGATTTCTTTTTGTCTCTTTAGGAAATACAAACTACAATAGAAAAGTAAGAAAAGGGATCTAACTTCTTAGGAGATTGTGGGGACACGTTGAGATCGACGGTCGCAAGTCATGTGTGGGCTTCGCTATCATCCTTCAAATGAGAACATGTGATGCTTTGATTCTTTGGCTTGGCTCCTAACCTCGGTTTTTTAAAGGATAAGGACCAAGAGGAGGTCCTATATCCAATGAAAAACCGAGTAAACGGGCTGAAAAGCCGTGTTTATGCCATGTTGGAGAAGGAGGTGACCTTGGGGGGGGGGGGGGGGGGGGGGGGGTGGGGTGGCCCCCCAAGGGACGTAGATCACCTTGTGGTGCTTTCGGGAGCAAAGTAGCAGGACTTCGTCTCTCTCTTGGATTTTCTGGATTTTCAGAGTTTGCACTTGGGATCTATTTTCGTTTTTGCTTTCTTCTTGGAATGGACCTCCTTTTATAGGCTTTTGGTAGCCATGAGGTGTTTATTGGCATTGATGGCCATGATGAAAGAATTGATGAGGAGTTACAAATTGATTTTGTAACTCCTTTTTCATGGCTTGTGATTGGCCGATGAAGGTAGTGGGCATTTAATTCCCTTTAAGCTTCATGATGATGGGAGTTTTATGGGTTTAATGCCATGATTGTTTGGATTTGTAACTCCCAAATGCTTGAATCTGATTGGGCCGTCCAAAATAATGAGTTAATGACCGCACTAAGTTGTCATAAACGGGTCAATTAACGTCATTAAGTGGTCGCCAAGGCATGTGAAGAGTCGCGGGCCGCGCTGTGCCTTTTGAGATTCTTCTTGCGATCATCATAGGTGGATCCACGCATTGTTTGATGTCGGATTACGATGCAATTTCAGACATTAGTTGATGTTGGTGGGCCGGTGACATCTGTCTTGTCGATTTCACGATTGGTCAAACAAAAAGTGCACTTTCTTGGTCAGCTGGTTGGCGATCTTGAGGCGATCGGTGATGATTTCATGCTTTTGACGGTGGATCCGAGATGTCAACGAAGATCAGTGGTTTTCAAGTACCAACATTGGATTTTCAGAAAATCACAGAGGCCAGAACACCCGAAATGAGAAAACCATAAAAAAACGGACGTTTTGGTGCAAAATCCAGCGACCCTGGGTGCATGGTCGCCCGGCGACCTTGGGCCGAGGTCACCGGTGACCTTAGGGTTTTTTTCCCTTTGGTCGTCGAGCTCAGTTTTCGGCCGATTTTGCGTCTTTTTCGTTCCTTTTTCGGCCGAGATCATCACAGGTGGATCCACACATTGTTTGATGTCGGATTGCAGTGCAATCTCAGACATTGATTGATGTTGGCCGGCCGGTGACATCTGTCTTGTCGATTTCACGATCGGTCGGACAGAAAGTATACTTTCTTAGTCAGCCGGTTGGCGATCTTGGAGCGATCGGTGATGATTTCATGCTTTTGACGGCGGATCCAAGATGTCGGTGAAGATAAGTTGTTTTCAAGCATCAAACATTGGATTTTCAGAAAATCACAGAGGCAGGAATGCTCGAAATGAGAAGAGGATCGAGAAACGGGCAATTTGGTGCAAAATCCGGCGACCCAAATTTGCAGGGTCGCCGGCGACCATAGGGCTTTGGCCTGTTTGGTCGCCGAGCGTCGTTTTCGGCCGTTTTTCCGTCTTTTTTGTTCCTTCTTCCTTCTATATTTTTCTTGACAATTTTCCTCAATTATTGACTTCATTTTCTTGGAGAAAACTTGACGAGAACCCGCACGAAATCGGAGCACAGAGTTTCCCATTTTTCGGGAAAGCCGAAGACTTTGTAGCCGATTTTCCGTCAAGAGTCGAAACTAGGTCAAACGATGTCGGAATGACCTGAAAATTGAGGTGAAGCTTTTTGAGCAGTGGAGAGGACCAACCATGGGCTTTTATTTGAGTTTTGAAGCCGTTTGGGGTCCCATCAATGCTTCACTTGATTTTACTGCGGGGAAAATGCCGAGCTTTGATATGTGGTCAAACGATGTTCGATTGACCTGAAATTTGACGGGGAACCTATATGAGTCATTTTGAGACATTCCACAGGCTCCGTTTTGGATGTCATGGTCCCGGGTTGCTCCGCCGCCGGTAGGCTTGATTTTCTCTCGGAGCATCGAAACCTGGTCAAACGTTGTCGGAATGACCTGAAATTTGACGTGCAGCGCTTTGGAGGTATGTTGAAGCCACTCATGTACTTTGTTTTATGAGTGATGGCTTCGGCGGTTCCCGCCGCCGGGAGGCTTGATTTTGCTGCTCGAGCATTGATGGAGGGTCAAACGTTGTCGGTTTGACTTGAAATTTGGCGTGGAGCCCTTTGAAGACATTCTGGAGTCATCCGTAGGCTCTGATCGAAGTTTTGGTGTCTTCGATGATGTCGCCGCCGGGAGCGCTTGTTTAGCTATCGGAGTAGTGAAGTTGGGCCAAACGATGTCGGAATTGCCCGAATCCTCGGGTGTACCCCTTTTTTGGCTGCCTTGAAGGATCCTTCAATTTCTGTCTGATTCTAACAAAATCTGATGCTTGAAGTAGCTTTGCCTATTTTTAGCAAGATGCAGCTTCACGAGGCTTCTTGATGTTGAGGAGACATAGTGACTTTTTTGGTGTCAACAAGTGCCCCCTCGAGGTACATCGACGAGTAGCATTTTGGAGTCGATGTGCCTTGAAGAGAAACTTGGAGGAGAGATTCCAACTTGACCAAGAGTCTAGAGCAATTTTTTTTTTTTTTTTGGAATAGCCTTCTGGGTTTCCGGGGGAATTTTATGGTAGTGAGAGGGATCACACACCATCTCAAGGTAAATTTTTGAAAATGACATGGGGTGTTTGGATTTTGGGTTTTGGATTTTAGTTTTTGACCTTGTGACCTAACAAGCTGTATGTGGCAAGTTAGGGGGTCGGGGTTTGATTTTTTATTTTGACCTTGTGACCCAACAAGCTGTATGTGGCAGGTTGGGGGGTCAGATTTGGGTTTTTGGTTTTGGTTTGGTTTGGATTTTGATTTTGGTTTTGGTCTTGTGACCTAACAAGTTGTATGTGGCGAGCTAGGGGACCGGAATTTGATTTTGTGAAATGTCAATTTCAAGATTTTGGCTCAATTTGGTTCATGAGGTTGGATGGTTTGGTTTTTGGAAACTCATGAGACTTTCTTTTCTCTTTTTTTTTTCTTTTTTTTTTGAATGGTCCCATCAACTCAAAAGAGGCATGGGACTTTTTTGCTCTTTTTCTTTTTTTTTTTTTTGCTCTTGGTAAGAGGAATATTTTGACTAAAAGCCACTTTTAGTGCCTAGGTGGTCAAACCTGGCTCATATGGGCTAACCCATGGGACCTTAGGCTTTGGAGATAGCCTAGATCTCATATGGTGTCATATTTGTAAAGAATATCTAAAAATATCTCTTTTGTGTAGAGAATATCTAAAAATATCTTTACTTGGAGAGAATTTCTCAAGTTTTCTTTTTGTGGAAAGATTCTCTCAAAATATCTTTCTTTTTGGGAAAGTAGCTAAATTTTAGCACTTGCCTCCTTTCTTTCTCCTTGTTTCCTCTTTTGGCTTGCTCTCTTCTATAAAAGCAAGAGGGTTGGTGCTTTTGCTCCATTGCTTTCTTTTTGCAAGTAATCTTCAAGAGTGCTCTCCAAGATAAGAAGTGCTTTCTCTTCTTCAAGGATCTCCAAGCTTTTCTTCTTCTTCTCCATCAATGGCTTCAAGTAAGTTTTCTTCCTCCTCAAGAATCTCCATTGTAGAAGTAGCTTCTTCATTTTTTTCTTTTCTTTTTTTTTTCTTCTTCTTCTTCTCTCTTCCCTTTTTTTTTTCTTCAATCACGTTTTACTCTTTTCTTTTTTCGTGCTTCTTCTTTTTCTTTCTTCCTTCTCTTTTTTTTTTCACGGTTTTCTTCTTTTTTTTTTTCGTGTGCTTTTTTTCTTCTTTTTTTTTGTTCGCATATTTTCCCCTTTCTTTTTTTTGTCAGCGTTTTTTTATTTTTTTTATTTTTTTCTGTCTTTTCTCCTGGCTATACGGACAAGTCCGTACGGGCTTGACCGTACTGCCACGTGGCAGTGGGCCAAAAAATTTTTTTTTTTTTTTTTTTTTGCTGAGATTTTTTTCTCTCTCCCTTTCTTTTTCTTTTTCCTTGTTTGCTCACCATGATAATGAGGCTATGCAATTTCAATATGTTCATGCATTTTTTTATGTTTGATGCATCAAGATAGAAGGCTAGAGTCTCTAGGTCAAGCCAACATGATTTTTGACTTGGACAAAGTTTGATTGGTTTTGACCAAATTGGGTTGGAATTGGTCAAACTTTGGTCAAGGTTTTCCTAGGATCTAATGCATGATGATATTCTTTGATGCATGATTTTTGTAAATGGATTTGGAAGTATGATAATGTATACCTGAAAATCTTTTGCAAGTATCGGGATTTTGAGCTCGCAGCGATGTTGAGCTCTTTCTCGGTCTTGCTGGATTTTGAGGAAGTTTGCAACTTTTGGATTCTGAAGCTCGCAGCAATGTTGAGCTATTTTCCAGATTTTGCGGAAGTTTGATGAGATTGGCTTGTTCTTGCAGCGATGTTGAGTTCAAGCCTTCTTTGAGAATTCTCCACTGACTATGAGCTCGCAGCGATGTTGAGCTCATCTTTAGGCTTCCTATCTTTTTCGAAGTATGTTCCTTTTCGTCGGAATTGCCCCGGAACTATGTCAAAATTTTGCTAGAATTTTTGTAGCAGAATTCTGTCATTTTGATTTTGATTGATCTTTTCTCTTCCATCTTTTGTAGGCAGTTCTTCTAGAACGAACAAGGGTAAAGGTCCTGTTACTGACGCACCTCGTCGGTCTGCTAGATCTTCCAATGCTGCCGTTCAGCAGGCTTGGGAGAAGGTCCAGTTTGTTGAGAAGAACTTGGAAGAGTGTGATTCCCTCAATCGTGATGAGATGAGACAGCGATTGATCGCTCTCAAAGATGAGGAGTTCTACAAGATCATGGTAAGCGGTCGTCCTTGGGTTACGAACGATCAGAGCGTTGTGCTCAAGCCTACCTTCTTCTTCGGTGATGCAGTCCCCGATGACTTGACATACCAAAGGAGATGTTTTCAGGTCTCTTACACAGCAGATGATGAGGAGAGAACTATTTCTACCCTGTCATCTTTTGATCGGACCATCTCGATCCTGAGCCTTTCTCCCACGTGCCCTAAGAGGGAAGATCCTCCGAGCTGGGTGAAGAGGACCAGTGTGATCAAGACTGGGGTTTTTGTTGGTGGACCTTTCGGTTTTGCAGAGAAGCCACCTGTCCGTATGGACATGTTGATGCCAGCCAGTGGCTACCAAGGTCCTGATCATCCATCGATCGATTTGAGACCGGTGGGCCTTGGTGTTTTTCGGGGTGACGGCAGCAATTGGGTGAAGCCTTTTCGACTTCGTGGCCGTTTCAGTGCTGACTCGAGCTGGGAGTCATGGACTGATCACACCCTGAGGATTGGTGAGGCCGTTCTTCGGGAGGCCGAGATTTTTGATGCG
Organism: Umbellularia californica; assembly: GCA_028538565.1. Taxonomy (NCBI): domain Eukaryota; kingdom Viridiplantae; phylum Streptophyta; class Magnoliopsida; order Laurales; family Lauraceae; genus Umbellularia; species Umbellularia californica. The sequence goes on from JAPQWN010000007.1 coordinate 30,399,307, forward strand.
GTTCGCGCTTTTCGGCAAACCGTCGTTTTCTCCGATGAGGCTTTTATGGCCATGCTGGAGTCATTTCTTCCACAAACCAACACCTTCATTGTGACGAATGGTTAGATTGGTTTTTCTTTGAAGGAACTGAGTGCCATCACCGGGTTGCCTATCCTCGGCAAACTCTGTGAGGAGTTTATGCCCATTGACAGCGTCCTTGAGGAGCAGTCTGAGGAGTTTAGGCTTGTGTACTTTCAGCTCGTCGCCTTCTATGATTTTTTGAAGGAGAAGGAGGGCTCGAAAGTTAGATGCAGCAGTTGGAGAAGTTGCAGCTCCAACTTTTTTGACAGCGGGGATTCTTCTGATGGCATGGCCCAGGATGCTAGGGCTAAAACATCAAGTTTGAAGAAGGTCACTGCTATGCGAGAAGATTTAAAGAAGTTCTTCGCAAGCACGGATGCCATTTGTCCTGACATTGTATTGCGGAGAGATCTCGCTGTTTACCTCACTTACTGGCTAGGTGAGGCTGTTTTTGCTGGAGGAGATGGAACGCACATTAGGCCGCACTGTATTTTTCCGGCTTGTCAGATGGCGTTTGGAGAGCGGCTGGCTTTGGTACCTATTCTTTACTCCTATTTGTGTACCGAACTGCAGGCTGCTGCTTTCCTGGTTCGGCTTGGGCTTCCCATGAACAGGGTGTTTTCAGCCCATATCTTCTATTCGTGGTATGTATACCACTGTCCTAGCTTCCATCGTTTGGGAGTTGCACAGGACGAAGATCCCTTTATGATTCGTTTGGCTAGAGGGACAGTCGTTCCCGAATCACTTTTATTTGCCCGTCTAAGGATCCGACAATTTAGGGACGTCGAGATTAGGCAGTCTTCGGTGAAGCTTTCTCTGGGCTTGCGGAAGAAGGCTTTTGACTTTGGTGTCTCCCGTGATTCGACTAGGGCAGGGTCGGGAAGACACTATGCTTTGACGGACGCAGAGAATAGGTGGCTCTTCAACATACGGGTTGGTACGATGGTGTACCGCAAACATCTTTTCGTCGATATCCAACCGTATGTCCCTTCGCGTTTTGCATTGCAGCTTGGCTTCTCTCAAGGCGTTGTTGGAGCGCCTTCGAGCATGGTAAAGCGTTTTGGTGGTCTGCAGGATGGGAGAAATGCATGGGCTTTTTATAGCGCCGAGGACACTACCGCCATGATTTCCTATCCTGAGCTGCCCACCTTCCGGACTGTTGGCTTCACGAAGTGGTTCGTGGAGAGCTTTTCAGTGTACCGGGGGCTTTCCAAGAAAGAGCTTGATATTAAGCAATCTCCTGGGAAAGGTCTTGGCAAATCGGATGGTGTCCGTCGGGAGGAAGTTTTGGCCTTCCTTTCTGGAGAGAAGCACAAGATAGGCTTTCTCAATGGGTAGGACATCATCAGATTAGGAGTTGCACAGGAGATTCCTGGTGAGGTCTTGAGACAGCTGGAGGAGGAGGAGGCCGAGATCGATGCTATGATACAAGCAGAGCATATGAAGGCTTCCATGGAGTCTACTGAGAAAAGTAGACCATCTAGTGAGGACTCTTGTGAGAGGCCTGATGTTGATAGTGGGGCAAAATCGTCGAGCAGATTAACCCGCCGAGGCAAGAGGAGGAGAGGACAACGCCGTAACATGAGATGGCACGATAGTCCTTCTGATCTTGAAGTTCCTCTCACCATTGCTGAGGAGGTGTCTGAGGATGCTGACGAGCCTCCGGAGAAGAGAGGCAGAGAAAAGGAGACAGCTGGTATGACCCTCTTTCTCTCCTTTGTTTCTTCTTTTTTTTTTCTTGTGAAAGATTTTGTTTTGATTCGTTGCCTCTTTTTTTTTTTTTTTAGCAGAGGACGATGACATGGTGATGCCCGAGGTTCCGGCCGATGAGGCAATGACGGATCCAGTCGTGACATCTGAGGAAGAGCCCATGGACTCTGGAGTGGTTCCAGAACCTTCACCTGGTATGATTTGCTTTGGCTTTTGCTTTTTTTTTTTTTCTTCTTTTGCTGTCATTTGCTAACATGTAGGTGACTTGCCAGAGGATTCCGACGATTTCGAGCCATCTATGGACGCAACTTTTGACGATGCTTCGGATGAGCTCAAAGAGGCAGAGAGTACTCCGCCGGTCGTCGAAGCATGTATATTTGCAATAATAATCTTGATATATTTTTGTCAAGATTATATTCATACCTTTTTGTCTTTTCTTTTTTTCTTTGACAGATTGTGAAGCAGCAGGAGAGATTCCTCCGTCTTCCTCAGAGCCAGAACAGGGGATACCTGCGGTTGATGCAGAAGTAGGGGTTTCTCCTTCTTTCAATGAGTCAGCTTCTTCCGTTGGAAAGAGTTTATTGATTACTCTTCCAATGGAGCATGACGTGGGCAGTCTGGCACCAGAGCATGGCGAATCCTCATTTGCACCTCACCTTTAGTATGCAAGGAAGGTGTTGAAGACTGTCTTGAACTCATGGGTTGAGACTCTTTCTTTAGGTCATTTGGAAGCTGGTTTTGGCATGATCAAGCATGTGCAGGACATCCTCGCTGATAGCAAAGAAGTCGGTTTGGACATCGCAAGCGCCAAGGATTTTGTTGAGGAGATCATCACCTTGGGGAGCAAATGGACTGAGACCAAGAGTTTTCCAGATGGTGACTTCTTTGATGAGATGTTTATAAAACCTTCCAGCAAAGTCAAAGCTGAGCTGACTGAGGTCACGAAGACTCGGAGGCAGATTGTTCGGGAGAAGAACGTTACCGAGTTATCCATCATGGGGCTGAAGCAAGACTTGGATCGTCTTGATAAGGAGGTCGTGGAGGCTAGGCAACGTCTTGATCTTTTAGAGGAAGAGGCTGCTGCCAAATGGACCGCCATTGTGGAGGCTCGTGACAAGGAGGGGACTCTCATTCGCCAGGTTGAGGAAGTTGAAGGTAATGTCCGGAGGAAGACTCAGGAGCATGAGTAATGGCAGGTCCTCTGGGAAGAACTTCCTCGTGCTACAGATGGGTCACGGCATTCGGCCGCGTTTTATGGGGATATTTTGAAGAAGCGTGGCCTAAAAACTTTGGAAGTTAAGGCCAAGGGCCTGCTTGAGGAGTTGAACCTTTGGTTGAAGACCATCTCGGACTGAGCTCCTGGGTTGTAACAAACTCTTTTTCCTTCTTCTTTTTTTTTGGTACCTCCATGTATAAATAATTTTGGTACTATATTTTTGTATCCCCTTCCTTTCACTTAAATCATTTTTTTTGTTGAAAACAAATTTTAGCAAAAGTTGATGGGAATGTTTGTTTAAGAATTTGATCAAAAGGTTGTCATTTTATGAAAATCTTTTGTCAAAGAGTTGTTTTGGGCATGAAAGCCAATTTTGTGGCGAAAAGCCTGGTTTTTTGATGGTTTGAAAACCAAATTTTGGATGGCGTGAAAGCCTAATTTTGTGGCGTAAGAGCCAAAATTTGTTTTGCGACATGGGAGACAAAATTTTTGGATGGCGTGAAAGTCGAATTTGACAAAATTTTTGGATGGCGTGAAAGCCGAATTTTGGAATGGCATAGAAGCCGAATTTTGGAATGGCATAGAAGCCGAATTTTGTTTTGTTTGTCTTGGCATTTATAGCCGAATTTTGGCATTTATAGCCAAATTTTGGCATTTATAGCCGATTTTTTGGCGTTTATAGCCGAAATTTTTTTTGTTTTGGCATTTATAGCCGACTTTTGGCGTTTATAGCCGAATTTTGTTCTGTTTTGTTTTGGCATAAGAGCCAGATTTTTGAAAACCAAGTTTTTGTTTTGTTGGCATGAAAGCCGATTTTGGCGTTTATAACCGAAATTTTTTTGTTTTGGCATTTATAGCCGAATTTTGGCATTTATAGCCGGATTTTGGCGTTTATAGCCGAGTTTTGGCGTTTATAGCCGAATTTTGGTTTTCAAAATGCAGGTATCGACTAAATGTCGCCTTCCCGCTGAATGGTCTTGCAAGTATCGATGGAATGTCGCTTCCTTGCTCATTCGGTTTTGCAAGTATTGATGGAATGTCACTTCCTCGCGGGCTGGGTTTTGCGAGTATCGACGGAATGTCGCTTTCTCGCGAATTGGAGTGCAAATATCGACTAAGCATCGCTTCCCTGCTTTTCCCAAAACTTTTGGTTTTGCGGGTACTGACTTGGTGTCGTTTCCCCGCGATTTTTAAAATTTGAGATTTTCTCGAACCATTTGAAATTTGGGTTGTGGATTGCAACTGGTATGTTGCGTCTCCACGATTTTTGAAATTTGGGTTGTGGATATCAACCAGTATGTTGCTTCTCCACGTTTTTGAAATTTGGGTTATGGATATCAACTGGTTTGTTGCTTTTCCACGATTTTTGAAATTTTGCAAGTATCGAATGGGGTTCGCTTCCTTGCAATTTTTTGGTTTTGCGAGTATCGACTAAGTGTCGCTTCCCGCGGTTTCTAAAAAACCATTTTTTTTGTTCAGAGACACGAGGGTCATAAATTTTGGCTTAAAACCATTTCGGTTGTAAAAGCCAAGGTAGACTAGGGTGAAAATTCCTGAGTCCTGGTTTTTGTTTCAAACCATGAATTTCGGGTTCAAGGATCGAACATTTTGGTCAAGTCTGGGAAGAGGCTCCTAAACTTGGATTTTGGATTTGATTTTTCTTTTGAACAATGAAACGATGAAAGTAAGTATTGTTTTGAAAGTTTTTTTTTTAGAAACTTCAACATAAAGGTGAAAATTTCAAAAGGGGTGGGTTTGACGAGTAAGTACCTTGGAAATAGGCTTTGGCCGTGTAGATATCGCTCTGACCCGTTTAAGGAAGTCTTCAAGGGTAGTACCGCTTCAAGAACTTGCCGTTGATGGGCAGCATACATCTGTCTCCTTCCCTGTTTAGAAGAGCGTATGCACCGTTGGAGAGGACTTTGTCGATGACGAAGGGTCCCTCCCATTTTGGTTCGAATTTGCCTTTGGATTTGTGGGCAAAGACTATGGGTCTTTTTACTGCAAGAACCAAGTCACCCTTTTTGTAGGCGTGTTGCCTGACCTTTTTGTCGAAAGATCCTGCCATGCGTGCTTGGTACAACTCAATGCTTTGTAGAGCTTCGAGTCGTCTTTCATCGAGATTATCCAGCTCTTAGAGTCTGAATTTGACATTGCTTTCTTGCATCATGTCATTTTGCAAAGATACCCTTAAGAAAGGAATTTGTACTTCCAAAGGGACAACAGCTTCGCATCCATAGACCAAAGAGAATGGTGTGCTATGGGTTGGTCCTCGAACGGTGGTTCGATAGTCCCATAGGGCTTCTGGTAGTTTGTCGCCCCAGTCTCTTTTGTGACTAGAGACTATTTTCTTGAGAATTTTGCAGAGTGTCTTATTGAAGGCTTCTGGTAGTCCGTTCGCTGCTGGATTATATGGAGTCGAAGGACAACTTTGGATTTTGTACTTGTCGCAAAACCTGTAGAATCTGTGATCCCGGAATTGTGGTCCGTTATCATGGAAGAATCTTTTAGGTATGCCGAAGCGACAAATAATGTTGGTGCGCAAGAACTGAAGGATTGATGAAGTCTTCATTTCGCTGAGCGCAAATGCTTCTGACCACTTGGAGAAATAATCCGTAGCGGCGAAGATGAAGCGATGACCTTTGCTTGATGGGGGAGAAATAGGACCTATGATGTCCATACCCCAGGCTTCGAAAGGCCATGAGATTGCAGTTGAATGTAGCCATTCTGGAGGCATGTGGACATAATCTCCGTGAATCTAGCATTTTTGGCAACGCTTGGCAAATTGCATTGCATCAGCTACCATAGTAGGCCAATAATAACCTAGCCTTTTTATCTGGTTATAGAGCTTAGGGCCAGCCTGATGGGCTCCACAAAGACCAGCATGAACTTCTTTGAGAGTTTCCTCAGCCTCTTGTTGTGACAAGCAACGTAGGAGTACTCCGTTGAAGGATTTTCTATAAAGTGCTTTTGAAGGTATATCCAAATGAAAGTTCGGGGCTCGTCTTTGGATACTTACCCGCTCTTTTGGATCTTCAGGTAGGATTCCGAACATGATATAAACAATGAACGGATCTCTCCAGTCGCCAATCGGAGGTTTGAGGATGGACATCCGACTTCCAACCACTTGGTGGCATTCAGCAACTGCTTGGTGTGTGTTGAGAGGAGGGAGAATCCTTCTTTGACACACTGTGACTTGCATGTTTTCCCCTTCTTGGATTGCCATGGATGCGGCGAGTCCGGCCAGGGCATCTGCACGGATGTTTTCACCTCTGAGGATGTGGGTGATATGACAGATGTTGAATTTTTGTCGAAGCAACTGCGCCTTGTTGTAGTAAGGTAGCAAATCAGGCTTCCTGACTTCATATTTCTGATTCATCTGGTTGACGATCAGTTGAGAGTCCCCAAAAGCTTCCAGCATGGTGATGCCGGATTTGAGGGCGAGTTCCAATCCTACAATCAGGGCTTGGTACTCAGCTGCATTGTTTGAACATGGTTCCAGTAGCGAGAAGGCGTGTGGAATCATGTATTTGTCGGGACTGACAAAGAGGATGCCAATTCCCGATATTTGCTTTCCCTTTTCATTTGTCCTGGTTGCACCGTCAAAGTACATGTCCCATGAAGCTTTTGATAAGGAAGTTTCCACATTGTAGACAAATTCGTCTGGAAGATCATTCCTGAGTGGAGAATCTTTAGGCAATGGATGCTCTGCGAGGAAGTCTGCTAGAGCTTGGCCTTTGATTGTTTTTTGTGGTACATACTTAATATCAAACTGTGATAGAAGAATGGACCATTTTGCCAGTCGGACATTGAGAGAACCTGCTTTTGTGACAAGGACCTTTAGAAGGTTGATCCTCGAAATCAGGTAGACTGTGTTCGACAGCAGATAGTGACGCAGCTTTTGTACAGCGAACATTACTGTAAGGCATTCTTTTTCGACTGGGGAGTAGCGATGCTCTGCACCTACCATCATGCGGCTAAGGTAATATAGAGCAGCTTCTTTTCCATCGTCGTTTTCTTATGCGAGGAGGGCACCCAAAGAGTGGTCGAGAGCTCTTGTGTACAAGATAAATGGTTTTCCAGTTGTGGGGGCAGCCAGCACTGGAGGTTTGGTGAGGTATGCTTTGATGTCTTGAAATGCATTTTCACATTCAGCATCCCAGACAAAGTCTACGCCTTTCTTCATCAGGCGAGAGAATGGACGGCATTTCCCTGATAGATTGGAGATGAACCGTCGAATGTAGGCGAGCCTTCCTTGAAGCCTTTTTAATTCTCTTAGGGTTCTTGGAGATGGCATTTCCAGGATAGCCTTGACTTTAGTGGGGTCAAGTTCTATTCCAGCTTTCCATACTATGAATCCGAGAAACTTACCCGATGAGACACCGAAGAAGCATTTTAGTGGATTCATCCGCAATTTGTGTTTACGAAGTCGGAGGAAGACTTCTCGAAGATCATCGAGATGGTCTTCTTTTCTTCTGCTTTTGATGGCGAGGTCGTCAACATAGCATTCGACCGTCTTGTGCTGCATATCTTGGAATATTTTCATCATAGCCCTCTGATATGTTGCACCTGCATTTTTCAGACCAAATGGCATGACAGTGTAGCAATACACGCCAAGTGGTGTGTGAAATGACGTATCCTTTCGTCTTCAGGATGCATCTTTATCTGATTATAGCCAGAGAATCCATCCATGAATGTCATTCGCTCGAACCCATAGGTGTTGTCAATCATCACCTTTGGTATAGGGAGCGGGAATTCATCTTTAGGACATGCACTATTCAGGTCTCTGTAGTCAATACAGACCCTTATCTACCCATTTTTCTTTGTCACGGGGACAATGTTGGCCAACCATTCAGGATGCTGTTCCTCGCGGATGAAGCCAACGTTTTTGAGTTTCTGAACTTCTTGTTCAATTTTGTCCATCATGTCGAGACGGAATCTCCTTTGGCCTTGTTTGATAGGCTTGATTTCTTTTTGCAAGTTGAGCTTGTGGACTGCTACTTTGGGATCCAAGCCAGACATTTCGGCATAAGACCATGCAAAGCAATCAACGAACTCACGAAGAAAAGAGATATACTCGGGTAACTCATCATCCTTTATATTCTTGCTTATGAATACAGGACGTGGGTTATCAGGTGTTCCCAAGTCTATCTTTTGAACAGGGTCTTCTGTCGGAAGGTTTGAAGGTGGTTCCTCCACAATGTTTTCGGAGGCTTCCAACTCAACAAGACCTTTTGGAGTGCCAGAGGCATTTTCAGACTGGGGCTCTGTTTCTGTCCATGGATTTTCTTGATCAGTATCCTTCTCAAGGCTTGCAATGAGATGGTCCCAATCATTTGCTGGAATTGGGTTGAAGTAAGGTACTTCTTTTGGAGACGATGGTTCTTCTGAGTCAGAAAACCGATCGTCTGTATCAATGGGCAATTCCTCTTTATTATCAGAGAAATTATATCAAATGGAGGAGCTTTCAGGATTTTTGACGAGTAAATCCTCAAAGAGATATCCAGGGATATCGATGTCTTCATGAGATGTTGAGGCTTGGTCGGTAAAGCGACTTTGTAGCCATGGTGTCAACTGTCTCATAGGAGCGGTAGGATCATACCTCAATCCATATGAAGACTTGCCCTTTTGAAGGTGGATTCTCCAATCTTCTGGTTGACTTTTGATCAGGGTGGGTTCCAATGGTGTGAGAATACCACGGCCACCTCCCAAACCAGTCGGATTTTGAGCGTCGTAGCCCATTTTCTTCATGATAGCTTGTGCCATTGGACTATACAGGGATAGCTGAGGCATACCTTCGTTTTGGAAAGGTTCAAGCAGAGAGTTCAGTGGAGATGCTCCCGATCTGTGGAAGAAGATTGTTTTTTCTTCTGGCGAAGTTGCCGGAATAACAAAGGAAGCAGACGTAGGGTCCTCTATGTCTGCAAGTGTCTCCAATGGAGTAAGAGTGAGCTGATCTTGCTGAGTATGAGCTTGGCTTGATGCTGTGTCATCTTCTGGCTCTGACTCTGAGTCTGTGTCATGCATAATAGACACAAAGGAGACAGTGAACTTGCCCCCAGTCTTTTGTTTTGTCTTCTTTGCTTTGGTAGTGATTACCAAAGGCTTTGGAGATTTGAAGGAGACGACGAAGGGAGCTTGGCCGCTTACTTCGAGTTTGGTGGAGGGTTTGTTTACCTCCGATGATTGCCGAGGAGCCTTGCCTTTATCTTTCTGGAGACTGTCGGCAAGGTGAATTGTTTTTTCCTCCTGTTCTTCTTTTCCATCTTTGTACATTTGAGCATCTGCAAAATGGACATCCTTGCTTTTGAATGGTTTTTTGTCTGCGAATACTCGATGTATCAAGCCATCGTCGCCAACGAACTTGATGCACTGATGTAGAGTTGAAGGGACGACACCATTCTCATGTATCCAGGGGCGTCCAAGGAGTATATTGTAACATAAAGGGGTCTTTATCGCATACACGGTGACTTCAGAAATAAGATCACCGATTTGCAATTTGAACCTGATTTTGCCGATTGTCCTTTGAGCGCTCCCGTCATATCCGAAGATGGATACGGACGTGTGACTCAGTTTGCTAGGTGGGATGCCAAGCTCTTCGAGTGCCGAAGTAGAGCTGAAGTTGAGTGCAGAATCTGGATCGATCTGAACTCTGTGTACTGGCATTTCTTTGACGTACCCCGTAAAGTACAAGGGACGGTTGTGCTTTGTTTCACCTAGGAGGAGGTCATCCTTGTCGAAGGCAATTGTTGCACTTGCTGCTTTTCGTACCGAGAGGCATTCATTGCTTGATCCCTCAGTTTTCTTCTTTTCTCCCTTTGAGGGAGTATTTGATTTTTTGACCCTATAGTCCATTTCAATTTGTAGGACTTGTGGGGCATGTTTGTCAACATCCGCATTCAGCCTTTGTAATTCTGAAATGAGACTATCACGAGTTTGTGGAGACATTCGCAATAAGTCAAGGATGTGCAGACGTGCAGGTATGTGTTTGAAGTGCTCAATCAAGTCGTACTTGAAAGCCTCCTTCGGGCCTGCATTTTCATTTTTATTGCCACTTGGGGCTCTTACATCTTGCTTTCCCGAAGGATTTACATAAGAAGAAGAGGGTTGATTGTAAATTTTGTGGTAATCCCGGCCAGAACGAGTACCTCTACCAACTTCAAGAGCCTCTAGAGAAGAGTCTTCTTTTGGAAGATCGTTCTCAGGATCAAGAGGTTGATCCTTTGCTGAGGACGTCTCTGTAACAGCATTGGCGTCTTCAGTGATTGTGTTGCACGGAGCAATTTCCGGGAACAAGTCCTGAACAGCAGCCGGCAACTTTTCTTTATTAGCCCAGACATCGCCCGTGAGATCGGGTATCTGGGACCAATTGACTGAGTTTTCATTGAAAAAGATTTCATTGGCAGAAGTTTCTTCAAGATGATTAATCGGGAGAGGCTTGAGTTCCGATGTCACAGCTTCAGGAGACGAGGGCTGAGAAGATGTTATCTCAGTGGAAGTCACCTGAGAGGATGTAGCTCCGGAAGATACGCTACCGGTTGGGGAGTACGTGTCTTCGGAAGCTTCAGAGGCACTGTCGTCCTGAGCTATTGCATTACAGGTTATCCTGACAGGAGATGCCCCCAGTGTAGACTGTTGGGAATCGGACTCATCCTCGAATGTGAGAGGATCATCGATCCAACTGTTTTCTCCATTTTCAGGAGTTAAGGGAGAAAGTTCCCGCTGATTTTCAGGGACTTTCGGTTCTGGATCATGACGAAGATTGATGCGATCCTGCTCCTGCTCTATGGCAAGATGTTGCAAGATTCTTGCATATTCCTCAAGATCAGGCATAGGAGCCAAACCTTCTTCATCATCCGCTCCTCGTGGTTCGCCCATGTTGGGTTCCACTGAAGCATTTGCTGGTGCTGGATCAACAGCGTTTTCTTGAACAGGGCCCTGGTCTTCTTCATCATCAGTCCAAGATCCTTGTAGCTGTAATGGGTTATACCAGATTACTGACATAAGATGAGACTCGGGAATCCATTCCTCGTCGGAGAGGTATTCTCCAGATTCAAGGGATTCTTCCCACTCATCTATATCACTGGCAGTATCACTGGACTCGTATCCATTCATGGAGAATCCAACTACCGAGTTGCAAGAGTATGATGCCCCCTACACATTTTCATTTTTGTATAGAGGTGGCATGAAATCATCAAGAGTGAATTTTCTTACTGCCTTGGAGGTTTTGGGAAGAGATTCTTCCGTCCTCCTTAGTGAAGCAGTGGAAGAAGTTTCTGCTTTTTTAAGGACTTCTTGTTTTGGTTGAGACTTCTGCTGCTATTTGAGCTTGCGGAGTTGTCTCTTGGCTTGCCTTCGCTGCTGAGCGGTCGGCTTTGTTTTGACGATCTCCCAATTTTCATCATCTAGGAGATCGGGATGCACCCATATAGGCTGTCCATCTGATGTTGGATAGGGAACCAATTCTTGGGACGCTTGAGCCATTGTTATCACCTTGAATGAAGTAGTGATCTTCTCCTTCGGTGACTTTGAAGTTTGCCGACATGACACCATGTTGACAGAGGCGGGGCCATAGTTTTTATCAAAGGTTATAACTCCGTTTTTCCACATCTCATTGATCTTCTCTCTCACAACGAAGCATTGATTGAGAGGATGTGAGATCATCTGATGGTATGGACAGTATCGGGGATCATTGGTTTTGCCAACATCTCCAGGTCTTTTGGGCTCTGGAAAAATGAGTTTGCCATTTGCTAGGAGAGCCTCAAAGATTTCTTCAACATCTTCATTGAACGGATATTTCTTTTCTACACGTTCTTTGAAGGCATCAGAGAGTTCATGTCTTTTACCTGCAGTTTTGTTTTCAGGTTTCTTTGGCTGCTGAGGAGCTGACTTAGTCTGCACATTGAGAACCTCCTTTTTCTTTGGTTTTGAGGTTGTAACAACAGTCAGCTCTTTCTTTGATGATTTTTTTATTGTTGAGGTCTTTGATCACCATTTCAGCTTCCATGAAAGCTTTGAGGAGTTCCCCCAAGTTCTTTGATTTGTTGCCGATGATCATGGAGCGAATTTTTGCTCTAATATTGTTACGGCAGATGTCGACTAGCGACGCTTGTGGCAGTACATCTGAGCATTTGTACGCCATTGCCTTCCATTTGTGAATGAAGTCGTATGTTGACTCATTCTCTCCCTGTTTTGGGCTGCAGAGTTGAGCCATAGTAATGGGGCGGTTTTCTACTTCTTGGCAGGTACAGTGTCTTCTACAGGAAGTGAGAATGGTCCCAGTAATCCGAAGACGATAGTCCGGGGCGTTGAAGTTGACCCGGTGTTTGGAGAGTTGTCGGGGGAGATGATGCTTCGGCAACTGGCAGGGCGCTTATGCTTGTCTTGCTTGTCTTGAAGCATAAGCTGGTACTTGTTCTCATCGAAAGTGATGGTCAATGAAGCTGCCATTGTTAGTTTTGGAAAACTTCTGAAACAAGACCAAATCCGTTAGTAATCACAAGAATATGGTGATCATAAATGGAGAACAACTATGGTTTTGTCTTTTCAAATCACTTGAGGGGACATGGCCCAACCCAAGGACGATGAAGAAGGCAAAAAGCCATAGAGGATACAATTGTTCTAAAATGCAAGTATGGTAGGCTCAGAGTGAGCGTTCCAGTGACTGCTAGAAGCAATTGTAGACCTTAATTCAAATTACCGAGAAGCAAGGCTCACTCGAGGTAAAATGATATAAGGTTGGAGATACAAATGTGTCGGTCGTGAATACAGTAGACCCGAAAGGGCGTACTAGCACCGCTAGGCACAAATGTTACAAATCGCATCCTTGGGAAGGACACGAGATGGGATTTTTTTTTTGAAAGGTCAAAATTTGGATTCATAAAGGAGAGCAAATGGTGTTCCAATCCGAACAAAGGCTCAACATTTCTGCGAGCGGTAAATTCAGAAGGGAAGGAACCAGAATTTCTCGGATGTGAATCCAATAATGACGGAAGTTTTTTTTTTTTGGAAGGGTCAAGATTGAATTCATCGAAGAGAGCAAATGGTGTTCCGTTTCGAATAAAGGCTCAACATTTCTGCGAGCGCTAAATCCGAAAGGGAAAGAACCAAGATTTCTCAACTTTGAACTCAAAGTGACGGAACTTTTTTTTGAAAGGTCAAGATTGAATTCATCGAAGAGAGCAAATGGTGTTCCATTCCGAACAAGGCTCAACATTTCTGCGAGTGCTAAATCCGAAAGGGAGAGAGCCAAGATTTCTCATCTCTGAATTCAAAAGTGACAGAAGTTTTTTTTTTTTTAAAGATTTTTTTAGAGGATTTTTTTTAAAGGTGCACATAGATTTCCAATTCGATCTTATGAAACCTTAGTAGATAGATCAGTCCCCAGGTAAGGGTAGGATTACTTAATGAACCCGTTTGGAGGACCCTTGCCTTGAACAGTCTAGCTGTCTCCACACTCTGGACAAGGCTTTTCTTACATCCACTTTGGTCAAAGAACGCAACTGGTGGAACCTTAGTGTTTTTTTTTTGAAATCCTTTTTTTTTTTGAAAGGTTTTTTATAAACTCATTAAAGAGAACGAATGGTGTTCCAATCCGAACAAAGGCTCAACATTTCTGCGAGCGCTAAATCCGAAAGGGAAGGAACCAAGGTTTCTCAAATTTGAATGCAAAAGAGAGAAAACTAATTTTTTTTTTGAATTTATAAATTTTTTTTTGAAATCTCAATTGGACTCATCAAAGAGAAACGATGGCCCAATCCCCGATATGAACGATAGCTGCGAACATTTCTGTGAGCTATCGAGTTCAAGGAGGAGAGGATCAAAATTTCTCAAAGTTGAATCTTGAGAGAGAGAGATCATTTTTTTTTAAAGAGTTTGAAATGAAGGTGTTTTATTTTTTTAAATCCCAATTGGACTCATCAAAGAGAAAAGGTGGCCCAATCCCCGATATGAACGATAGCTGCGAACATTTCTGTGAGCTATCAAGTTCGAAGAGGGAAGGATCAAAATTTCTCAAAGTTGAATATAAGAAAAGAGATCAGATTTGTTTTGTTTTTGAAGTGAGAAAGAACAAATGAAATCCCATCTCATATTTTTTTTAGATGCAAAATGCAACATAGGCCACCAACTAGAAAGGAGCCAAGTGATCAAAGCATCACGTTCTCTAGTCAACGGGTCCCACCGGGTGTGCCAACTTGATGGACCCGAAAGAGGGGGAATCTTCCGTCCTCTCCCTCCGCACCCCGGGGGCTGACCTGGGTCTCGGAGGAGGAGGGAAGATCTCGGGCATCAACATTTTTGTACGGGTATGCTAGATTTACTTTCTACTTGGAATTTGGAATAGTGATAATCCGGAGATTCACCTTCACAAGTGGAAAGGAAATCAATCCTTTTTTCTAACTTTTCAAATTGCATTAATATTAAGAAAATAGACAAGTTTTTAGAATACCGTAAGAGGCGTTTTGTTTGTTTGCCGTGAAAGGCGATTTTACAAAACTCATCAAATATGAAAGACAAGAATTGTAATTTCTTTTTGTCTCTTTAGGAAATACAAACTACAATAGAAAAGTAAGAAAAGGGATCTAACTTCTCAGGAGATTGTGGGGACACGTTGAGATCGACGGTCCCAAGTCATGTGTGGGCTTCGCCATCGTCCTTCAAATGAGAACATGTGATGCTTTGATTCTTTGGCTTGGCTCCTAACCTCGGTTTTTTAAAGGACAAGGACCAAGAGAAGGTCCTATATCCAATGAAAAACCGAGTAAACGGGCTGAAAAGCCGCGTTTAGGCCATGTTGGAGAAGGAGGTGACCTTGGGGGGGTGGCCCCCCAAGGGACGTTGATCACCTTGTGGTGCTTCAGGGAGCAAAGTAGCAGGACTTCGTCTCAATTTCTTTGGGAGAAGTGCAGAACTTCAAGTTGATAGATGTTGACCTAATGATCCTTCGATGCTCCTTCTCTCTTGGAAATGGATCTCCTTTTATAGGCTTTTGGTAGCCATGGGATGGTTATGGGCATTGATAGCCATGATGAGAGCATTGATGAGGAGTTACAAGTTGATTTTGTAACTCCTTTTTCATGGCTTGTGAATGGCTGATGAAGGTAGTGGGCTTTTAATTACCTTTATGCTTCATGATGATGGGAGTTTCATGGGTTTAATGCATGATTACTTGGATTTGTAACTCCCAAATGCTTGAATCTGATTGGGTCGTCCAAAATAATGAGTTAATGACCGCATTAAGTTGTCATAAATGGGTCAATTAACGTCATTAAGTGGTCGCCAGGGCATGTGAAGAGTCGCGGGCCGCGCTGCGCCTTTTGAGATTCTTCTTGTGATCATCACAGGTGGATCCACACATTGTTTGATGTTGGATTGCAGTGCAATTTCAGACATTGATTGATGTTGGCGGGCCGGTGACATCTGTCTTGTCGATTTAACGATCGGTCGGACAGAAAGTACACTTTCTTGGTCAGCCGGTTGGCGATCTTGAGGCGATCGGTGATGATTTCATGCATTTGACGTCGGATCCGAGATGTCGACGAAGATCAGTCGTTTTCAAGCATCAAACATTGCATTTTCCGAAAATTAGAGAGGCCGGAACATCCGAAACGGGAAAAGAATCGGAAAACGGACGATTTGGTGCAAAATCCGGCGACCCGAATTTGCAGGGTCGCCGGGCGACCATGCACCCAGGGTCACCGGCGACCTTAGGGTTTTTTGTCCTTTGGTTGCCGAGCTCCGTTTTCGGCTGATTTTCCGTCTTTTTCGTTCCTTTTTCCTTCTGTATTTTTCTTGACATTTTTCCTCAATTATTGACTTGAATTTTTTTTTAAAGATTTTTTTTAGAGGATTTTTTTTAAAGGTGCACATAGATTTCCAATTCGATCTTATGAAACCTTAGTAGATAGATCAGCCCCTAGGTAAGGGTAGGATTACTTAATGAACCCGTTTGGAGGACCCTTGCCTCGAACAGTCTAGCTGTCTCCACACTCTGGACAAGGCTTTTCTTAAATCAACTTTGGTCAAAGAACGCAACTGGTGGAACCTTAGTGTTTTTTTTTTTAACTCTTTTTTGAAAGGTTTTTTAATAAACTCATCAAAGAGAGCGAATGGTGTTCCAATCCGAATAAAGGCTCAACATTTCTACGAGCGCTAAATCCGAAAAGGAAGGAACCAAGGTTTCTCAAATTTGAATGCAAAAGAGAGAAAACTAATTTTCTTTCGAAATTATAATTTTTTTTTGAAATCCCAATTGGACTCATCAAATAGAAAAGATAGCCCAATCCCCGATATGAACGATAGCTGCGAACATTTCTGTGAGCTATCAAGTTCAAAGAGGAGAGGATCAAAATTCTCAAAGTTGAATCTTGAGAAAGAGAGATCATTTTTTTTTGAAAGAATTTGAAATGAAGGTGTTTTTTTTTTTGAAATCCCAATTGGACTCATCAAAGAGAAAAGATGGCCCAATCCCCGATATGAACGATAGCTGCGAACATTTTTGTGAGCTATTAAGTTCGAAGAGAGAAGGATCAAAATTTCTCAAAGTTGAGTTTTTAAGAAAAAGAGATCAGATTTGTTTTTTTTTTTTTTTTGAAGTGAGAAAGAACAATTAAAATCCCATCTCATGTTTTTTTTAGATGCAAGATGCAACATAGGCCACCAACTAGAAAGGAGCCAAGTGATCAAAGCATCACGTTCTCAAGTCAACGAGTCCCACCGGGTATACCAACTTGATGGACCCGAAAAGGGAATCTTCCGTCCTCTCCCTCCGCACCTCGGGGGCTGACCTGGGTCTCGGCGGAGGAGGGAAAATCTAGGGCATCAACATTTTTGTACGGGTATGCCGATTTACTTTCTACTTGGAATTTGGAATAGTGATAATCCAGAGATTCACCTTCACAAGTGGAAAGGAAATCAATCCTTTTTTCTAACTTTTCAAATTGCATTAATATTAAGAAAAGAGATAAGTTTGTTTTTTAGAATGCCGTAGGAGGCGTTTTTGTTTGTTTGCCGTAAAAGGCGATTTTGCCGTGAAAGGTGATTTTACAAAACTCATCAAATGTGAAAGACAAGACTTGTGATTTCTTTTTGTCTCTTTAGGAAATACAAACTACAATAGAAAAGTAAGAAAATGGATCTAACTTCTCAGGAGATTGTGGGGACACGTTGAGATCGACGGTCCCAAGTCATGTGTGGGCTTCGCCATCGTCCTTCAAATGAGAACATGTGATGCTTTGATTCTTTGGCTTGGCTCTTAACCTCGGTTTTTTAAAGGATAAGGACCAAGAGGAGGTCCTATATCCAATGAAAAACCGAGTAAACGGGCTGAAAAGCCGTGTTTAGGCCATGTTGGAGAAGGAGGTGACCTTGGGGGGGTGGCCCTCCAAGGGACGTAGATCACCTTGTGGTGCTTCCGGGAGCAAAGTAGCAGGACTTCGTCTCTCTCTTGGATTTTCTGGATTTTCAGAGTTTGCACTTGGGATCTATTTTCATCATTGCTTTCTTCTTGGAATGGACCTCCTTTTATAGGCTTTTGGTAGCCATGAGGTGTTTATTGGCATTGATGGCCATGATGAAAGAATTGATGAGGAGTTACAAATTGATTTTGTAACTCCTTTTTCATGGCTTGTGATTGGCCGATGAAGGTAGTGGGCATTTAATTCCCTTTAAGCTTCATGATGATGGTAGTTTCATGGGTTTAATGCCATGATTGTTTGGATTTGTAACTTCCAAATGCTTGAATCTGATTGGGCCGTCCAACATAATGAGTTAATGACCGCATTAAGTTGTCATAAACGGGTCAATTAACGTCATTAAGTAGTCGCCAAGGCATGTGAAGAGTCACGGGCCGCGCTGCGCCTTTTGAGATTCTTCTTGCGATCATCACAGGTGGATCCACGCATTGTTTGATGTCGGATTGCGATGCAATTTCAGACATTAGTCGATGTTGGTGGGCCGGTGACATCTGTCTTATCGATTTCACGATCGGTAGGACAGAAAGTGCACTTTCTTGGTCAGTCGGTTGGCGATCTTGAGGCGATCGGTGATGGTTTCATGCTTTTGACGGCGGATCCGAGATGTCGATGAAGATCAGTGGTTTTCGAGCACCAAACATTGGATTTTCAGAAAATCACAGAGGCCGGAACACCCGAAATGCGAAAACCATCAAAAAACGGACGTTTTGGTGCAAAATCCGGCGACCCGGATTTGCAGGGTTGCCGGGCGACCATGCACCCAGGGTCGCCGGCGACCTTAGGGTTTTTTGCCCTTTGGTTGCCGAGCTCCGTTTTCGGCCGATTTTGCGTCTTTTTCGTTCCTTTTCTCTTCTGTATTTTTCTTGACATTTTTCCTCAATTATTGACTTCATTTTCTTGGGAAAAACTTGACGAGAACCCGCACGAAATCGGAGCACAGAGTTTCCCATTTTTCGGGAAAGCCGAAGACTTTGTAGCCGATTTTCTGTCAAGAGTCGAAACTAAGTCAAACGATGTCGGAATGACCTGAAAATTGAGGTGAAGCTTCTTGAGCAGTGGATAGGACCAACCATGGGCTTTTATTTGAGTTTTGAAGCCGTTTGGGGTCCCATCGATGCTTCACTTGATTTTGCTGCGGGGAAAATGCCGAGCTTTGATATGTGGTCCAACGATGTCCGATTGACCTGAAATTTGACGGGGAGCCTATTGGAGTCATTTTGAGACGTTCCATGGGCTCCATTTTGGATGTCATGGTCCCGGGTTGCTCCGCCGCCGGTAGGCTTGATTTTCTCTCGGAGCATCGAAACCTGGTCAAACGTTGTCGGAATGACCTGAAATTTGACGTGCAGCCCTTTGGAGGCATGTTGAAGCCACTCATGTACTTTGTTTGATGAGTGATGTCTTCGGTGGTTCCCACCGCCTGGAGGCTTGATTTTGCTGCTCGAGCATTGATGGAGGGTCAAACGTTGTCGGTTTGAATTGAAATTTGGCGTGGAGCCCTTTGAAGACATTCTGGAGTAATCCGTAGGCTCTGATTGAAGTTTTGGTGTCTTCAATGATGTCGCCGCCAGGAGTGCTTGTTTAGCTATCGGAGCAGTGAAGTTGGGCCAAACGATGTCGGAATGGCCCGAATCCTCAGGTGTACCCCTTTTTTGGCTGCCTTGATGGATTCTTAAGTTTCTGTCTGATTCTGACAAAATTTGATTCTTGAAGTAGCCTTGCCTATTTTTAGCAGGATGCAGCTTCACGAGACTTCTTGATGTTAAGGAGACATAGTGACTTTTTTGGTGTCAACAAAGTGAAGGAGGGAAAAATGGGGAAGAAAGAAACAAAAGAGGCGAGAAAAGTATTGAGACATTTTCCATTGATCCCAAGACTCAAAAGGTTGTACACAATACCATGAATAGCGCGTGAAATGACATGGCATGATAGAGCTACACCTTCTTGGAATTATATGCGGCATCCGATTGATTCGCTTCAGTGGAAGACATGTAAAGATGATTGGCCAGATTTTGCTAAGGAAGGGCGTAATGTCTGGCTTGGAATTGCAACTGATGGATTCAATCCACGTGGAGTTCAATCCACTGGTTATAGTTGTTGGCCTGTTTACTTGGTGCCTTATAATCTCCCACCGTCTTTGTGCATGAAATCTGAGTTCCATATGATGTCATTGTTAATACCTGGGCCGAAAGCACTGAGTCAAAACATCAATGTATTCCTTCAACCGCTAGTTGAGGAGTTACAACAGTTATGGGAAGAAGGGGTTGCAGCTTATGAGATGCACAAAAGAGAGCATTTTACTTTAAGGGCAATGTTGGTGTGGGGCATTCATGATTTTCCGGCATATGGCAACTTATCAGGCTGCGTAACACATGGTTACAAAGCTTGTCCTATTTGTGGTGATGAAACTCCGTCTATGCATCTTGGGAATGCAAGGAAGATCGTCTACACAAATTACCGCATGTTTCTTAAATCTGATCACCCGTTTAGGCAAGGCAAATACTTAGGGCTGAAGACAAAGGAGTTAAAACCCCCTTCAACAAGGTTAAAGGGAGAAGTAATTGAGAAAAGGTTAAGCCATGTCCACTATGTACTTGGTAAAGTCTTAAAAGGTACCAAACGGAGTACTGATAATGTGGATGTGGTTGATAATGGAGATGATGAAGATGATGAAGTTACTGAGGCATGGTATAAAAGGTCTATTCTTTTTTATTTGAAATACTGGCCGAAACATACAATTCGACATGTTATTGATGTGATGCACACTGAAAAGAATGTCGCAGAACACCTATTAAATGCGATTTTGGACAAGAAAGGAACAAAGGATACAGTACATGCACGAGAGGATTTAAGGAAATTGGGGACTCATAGTGGCCAGTGGATGCAAACAGACCTAATTACTGGGAGATCTGTAAAACCAAATGCCCCATTTGTCTTGAATAAAGATGAGAAGTTAGAGTTTTGTAAAATTTTAAAAGACTTGAAGCTTCCTTCAGGGTTTTCCTCGAACCTAAAAAACATTGTCACTTTGAGTCCTCCTGGTTTGCTTACAATGAAATCACATGACTATCATGTGATTATGTGTTATTTGCTCCCGGTTTTGCTTCAACACGCTTATCCAAAATACCGTGACTTGCGAAGAGCTATTCACCAGATTAGCTTATTCTTTAATCTCCTTTGTTCGAAAGTCGTCATCAGACATGAAATTCAATCTGCAAAATACATGGTTGCAGAGGCATTGTGTGTGTTGGAAAAATATTTCCCAACCGCTTTTTTTGATATCAGCATCCACCTCATGGTGCATTTGGCTGATGAAGGGTTAATTTGTGGACCTGTTTATCCCAGGTGGATGTTTCCGTTTGAACGGTATGTATAATTCCTTTATTTTTATTTGATTTTTAGCTGCAACTATGACGAAACAACGAATTACAATTTTGTATTTTTTAATTTAATAGGGCAATGAAGGAGTGTAAAAATATTCCCAGCAATAAACGATATGTCGAAGGCTCCATTGCAAAGTCCTATATTGTTTCTGAATCCGTTAGGTATGCTATGGAGTACATGCCAAATTCATGAGATGGAAACCACAAAGCTACTCGTGAGGCATTTCTAGATGAAGATGGCGAGTATAGTGATGAAGGGCCAATACTTGAGGGTAAAACTATGACCCTAGGCAAGGAACAATGGATACAAATACGTAGATGGGTCCTTTTTCGACTAGACGTTGAAAAGCTTGATGAATACTACAGGTTTGATTTCTTGACACATTTGGCTTAAAAACTTACTACTCCAGAAAGTTGTAAATACTTGTGTCAAATTGCATGAACAATTTGCAGTGAGTATCATGCCTTGAAAGAAACTACTCGTGGTAAAAGAAAAGGAATAACAAAGATAGAAGTGGAGATACAGACTGAGTTCATTGCCTGGTTATATGACAAGGTATTGTTATATATATTACGCTTAATATGAATTTACATCTAGTAATTTTATCTTTCTAAATGGCGGTTTTTGTCATTTCACAGTTGTTGGCTGCAAAAGACACGGATTGTGACTTATGGCGATTTGTTGTGGGACCATTATTCAAAGCTAAAACGTATAAAAAGTACCATGTTAATGGTTTTGTGTTCTCTACTAGGTCGCATGACGAAATAGTTGCCACACAAGACAGTGGTGTTTGTATGAATGCAATCACTGCATTTACATCAAGTAGGAAGGACAAAAATCCGATTAATGCATCGACCAAGTGGTACGGGGTTATTGAAGAGATAATAGAGTTGGACTATACGACCTATCATCATGTTGTCTTTTACTGCAATTGGGTGAGGGTGGAGGACAAGACCAATGGTTGTAAACTTTGTCCAAATTCTAATTTGGTGATGGTTAATCTCAATAGGCTAAAGAGTATCATTAATTCTTTTGATGAGCCGGTGATTCTTGCATCTGAGGCTAGTCAAGTATTTTACTCGAAGGATTTGAGATATCCTAATTGGTGGGTAGTCATACATTCGCCTAGGCAATTGACATGTGAAGTGGATGATCTAGATGCACCAACTGTCTTCCAATCTATTCTCGACGACCAACCTAGTTTGGAGTCGTTGATGCAAAGTCTAACCTTATTGTAATAGTTGCACACTTTTATTTATGGTACGTAGAGTTACATGCAAAATTTCTCATTTTCTACATTTAGATATAAATATTCCTTTTAGTTCAATTTAGATATAAATTTCTCATGTAATAGTTTTTACTAACAATCCTTTGTCAAATAGTAGGTGGGCTGTTTTACAATGGCATCAGGTCAATCATGCTTTATTGCTTCCCAACCTTCTAGTTCAGTGCCACTTCCATCTCATAAGCCAACTTCGGGAGCCTCACCAGCAACAAGAACTATTAGTAAGTTACCTATAGAGTTCAATGCGGATGGCATTGCCGTGGGTCCTAACCATGCCAAATGGAATTCTCGTGTTGGTTATTACGTTCGAGCTCGTATTCCAATTCATTACAAGGACTAGAGGAAAATAGATGGAAGCTTCAAAAATGATGTTTGGAATGAATTAATGGTAAGGTTTACATGTACAATTGATGTTTTGGATACATGTATCTGACATTTGCTTATGACTAATCTTTTTTACTGAAGATAAGTGCTGAAGATCTAATCTTTTTTACTTGTTGTATGTAGCAAGAATTTGAGCCTAATGTTCCCCAAGCAGCGGCACGAAAAGCAGTAGAAAAGGACTTTTCCCAAAAGTTTAGATCAGCAAAGTATGCCTTACGGAAAGAGATTTTGAGTAAGTGCGGGGATGTGGAAAGTGCGGGGATGTGGAAGAAGCTATTGCAGCATGTCCATTGGGTAAAGATCCAAATCATTGGGCAATGTTTGTTAGAAATGAGAGTACTGATGAAGTGAAAGCTAGAAATGCAAAGAATGCAGACAATGCGAAAAAGAATAAATATCGGCATACTAATGGGCGGGGCACATACGCCCATATGTTGGATAAAATGGTAGGTGTCTATTCTTGCACCATTAAATTCTATTCTCTTTATCCCAACAACTAATGAAGATTGTTTTTGTAGGATAAAGAAGATCCTAGCAGAAAACATGGACGGGTAGATAGTTGGAAAAAAGGACATGAGCGCCGTGATGGGACTATATTGGAGAGTGCTCGAATTCATTATGTAAGTTCTAAAAAAAGAAGATTAATTCTTTTAATTTATATTACTACTCATATCATTGGTTGATAATATAGGAACAAGTTGAGGCTGCTCAAAAAAGAAGAAAAGAAGCAAGCTCGAACGGTGAGGGTAGTGTATTTGAAGCAGACTTGGATAACGATGAATTGGCTGAAGTATTTGGGCCCCAGAAAAGCAGTAGAACTCGTGGAATTAGCTTGACCAAGTCTAAGAACCAATTGCAATGTACAGCTATTGCAAAGGCATTACTGCAACAAGCAAGCTCTTCATCCAATTCTGAGTTGAAAGGGGAATTGAATGAGATGAAGGCTTCCATATGTAATGTCATGGGTGTGTTAACGGTGAGTTACACTTGTGCCTCCTTGCATTTAATACCATTTATATATAATTAATTGTTATCTCCATTGTGTCAGGATGTACTTAAGCTCGTAAGATACAATGGAATGTCGAGTGCTCAAGCCGCATACGGGACAACACCACCCGAAACTGAAGTTGGTTCCAATTCAGTTTGCCGTCGGACTCAACGAAACTTAAAGGACATGTTTGACTCTGTGAATCCTTCTCCTGGGACGCTTGGTTCTTCACCGAATGTAACCTTATTAGATAGGAATGGTCTTGCGGTTGCTAAGGGTTATGTTATGACAGAGACAGCTGGAATTTGCCATGGCAGAAAAGTTCTCAATGGTGAAAAAAAAGTCTACATTGAGGAAGTCTTAGTTGGTGATGCTCTTGTTTACGACGGCCCCCAAGATGGAATAAGGTATTTGGATGGTTTTAGTGCAAGAGGGCCTTTGATTTGGCTAGAGTCAAGGATGAAAATTTCTTAATTAGTTGTTTTGGATATGTATATTGACTTATTATGTTTAACTTGAACTTATTGGCTAGTTTATGTTTTGAGTGCATTTTGCTTGATATGGATGTAAGAACTTATTGGCCAGTTTGCTTTATGTTTATTTGGATGTGTTTGCATATTTTTTATTTTATAAATATTAATGATGATTGCTTGCTTGTTTGAATATTCAGGTTCAATCATGTATTAACCCATTTTTAACTCTGCCTGGTGATAATCAATATCATTGGTTTGATATTGGTTTCAACTGCTGGTCCCAAGCCCAGATAAAGGAGGAGGGAGGATGGTGGTGCCTTGGACAGTTCTACAAACCACATAATGCTATTGGGACGACCGCCTTTAAGAAGGTAATGCTATTGCAAATTTGAAGAAGCAATGACTATATATATATGACCCTTGTTTTAATGTTTTTTTTTTGCTGTATCAAAATGTAGGTACTTACTTATTGTTGTTTGTGCAGGGCTTAGAGATTGGCATTGAACCTAAAGCATGGGATTCTTGGATTCAATGAAAATATCCTATTCACATTAAGCCTTTTACTGACATCATGTGAGTCAAATGCTGTTTCTACTTTAAATATCTTGATATGTGATCTGTTGGTGGTATGGAGTTTTTATCTGCTTGAGGCTTTGTATCAACCACCTTGTTTATTGCAAATATTCATCGTTGCATCCGACCCTTCCGGTTATATTTTCTTTAAGCATAGCCGTTCTTTATTTCCATAATTAAACCTGCATAGGTCTTAGATGGTTTTTACTCTTTCATAAAAAGTATATAAAAAGTATAGAGCTGCAAAGGTAACTAAAAGCTAGCCATGCAAGTCGAAGACATGCATCCATTCTCTTTACTTGGTTCATGACCATTCAAGTTTGCATTTTAGGATTTCAGTTACTTCTGAAGAAAATAAAAATTGTTAATTATAATAGATATGTTCTGAATTAAAGCATGATGACACTACACAGTAGATGGAAAAGATAATCTTTTTATGCTTGTATAGAATATAATTCACATCAGGTATCAAAAGAAAATATTGCTCATGTAACTTGAACATGCACCCTTCCATCTTTGGCCCCCCTATGGGTTATCCGGACCTCTCAGTCCCCTCTTTGTTGGTAGTCACTCCAATTTGGCACTCATCTGACCTACACTATAGCATTGAAATTAGTTGAAACTGTATAAGAAAGTTGCATAGTTGAAAACCCAACTCTTGTGGCCCTTAAATCAAGGATGAGAATTTCTCTCCTCCCTCTCACCCCATTCTGCTTGGGTTAAGGAGAACTCTGCAGCCTCCTTGATCCCTTAGTCCAGCTATTTGTTTCCTATCCAGTAATCTTCGGCTTTGGTTTGTTTTTAGTCGAGCCTTGGAGGAGAGCTTGAAGGTGCTGAGCTGGTTTTGCTGGTTTCCCAGTTTTGGCAAGGCTTTGCCTGCTGCTGCTCTGCTCTTGCTGTTTTGCTCTGGTTTTGCTGATCATCCCAGCTCTGTCTTGGTGGTTGTGTAGCTTCATTCATGTGTTGGCTGGGCATTGCAGAGTGATCTGGTTGCGCTAGTTCTGCTGAGGGTGTCTGGTTTTTAGCCTCCAGCAGTCCTGTTGGATTGCTCTTCTTCTAAGCTGCTGCTGGCTTTCTGGTTGGAGTGTAGCTTTGAGCTACTGCTGCAGCTATCTGGCTTTCTTTTCAGTGTTCTTTGGACTCATCACACAACTACCTTGTTGTTCTTTGGATTTGGCATTTGGTCTCTAGGGGAAGGATTCACAGAAGAAGGGTATTTTTTTTATTGTTTAATAGACGTTTTCCTCATGTGGATGTGTTTGTCATTCCATTTTCTTTAGTTTCTTACCATTCAAAACAAAAAAAAAAAAAAAAATCAAGCTTCTATTCTCTGTAACATGCTAATTCTGCTTTACTAAGTAGGGATGCTGAAGATAAGGCTGAAGTAGAAGCTAAACTGGTGGGTGTTTCTCCCATTTAGTGATTTATGTTATGAATTTCTATTGTGTATTTGCTTGACTCTTTCTACATTTGTTAAATAACTGGGATACTGATTTGAAGACTAATACTGGAGCCACTAAGAATGGGTCCAAGGTGAGGTCAAGAGAATAATCATCCATTACTTTCTTTGTCATCACATGCTCCATTCCTGAAAACCATGTTTGACTTGGTTTGCTTGTGAATAATTAAATTTACCTCACAATTTCTTTAGTGGATGCATCTTTTGTTTGTTACCAGCATACCAACTCATGATGTCATGCTCCTAATCTGGTTGAGTTTTAAATTTCTTTGACCCCATGGTCACATACTCACATGACATGCATCTAGATTAATCTATTACACCAAGTGACACAGTCAAGAGAATCCGACTCACATGACATGCTGTTCTGCATATCATTTTTATTTAAATATAAAATTTTATGTAAGTTTGAATAATATGCAAATCTTGAGTCCTATTTTTTTGGATTTTCCATTCGGACATCTCTACCCATATCTGAGTCCAACACTTGTACTTCAACCTGCAACATAAGTTTTAAATAATTACGTTGGTCCTTGGATCTTCAATCCTGCAAATACAAGCTGCTTTGTAGGCACCCAAAGAACACATATTCTTTCTGGTACACATCGAACACAGCTGCCTGTGGCTGCTGGGCTGATAACTGTTGGATTTGATACTCAAGACCCACCCTTCAACACAAATTCTGCTGGGTTGAGCCCTGTAAAGCTGTTGTTGGGCTCATAATTGTTGGATTTGATACTCGAGACCCTGTAAAGCTTTGAGCTCTCTAATCATATAAAGCACATGATTCATCTATGTTGATTTCAATTTGAGGTATTGTATTGTTTATGCATCCCGTTTTTCTTCTTTTCTGTTCCTTTTTATTTCATTTATTTCTTTTCTTGTTTCATTTGTCAACTCTTGTTAGGAGGCAACAATACACTGTAACCTTTGTCCCATTTCTAATGTCATATTCATTGTTCTAATCATGAAATGCTAGTGTGGACTGCCCAGAAAATTCCAGGATTGGACTCTCTGTTTTGTGTAATTTTCTTGTAAATAGAGAATTAGTGTACAGATTTTGCTGCTAGATCAATCAGGTTGGTAGGGCAGATGGGGAAACACCAGCATGGTTTTCGGTAGCAGGTTTAGGGGGATTTATCAAGTGTGATTTTTTCTTTTCCTTTTTTGGGGTCCAATCAAAGTTGTCTACATTGGGGAACAGAGAAAAAGGTAAAAAAGCAGAGAGAATGGAAAGAAGCAAGTGA
The DNA here is from genome assembly GCA_028538565.1 of Umbellularia californica. Taxonomy (NCBI): domain Eukaryota; kingdom Viridiplantae; phylum Streptophyta; class Magnoliopsida; order Laurales; family Lauraceae; genus Umbellularia; species Umbellularia californica. Next base: position 30,426,560 of record JAPQWN010000007.1, read on the forward strand.
GGGAGGCCTGCCTGCCCCCACCTTTGGATTTTAGGATTTTTTGCCTTTTTTTTTTCTCCTCATCCAAGCCATATAAAAGTAAATAGGAGTCCCTACTCCCTAGCATGACTGTAGGGTCTTCTATTCACCTCTAAAGCTGTTGCCTCCCAAGAGCTCTTAAGCATGCAAAGAACTTCTAAATTTCTCAGAGAATCTGAAGATGGAGAACTAGGAGGGTTTCCCTTCTTGTTCCCTCTTGTGCCCTTGAATGATTGTAAAGGGATATTGAGGACCTTAGTCTTTGTTCTATCAAAGTCAAATTCCACTTCAATTCATACCAGACATCTATGAAATTATATGTTTCATGACTTGTTATTTATCTTGCTTGATTCTTAGTTTAGTGCATTACAGTTCTATGTAATTATAGTTACTGAGCATTCGCCCTTGAGTGACCTTACCTTGGTTGAACTTTGTCTGCAATCAGTCTGGTACTCTGGTGTCTCATTTGCTGATCAGGCAGAACATGTTACGCAAATGAGAGATAGAAAGGCAGAACAAGTAGCAGTTGAGGATTCCTCTTATAAGTTCTTCTTGATTTTCAGGTGGGTGTTTTGGTATTTATTGGTTTATTACCTTGAATCCAAGAACATAGTAACCAAGCAAATCTATAAGAAATATAAGCAGGCACTACACCAAAATTCGAAATTAGAAGCGCTGGTCCAAAACGGTTAAGAACCGTTCCTAATATGAAGCTGTTTTGATTATTTGATTTTCATTTGTTCCTGGTATCCTCTTTCTCCATGTTTTCCCATGGTTTTCTCTCTTTTAAATGATTTAAGATAAAATTGTGATGATTGCCAAAACAATGGGTGCTTTTTGGCAAATGATACTGAATGTGTGGAAGTTCATAGGAAAGGTTCTTTCATCCAATGGTGAAGGGTTCTTCCAGATCTTCCGCAGTCGCCGAGATTGAAAAATCCCAAACTCAAGAAGCTGCAACAAACACCTTATGCCAATCCCATAGCATAATAATGCTCCCCACTGGAAGACCCAACTGCATCCAAACAAACCATTTGATAAAATTGCTACTCCAGAGATCATCACAATAAGTATTCAAAGTAGATTTCTGTTGCCTTGTTGGGGATGGGCCAGAAAGGGAGGTTTTGTAAACTGTAGTAAATACTTAGAATATGAACCTTTGTTATTCTTGCAACTTGAGAGCATCATTGTGGTGCTTAAAAGATTCTCAGTCTGAGTATCACCATTACATCCAATTACTTGATTAACTTTATTCCCTACATTAATTCGTATTCGTTATCAGTTCCTTTCTACAGTTTCAATCATGAGAGTGATGAACAACTTGAGAAACCTGTTTTCTTCAATAGTATTGCCATTTTACAAGGCAAGGAAATAATATCTAGCAGAGTCATAAGGTGGTCATTGCTACAATGAGAACGTTGTGGATTTGAGTCATGTTACCAGGGAAAGAATGCCCACAGTGAACTGCAACTAGAGTCACTAGAACATTTCTCTGATACAACGGATACAACTCTTGAACTAACATAGTGTGTTGATAATGGTGTTATTCAGATTCTTTTGAAAACTTCGTATGGCCTTTTTACCAGTTTCAAGGATCTGCATAGATCTGCATGATCTTATCTATTAGATTCCCAGATGTGAGTATAAGAGTAGGATGATAGCACAAGCTCTACATTCTGTCAACTTGTCAGTTGTCAATGTCATGTGTTCCAATGATTCACAGAAATTTTCAATTTATTGTTACTTTGGGTCAACTAAGATCTTATTAAATTGGCCAGAGAACATTGGGATATGAGGCCCATTTGCCAATTGGGCATTCAAATAAATTATTCTTGTTTGTATGTGCTTATTGGTTTTATATTGAACATATTGACTAGAATTTTGTTTTAACTCTGATTTATCACAGATGACTGTAAAATTCTGCACTTGATGAAGAAATGTCTGCTGATCCGAAAGTTCTCTTGATGGGTGAATAGGTAATTGTGGAAATCATTAGTCACAATATTTTCTGGAATTTTTATTCCATTAATTTTTTTATTCTAAGGATGGCCTTTTCTACTGTAGTTTTCCTTGAAAATGAGTTGCTGTAAGTTCTGTTTGAAAACTTTTTTGGTTCAAGACCAAATGTTTACTTGATTAATGTTAAAATTTTGACATGTGCTTTGCATGGCGTCCAGATATGGTGAGTCTTTCCCTGTTTTAGCGGAAGCTCTTGATTCAAGTTTCTGCCTTCCAATAGGAAAGGCTAAGGTATGCTTTTCAAGTGTACAAACATTTATCTACATCGTTATTAAAAAAAAAAAAACAGTTATCTACATCATCATCTTCATGAATTCACAGTAATTATTCTTGTGTTTGATGTCCTCTATTGACAGATTGAAGAGAAGGAAAGCATGTTACTAATACAGCTTTCTCGAAGATGGTTGGTTATGCTCTCTAGGTGTGTGGTGTTGTTTATTCTAACCTTGGGGATGATCAGTTAGTTATCTCAGCAAGGATTGTATGTTGTTCTGCACTTGCTGGTTGCTTTATAAATCTACTTGAACTGGAGTCAATTTTTCATGATGTTGTGATAGGATGATATGGAAAAGATAAAATGTGCCTATTTTGGTTTCTGCCTTCTGTGTCACTTAAGCATGTTGCAGCGAAGCAGAAATTTAAAATACCACTAGAGGATAGTAATCGAAAATTAGAAATTTTGGATTTACAAATGAACCATGGCTTAGAGGTGATTTGGGTCCCAATCATAGTTGGTAGAAGAATGCCTGAGGAGGTAAAAATTCAGGCAAAAGGGACCGAGTGTCATGGGATTATTTTTCTTTAACAAAGTGGGCACTGTGATATACAAGTTTCCTGGGCAATAGGCATTGAAAGTTGAAACCCTGAAAATTTTTAATCCCAACTTTCTCACGTCCTATGGGAATTAGTTGAATAATGTTTCACACAAATATATACAAGTTTACTGAGTACTTGACCTGAAGTAAATCAAGTTTACGATGCATCATACTTAAAAAGTTAACACAGATACTTTATGGGTGTTGTTTGTTATATATACAGATTGCTAAAACTTATGAAATTAACTCATAGTGGCAAGTTCTTTCTAATATATCAGTGGTTCAAACTATCTCTGGAGTATTATAGGGTAGCATTATCCTATTTATCTATCTCAAAGGAAATCCTATGTTGACCTTTAAACAAAGCCAATTGGGTATCTTGAACTGTTTACTGTGAAATTTTTGATGCAAGTGCTTATGTGCGCATATCACTAGTTACAAGATAGCCAATTGGTTTAATGTGTTTGAAAATGCTACTTTTTTTTTTCTCATTTTCATATTTAAAGCCCGGCCTATTTCCACTCTATGAAATGGCTTCTCAATGTTTCAATCTTTTGGGTGAGCTGTATACCATGGCAAGATCTTCCATAGATGGTCACATATCTTTTCATTAGTTTGTTTTTCATTTTTATTTAGCAGTTAACTTCATAATCTTCCTAGCAGATTTTTCCACCCGGTGAAAAATTGAGAACATAAATGATCAATACTGGACATTACGTGCGGAGGAGGTAAGTTGTTTGATGAGAATCTTATCAGGCACATATGTTAATGTTAGAAAAGCGATCACCTGTGCATGCTTTCCATCGTAATACCTTGATGCCAATCCTGGTGCCGAATGTTCCATTGATATTTTGTGATACAAATAAAAGAAATATCTGATCATATGTTCCTGGGCTCGTGCCAATCTTGCACGATGGGACTCCTTTGAAAATGCGTGTGGCAAAAACGAGACCAGTCATGACCAGAGTTTCTTCTTGGCCTCCTTCCCAACCCATATTCCACAAATTTTAGCCAAGTTGAAGCCCATATTCTTTTCCACTACCAGAAAAAGGAAAGAAGGGATCCTAGAATCAAAGGTAAATCCATCCCCCTTTCTACTCGTGATTTTGAAATGCTTTTATTGTTAACATGGGATGAGACTTGGTGTAATCATCCTTGAAAAGCACTTTGCCAGTACATGTTGTGGGATTTTTGGACTGGACCCAATTAGACTGCAACTTCTTTGGGTGCAGAGGATTTATTTAGTTCAAGGGCTGCAATTTATTTTCTAACATCTGTGGCTCACCTTCCACAGCTGGATGGAAATGGAAACAGAATGGTCTTTCTGCACAACTTCTTTGGGTGCTGTAAACTTATTTATTTATTTCAGTAGTTGCCATTTATTTCCATCATTCCCTGTTTTGTTTTGTTTTTTTTTGGGCTAAAGCAGGACAAAAAAGGACTTTACTTTATTGGGTCTGGATTAAATAACATCATCATTGCTTTATCCCATGCATCTGCAATTGACAATTTACTAATTTAATCTATCCCATCATTGCATTATTTGGCCCGACCTTTCTCACTGGGTCTGAACTTGGTTCTATACCCTTTTTTTTTTATTGGTTGGCATGTGTGGGTGGGAGTAGATGTGGTTGATGCAAAGATTCAGACTGATTACAAGCGAACTGATCACAAGTGGCCCTACTTGTAGTCTTGCATAGTTGAATGGATTATGGCATCATATTATACTGTCAGTGAGAATTGTATCAGAATGAGTCAGTCATTCCTCAGCAACATCATTGGTAATAACAAATCTCTTTACTGTGATGGTGTTTTGATGCAGAAATTTGAGCACATCCATAATCTGGTTGAAATATGGCTTTGGTCATATCAACCCCGCCAAACTCTAGAAACAAGATTTATACAAGGTTGGATTCTTGTCTAGTTATAACCCCCCAAAGGGATCATATGCATGCCACACATCTATTACGTGATTCAAGGGCATTGATGCTCCCACTCCTAGGTGTATTATAGTGCCATCTTGTGTTCTTATCAACTTATGTCTTTATGTGTATATCCTTCAATTTTGTTGTGTAAAGGCACACAGTTGTGTTCTGAGGATTGCATACCATTCATGTTAATCCAACTATCCAAGTTCTGTGGAATTCATAAAGATGATATTGATTTTGTCCTCAGAACATACCATCTCATGTCACACCGTTGGTTCACCCATGCTTCCCCTACCCTTTTCAATGCTGGGACTCCAGGACCCCATGTACTATTTGCTACTCAGTTTTCTCTTGTTTTCTTTTTTATTTAGCTCATTTTATTTAATGCATCTTAAAGTCATAAGGCAACTACTACAATTGTCATTTGCAAATCATGTATTACAAGTAACCAATCAAATGATTTTCTTTTAGGTGGCATGAGCTGATTGTTCCAATTGCCCAAAGTATGAGTTGTTAGGTAAGCCTCCAGTTGGTCCAATTGTGCCATAACAAACTCACTACCACTGAATATAGACTGTTAGCAGTTATATCAATACCACTCAAATGACTTGCTGCTCACCAAAATATCACCCAGATGTTATATTCAGTTGGATATTCATCATTTGGTATATCGCATTTTATCTTGGGTTTTATAGATTTCTAAATCAAAGTGAATTTTTTTTTTTTTTTGTTGACTTAAGGAATATCATCTGATGTATGATCATTTTATATGAGTGGTACATTCGTGGTTGTCATTTATTATAATTAATTAATAGAACACACTCAATGTTAACGATCATGATGTTTTAAGTTCTTTGTCTAACAAATTTCTAAACATCTGGAAAGGTGTCTTGTGGGAATCGAACCATAAAATTAAGAGCCAGAACTACTATGTACAGCAGGTGGGTGTGTGCAGGTGGTGGAAGAGGAGGAAGTGGGTGTGCAGGTGGCTGTGTGCAGGGTGGTGCAACAGTTGGTGTGTGTAGGGTGGTGTAGCAGGTGGGCTGTGCAGGGTGGGTGTGTGCAGGGTGGTGCAGCAGGTGGCCGGGAATGTGCAGGGTGGTGCAGCAGGTGGGCTGTGCAGGTGGGTGTGTGCAGGGTGGTGCAGCAGGTGGACTGTACAGGGTGGGTGTGTGCAGGGTGGTGCAGCAGGTGGCCGGGTTTGTGCAGGGTGGTGCAGTAGGTGGGCTGTGCTGGGTGGTGCAGCAGGTGGGCTGTGCAGGTGGGTATGTGCAGGGTGGTGCAGCAGGTGGGCTGTACAGGGTGGGTGTGTGCAGGTGGTGCAGCAAGTGGCCGGGTGTGTGCTGGGTGGTGCAGCAGGTGGGCTGTGCAGGGTGGGTGTATGTAGCGTGGTACAGCAGGTGGGCTGTGCAGGGTGGTGCAGCCTTTTTTGGGTTGGGAGGGGGATTTGAAAACAGCTTCTTTTTTAAAATTTTATATCGTAGTTTCGATTGAATCATGTTTGTTTTTTTGGATCTGAATTATATGCTTTGAAGTGCTGATATACTGTAATTTACAGATCCAACTTGTTCGAATTCAACTGAGAGTCCCTGAGTATGGTTGGACTACGCAGAAGGTTTTCCATTTCTTGAACTTTGTTGTGAATGCAGGTATGCATCTGTTTCTGTGTTTCTTGGTGTGTTTATGAACTTGTTTTTGGTTTTATGTTCTTTATGGATCCTTAGCTTTGAATTGTATTTTATATTTCGATGCGTGGTGTTTGTGTTTCGGCGGGATATACAACATATAAAGCCCGAGGTTTGCTTGATATCTATGTTAAGTTTTACTTCAGTGGTATTAAGTGATAAATGGTGTTGTCTTATTGTCAGATCATACAACATATTTTGCTTGATTTGCCTAGTCTTGTATTCTTCACAACATATGCACTTTTGGTCTTGCTTTGGGCTGAAATTTATTATTAGGTTGGTTTTGATTCTTGGCTGGTTGGTTTTACTCGTGTTAGTTGACTTGTGATTATTGCTTGCACCTTTTTTGTTTCTCTTATCATATGGTATTTGGCAGGCACGTGCTGTATCTACTGATGGACTTAGGCCAAGTTTCTTCACGATTAATGCTGTCGTATATGCTATACAGGTAGAGTCTTTTTTAAAGTGCTCTTTAAGTGGGAGTTCCAGCAAGGGGATTAAGAAGTTGTACTGCTTACAATGAATTTTAGTGCATCTTGGTGTGTTGCTTATTTTCTTGTCCATATTCCTTTCTCTGTCTCGTTTCTTAGCATTATAACTATGTTAAGTTGAGAAGATTTGCTGAAGCTGGAAGTGAGGTTTTATTTTCTAATTTTACTTTAAGGACTAATAGTTGGATAAATGACATTTTCTGCTCTTTTTCCTATGTACCAGTCAATCTTCTGTTGTTTTTTTGTTAGAAGTGTGGTCTCTCTGTGTGTGCTATATTATTATTATTTTTTTGAAGTCCAACATAGAAACAGAAGCTTTTTACACATTGAGATTGGTTCATTTATTTGTCTCAGTAGATTAAGTGGGAGCAATCCGAGTTCGGTGGTTTTATTTTGTTGCTTCAATTCAGTTATGACAATCTATGTCAGAAGTTATCACTTAATGCAGATTATGTATGATTATTGTTTACATTATTTCTCTTGAATAGTTAGTATAAAGATCAAGACATTCTTTTTTGTTGTTTCTGGACGAGGGCACTTGCAATCTACTAAACCTGAATTTATGCACATTTTCCTTTGTATGTATGTGTGTGTTAGGAACAGTGTAGTTTTCTCATGTGGTAATTACAATTTACAGGGGCATTTACAGTGTATCTTCCTCGTGATGTCAAAGTACTTTCCCATACAGCTGATGCCATCTAGCTCCAATGACATTTTCTCTTTGCAAGAACTTGATCAGATTGAGAGCTGCCCCAAGCTGTGGAGTCCCTTCAGATGGCTCCAATGACATTTTCTCTTTGTAATTTGCCTGGAGTCCCTTCAGATGCCTCCCTCTCACTTCTATTATTGATTTTTTTATACTCTTTTCTAATGTAATTGTTGTATAGTTTTCTCCAATGTAATTAAGATTTTAAATGTATTAGTGTTTCACCTTAAAGATTTTAAGTGATTCTAATGAATTTTCAGGCTTTAAAAAAAAATATATTGAAAACCTAGGCATGCCCTGGTTTTTCAATATATTTTTTTTAAATTCGAAAAAATAAAAACGACGGCTTTTGACCATCGTTTTTAAACCCATTAAACGACTGCCCAAGGGGTGGTTTTTGGATAATTTTTTTTACACATGAAGAAGTTTTGTAACAGTTATAAACCGTTACTAATTTGTGCGAATAGCAACACTTAAAAACGTTACAAAAGATTTCACAACCGTTAGGAATGTTATGAATCAGTAACACAAATTTGGCACGAAAAAAACGTTACAGAGTGTACAAAACCGTTACAAATATTTAAGTGTAAAATATTGTTACAAAACTTGCGAAACTGTTACTGTTTTATTAAGAATTATTAACACAAATGAGTATTAAAACCGTTAGGAACTAATTTCAGTAACGGAAATAAAGCGTTACAATTAATATGTTTGTAACGGTTTATAACCGTTACGGATGTTTATAACAAATTAGAAACGCCCAAACTGTGACCCAAAAAAACCGTTACAAATTTTTTTAGTAACGGTTTTGGACCGTTAGGTATGTCCTGAAATGGTGTAGTGATTTAACTATTATAAAAAGATATATAATACCACATGAAAAATAATCCTCATTCAAACACATTCCACACTTGAACTTCAAATGCATTCTATAAATGCTTGTAAATGACAGTTTTTGAAAGTGGGAAAACTGGGTATCATTATAGTAATCAACTCACTATGATTCAAATTCATCAAGGGCTCTCTAATAATGTGTGTGTGTGTGTGTGTGTGAGAGAGAGAGAGAGAGAGAGAGAGAGAGAGAGAGAGATTGTTGATATCATTTGTGAATAAGAATGCAATTTTGATGGTGAGTGACATCGTGGGATAAAGTTCTGTAGATATTATGTACAATGTATACCTAGCTATATTGTATATATAAATATGATATGAATACAAAAGGAAAAAAAAGCAAGAAAAGGAAAAGTTAATGTTATAGATATTAATATGTTAATGTTTGGAGTTTAAACAAAGGGTGAAATCAATGATCAGCATATTAGAGGATGATTATTGATAATTTTAGGAGAAGAGAAAATCAAGAGAAGTCATTTCACAGATGATATGGGTATGTGTACAAGAAAGAAATAGCTCCTATGATGTAGAGGTAATGTATTTTACAGTAAAATTTTGGTTGATTGACAGTGAAGCAAAATTCACAATAACATGACATGACTGAACTAAACTAGCTAGGCATGAAAAGATACACAGCATGTTGCTTGGGTTAACAATAAGCACCACATGCTCTTGTTCTCCTTGATTACTTATGTGAAGCTATGGATGTGTTCAAAACATCTAGAATTAGAAGCTATGGATGTGTTCAAAACATCTAGAATTAAGGTCCATCCGGAGCTCCAAGCACATATCCTTTTTGTTGCTTTACTTGCTTTTTTTTCGGTGTTATTGCTCTGTAAATTATTTTCCAATAGATCCGTAGCATTAAGGGTGTTACAATAGTTTCTCCTGGAGGCTACATTTGGATCAATCAGCTTTTTCAAATAGGACAAGCACGCTTTAAATTTCACAGTTTATATAGGATTTTAGACATTCTGCTTCTGGATTGATGCACAAGTTGATGCCTTTTCGGTGTTAAGGAGCCCTGTACCCCCATAAATCAACATGTGCAGTGCATTTATTGTCCTTTTACTGATTTGAACTTCAAGTGAAATTAAATTCAAAATCTTGAATCAACACGCCATGCAAAGCATTTCTGCTAGATATTAGCATGATAATAGGTACCAGGAAACCTCTTTTGATGGGAATACATTTCATGGAAAATACTAGCTTGTATGTAATGGATGGCAATGAGATCTATTTTACTTTCTTTTTACTTTTATTTCTAGGGTTTTTGGTATTTTCCCTTTTAAATCATTTAAGAATTGTGGTTTTTTTCTTTTTTCTTTTTTGCAATGAGATCTATTTTCAGTTTTTCACTTGAATTAGGGGTCAAATTACGTAGGATCTTTAGTTAATTTTCATTGAATTGAGGGTTTTCAAATTTTAAGTTCAATCCAATTAATGATTTTCATTTATTGAAATTCATTCAATTTATAATTTATGAATTGTTTTTGGGGGGTTTCCTTTTATTTATTGATTGCTTTTGAAGAGCAATAAAACTTTTATACCTTCTTTTTTTTTTTTTTTTCATTTGGGGTTTTTAATTTTTAGTTGACTTCTATTTTTATGAAGGATGATGATGCACAAATACAGAGTCTAGCCTCTAGAGCACTCATATAGCAGTACTAAAGTGGCATCACTCTAGATTAGTTCTTGAAAATGACATGATCTGTTAATTGTCTATTCACTTCTTAATCAAATTATTTTCTTGGTTCAATCAATAGTGATTGTGAACTATTTTTATTAATTAATACTTAGTTTGAGTGCTGATGTAAATCCATTATTCTTTTCTTAATGAGAATTAACATGTGCATTGAACGGGCTTCAATGATAGTATATAATAATATGTATACTTATACAACATATTAGATTAATATTATTATGTATACCATGTTATATTATGAGTTGGGCCCAAGTTGGGGCAAGATCCAGTCATCATGGACTATGTCAAGTACACAAAACATTAATTGGGTCCAGGTGTTTTTCCACTATAGAGCCAACAAAGGCCTGAGCCATTTACATCTCTAATGTAAAACTGTTAGGAAGTCTTTCTTACAACATCTCCAAAACAGATGGCCCATTGTGATTCAAAATCATCACTTGGTCCTCTTTAAACGAATAACTGAATTTAGCAATACAAAAATCAAAGGACCCAAAAGAACAAAAGAAAAAGATCTGATGCATGTTTTTCTTCATACAAATGTTGATGAATGCTTAAACTAACTGAGTTGCTATTAATTAAAAGGTGTAATTCAGATAACAGAGTTGTTATGTCATTATACTACAAAATATAGACAAAGTTATTAGTTTGATACATCATGGCTCTATATATTAGCTACAGAGGAGAGCAACCACCATCATTGAAGAAGCTATTGGTGGTCTTCCAAGTCATAGTTTCACCTAATCAGGATGGCTCCCAAATCAGCTCAACCCATCTTAGGGTTAGACAATCTCATTCTTTCCCAATATTAGAACCCCAAATGGGTTTTTTTTTTACGCTTTCTACAACGCCCCAAGTACACCCAGACATTAGAAACAATAACCAACCCTTTTGAAGAGACATTGAAACAAACATAGATTTGGGGTACATCCAAACACACTCCACAGACAATATTAAAATAAAAAACTTAATTTTCCAAACCATATCAAGAGAAGAGAGTCACAAGAAGAAGAATAGAGGAGAAAGAGAGATGGATTGAATACCTTGGAGGGATCAGCTTTCTGGAAGTTTTTGACGACGGAGATGATGCGGTCGGATACTTCAGATTTGTCGAGGAAAGAGCCTTTGACGTCTTCAGATGAGAATAGTCGTCGAAAGAAGAAGGGGTTAAGCTCCGATGAACATGCAGGAGCAGAGAAGGATTCGACTCTAACTCTCAAGAGAGGGTAAGGGTTGGAGATTTGGGGGTTTTCGAATGAAGAGGAAGGATGAGTGAGAGAAGAGGGATGGCGTGAGAGAGAAGAGGGATCGGCTGAGAGGGATGGTGTGAGAGAGAAGGAGAGGGCTAGAGAGATGGAGGGTTGCACAGGGGAAAAACGGTGACAGAGTAAGAGAGTGAGGGAGATGGAGGGGTGCGTAGGGGAGAGACGGTGAGAGAGTGAGAGGGATGGCGTGAGAGAGAAGAGGGATCGACTGAGAGGGATGGTGTGAGAGAGAAGGAGAGGGCCAGAGAGATGGAGGGCTGCGCAGGGGAAAAATGGTGACAGAGTAAGAGAGTGAGGGAGATGGAGGGGTGCGCAGGGGAGAGACGGTGAGAGAGTGAGAGAGATGGAGGGCAGTGTAGGGGAGAGAATGAAGGGCCAGAGAATGGAGGGGTTCCAGTGGTTCCGGTGTTAGAGTGAGAGACCGTGAGGGATGAGTGAGAGAAGAAGCATGTGTCTTCTTTTTTAGCGTGGAAACTAAAATAACTCCCGCTTCTGTTTTCCTTTATTTTTGTGATTTTTCCTCTTTTTATTTTGATACTATTGTAACACATTCCTAATCGTCACAAAATATCCAAGAAAATGTTACAAAATAATTCAAGTATTTGCAAAGATACTTAGCGACGGTTATGAATATTGCTAACGGATAATAAATGTGACAAATTACCTAACGGAGAAATATGTGTTACTAATAAGAAATCTCAAATGTTGCAAAATCACCCAAATGGTGTAGTGAAAGAAAGATGGGTGGAGTTGTTTGGACGTATGAAATGTGGTCCTATGGGCCTCCATCATGTCTTCTTTTATGCTTTTTGCAAACCCATTTTAGTAAAGAAGTACTACCCTTTTAGGTATCTTTTTTCTTTATTTGTAGGGATTCTTTCTTGTTCTCGAAGCTAACTTTTCTTTTGGAAAGACCTTTGGCTTTGAGATGATTCTCTTCCTTAATTTAGGTGTCCTTAGCTAATCTTCAGATGGGGTCCAACAAGGGATGTGTAGCAATTGATTATCAACGATGTGGATTTAATTGCAATCCCGTCTAAAAATGAACATGAAAATCTCCGGGCCCATAACTTTGTTAATACAGCTTTGATTTGCATGTTCTTAGGCTCCATGGATATCTACTTTGAATAAGCTTTCCAACAGTAGGTAAATTTCATCGATCCGACGGTTGGATTGAAAGTTATGGCCATTTGAAGATTAGTTATCCTGAGAAAAACGGGATTAACTTGTAATTTTTTATTTGCATTGGATTCTATCTCTACACAACTTTCATTTTTCAAAGGACATCAGATGTGGATGATTCAAACTCTTCTTCTTTTGTTCCAATCAGAATTGTATTCTTTGAATTATCCATTAATAATTTCAAATTTGCAATTACTGTGGACCCTGCCAAGTGGGACATTTCATCTGCTTGAACAGTGGGCCCTATGAGAAGTCTTCTACTGTAGTTAGGACTCTTCACTGACATGATAAGAGGACCCCTCCTTTGATTAATTTGTATATGGCTTGTGTGTGGGGTCCACATGGTGAATTCTTTACTTCAATTCAGCAATGCAGGGCCCATGATGACAATGTGTGCTTGAAAGTGGGTTCCATGATAGAGGCCTATAATTCTCATTTTCTGGTCATTCTAATTCAACACATCAAGTACTGAAGAGCCCATATTGAGGTAGGACCCACCCGGACAGAGTTCTACTCCAACTGGGACTCTTCGGAGAAAATTTGTAAAACATTCTAAGTTAACGCAGAAAATGTATGAAAAGTATGAAAATTCACGTTTCTAGGTGAAAATGCATGAAATGATGAAATTATATGAATAATGATGCAATTCACCTAATTAAATCCCCAATTCATCATAAAATGATACGTAAATGTGCAAATTCATGAACTCAACACTTGTCCTCTTATATTATCAAAATCAAGTTCAAGAGTACTCAACGCTTCTTGAAGTACATTGAAAAGCCCTAACCCCGTTGTATCTTCCAATGGATCACAATGAATCACAAGAGACATTTGTTCTTCATGGCTTACATCCGGAGTACAATCAAGTATAATCGAGAACTATATTGCTTCTTTGATTCTTGTAATGATTGCATTCTTAATCTCACACGCTAACAATTGTATCAATTCATTTTGAATTTTGTGGCTAAGATAATGGTAACGAACCTCACCACTTTCAATTCGCCGAAGGTGCTCTTGCATTGTTGGATCAAATTCGGTAATCATTTCAATTATGCTTAAAAAAATTCCATTCCGCTCTTGATAAATCTTCTCATTGTCCCTACGAAAAGCTAAATTATTTTTTGCAAGTGTTTTCACCACGGCCATTATCCTTCGCAACACCCTTTTCCAATGTTCTTTCTCTCTATTGATTTGTTCTTGCACGCTTTTATCAATGGTTTCATTCTTGTGCAATCTCATATCTAATTCAATCTATTTACTCATGCACATGAGATGCTCATTACTACTTTCATGACTTTTTAACCTTTTACCAATATTTCTCCAATCTCCAAGTCCATCATTAGCCAATAAAGTCTTGTTTCCCTCTTCCTTAAACAACTTACGACAAAAACAAAATACTTTATCCAAAACATCCGAATATACAAGCCACTTTCTATCATGTTTCTCTTCATTGGATAAATGCCGGATGTAGTTTGTGGAAGAGCAGTGTCTATTAAGATCATCTTTAGGATAACTGACATTGTCAACTCTTCTTTTAGGACCCCTTTCTACTAAAAAGTGTTGTAAATTCTGATCCATCTTATCCCAATTACTCGGATCATTAACATTTGAAGGCTGAAATTCTACATTTTGGTCTTCATGTTGACTACCATCATTCTCATTGTCATTTTCATTAATCCACTGATTAATTTCCTTATCAAGTGTCTCTTCATGCTCTTCATTTACTGAATCTATAAATTCTTCATCCTCAAAATTTTCAACTAGAACTGAGTCATCTGTTTGTTTCTTAGCAACAACAAACTTATCAAGAGCTCCTGATTGAGATTGAATAAGTGCATCAACTTTTCATTTTTTTTTTCTTTTTTTCAGACCCTGAGAGGCACTTTCTTGGATGCATGATTCTAGGAAACGATCTAATGTAGAACTCAAGAACCAACGATCAATCCAAATTCAAAAGCTTCAAATTCAGGTAAAATTACCGAGGTTGCGAAACAATAGAGTGCTAGGCCAGCATCAATAACTCAATCAACACCATAAGAGCATATGTAAATTAGTAAATCAAATAAACAACAATCAACAAATTTGCCAAACATAACCCATCTACAAATTATTTGTATTTTCATAATGTGATGATTCAACTGATTTTTTTTCTTCATAATAAGCGAAAGATCATTTGATTCAATTGATATTGTGGTTAAACTTAGTGGTACCTTTTCTTATCCTTTTATTTTTATATAGAGTTTATGTATATAACAAAAAAAAAATGTTAATCAATAGTCTTGTCCCCTTAAAAGTCAAAAGGATTAAAATAACAGATAAAAAAATAATGGCTCATTTTTAAAATATTCTTTGAAACTTGGAAATGAGATAGAGAACGTCAATCACCTGGTTCTCTTTCCGGCTCGTCGGCAGAAAGCAGTGAAACACATAAATGGAAAGTCGAAAACGGTTTTGCAGTCCAAAAACCCAATTTTAATTGGGAATAAGGAGTTCAAAAACCCAATTTTAACATAAATGGAAAGTCGAAAACGGTTTTGCAGTCCAAAAACCCAATTTTAATTGGGAATAAGGAGTTCAAAAACCCAATTTTAATTGGGAATAAGGAGACCCAGTTTTGATTGATTGAGAGAGAGAGAGAGAGAGAGAGAGAGACGGGGTGTATTTGATCTCCGAAGTCGAAAGTGAATCGGCATCCAAAACTACTCTATAATAACCGACCTAATCTTTTCCAATTTTCAAAGTTTCATACTCTTTTTTCCATTTTTTTACTTTTAAATATAACACAAAATCATTAATTTAGGGCCCTTTTGTAATGGGCTGTTTAGAAATTGGGCCCTTTCTCATGTCTTAGGCAGCCTTTTTTTTATTTTTTTAGAAACCTATATATTATATGGGCTAAAGAAATTTGGGGCCCAAAAAAATGGACAAAAATTGGGGGCCTAAAGCGGCGGCTTCCTGAGCTTTAACCCAGGGCCGGCTCTGCATTTAGAAAACCAACATGCACAAAACCCTATAACTTAGCACCTTCTCCTTGTCTCCCTTTCTTCTTCTTCTTCTTCTTTTTTTTTTTTTTTTTTTAATTTTATCTTTTCCATTTTCTGTTGTCATTTTTCTTCCCCTTTCTTGACTCTTTTTCTTCTTTCTCTCTCTTATCTCCCAAAAAAACACCAGTATCAGTCATCATGCAGCTCACAAGTCACACCACCCTACAATGAACCCGGGCCCTCCTTTTTTCGTTTCCTTCTCCTGTCCTTTTCTTTTCTTCTTCTCTTTCTCCTCTCTCCCATTTTTCTTCTAGGGCCACATCTCCATGCTCTCTGTGTGTGACATCAACTCCGTTAGACACCGCCATCTCCATCACCTTCTATCCCCTGATCACCTCTCCATCTCTCTCATCAAACTCAGCAAAATCAAAACAGATAAGAAATTGCTCTTGTGTGGAGTGTTTTTACCGAAACCTGATGGACTCGAAAGGAATCTTCTGTCCTCTCCTTCCGCACCACGGGGGCTGACCTGGGTCTCGACGGAGGAGGGAAAATCTCGGGCATCAACATTTTTGTACGGGTATGCCAGATTTACTTTCTACTTGGAATTTGGAATGGTGATAATCCGGAGATTCACCTTCACAAGTGGAAAGGAAATCAATCATTTTTTCTAACTTTTCAAATTGCATTAATATTAAGAAAAGAGACAAGTTTGTTTTTCAGAATGCTGTAAGAGGCGTTTTTGTTTGTTTGCCGTAAAAAGCGATTTTGCCGTGAAAGGCGATTTTACAAAACTCATCAAATGGGAAAGACAAGAATTGTGATTTCTTTTTGTCTCTTTAAGAAATACAAACTACAATAGAAAAGTGAGAAAATGGATCTAACTTCTCAGGAGATTGTGGGGACACGTTGAGATCGACGGTCGCAAGTCATGTGTGGGCTTCGCCATCGTCCTTCAAATGAGAATATGTGATGCTTTGATTCTTTGGCTTGGCTCCTAACCTCGGTTTTTTAAAGGATAAGGACCAAGAGGAGGTCCTATATCCAATGAAAAACCGAGTAAACGGGCTGAAAAGCTGCGTTTAGGCCATGTTGGAGAAGGAGGAGACCTTGGGGGGGTGGCCCCCCAAGGGACGTTGATCACCTTGTGGTGCTTCCGGGAGCAAAGTAGCAGGACTTCGTCTCTCTCTTGGATTTTCTGGATTTTCAGAGCTTGCACTTGGGATCTATTTTCATCATGCTTTCTTCTTCGAATGGACCTCATTTTATAGGCTTTTGGTAGCCGTGAGGTATTTATTGGCATTGATGGCCATGATGAAAGAATTGAAGAGGAGTTACAAGTTGATTTTGTAACTCCTTTTTCAAGGCTTGTGATTGGCCGATGAAGGTAGTGGGCATTTAATCACCTTTATGCTTCATGATGATGGGAGTTTCATGGGTTTAATGCTATGATTGCTTGGATTTGTAACTCCCAAATGCTTGAATCTGATTGGGCCGTCCAAAATAATGAGTTAATGACCGCATTAAGTTGTCATAAACGGGTCAATTAACGTCATTAAGTGGTCGTCAAGGAATGTGAAGAGTCGTGGGCCGCGCTACGCCTTTTGAGATTCTTCTTGCGATCATCACAGGTGGATCCACACATTGTTTGATGTCGGATTGCAGTGCAATTTCAGACATTGATTGACATTGGTGGGCCGGTGACATCTGTCTTGTCGATTTCACGATCGGTCGGACAGAAAGTGCATTTTCTTGGTCAGCCGGTTGGCGATCTTGAGGCGATCGGTGATGATTTCGTGCTTTTGACGGCGGATCCGAGATGTCGACGAAGATCAGTGGTTTTCAAGCATCAAAATTTGGATTTTCCGAAAATCACAGAGGCCGGAACACCCGAAACGCGAAAAGATCGAAAAACGATCAATTTGGTGCAAAATCCGGCGACCCGGATTTGCAGGGTCGCCGACGACCTTAGGGCTTTTTGCCCTTTGGTCGCCGAGCTTCGTTTTCAGGCGATTTTGCGTCTTTTTCTTTCCTTTTTTCTTCTGTATTTTTCTTAAGATTTTTCCTCAATTATTGACTTCATTTTCTTGGAGAAAACTTGACGAGAAACCGCACGAAATCGGAGCACGAAGTTTCCCATTTTTCGGGAAAGCCGAAGACTTTGTAGTCGATTTTCCGTCAAGAGTCGAAACTAAGTCAAACGATGTCGGAAGGACCTGAAAATTGAGGTGAAGCTTCTTGAGCAGTGGATAGGACCAACCATGGGCTTTTATTTGAGTTTTGAAGCCGTTTGGGGTCCCATCGATGCTTCACTTGATTTTGCTGCGGGGAAAATGTCGAGCTTTGATATGTGGTCAAACGATGTCCGATTGACCTGAAATTTGACAGGGAGCCTATTGGAGTCATTTTGAGACGTTCCATGGGCTCCGTTTTCGATGTCATTGTCCCGGGTTGCTCCGCCGCCGGTAGGCTTGATTTTCTCTCGGAGCATCGAAACCTGGTCAAACGTTGTCGGAATGACCAGAAATTTGACGTGCAGCCCTTTGGAGGCATGTTGAAGCCACTCATGTACTTTGTTTCATGAGTGATGGCTTCGGTGGTTCCCGCCGCGGAAGGCTTGATTTTGCTGCTCGAGCATTGATGGAGGGTCAAACGTTGTCGGTTTGACTTGAAATTTGGCGTGGAGCCCTTTGAAGACATTCTGGAGTCATCCGTAGGCTCTGATCGAAGTTTTGGTGTCTTCGATGATGTCACCGCCGGGAGCGCTTGTTTAGCTATCGGAGCAGTGAAGTTGGGCCAAACGATGTCGGAATGGCCCGAAACCTCAGGTGTACCCCTCTTTTAGCTGTCTTGAAGGATCTCTCAGTTTCTGTCTGATTCTGACAAAATCTGATTCTTGAAGTAGCCTTGCCTGTTTTGTAGCAGGATACAGCTTCACGAGGCTTCTTATGTTGAGGAGACATAGTGACTTTTTTGGTGTCAACAATTGCCCCCTCGAGGTACAGCGACGAGTAGCGTTTTTGGAGTCGATGTGCCTCGAATAGAAACTTGGAGGAGAGATTCCAACTTGACCAAGAGTCTTTAGCATTTTTTTTTTGAATAGCCTTCTGAGTTTCCGGGGGGAATTTTATGGTAGTGAGAGGGATCACGTACCATCTTAAGGCAAAGTTTTGAAAATGACATGGGGTATTTGGATTTTGGGTTTTGGATTTTGGTTTTTGACCTTTTGACCTAACAAGCTGTATGTGGCAAGTTAGGAGTCGGGGTTTGATTTTTGATTTTGACCTTGTGACCCAACAAGCTGTATGTAGCAGGTTGGGGGGTCAGATTTGGATTTTTTGTTTTGGGTTTGGTTTGGATTTTGATTTTGGTTTTGGTCTTGTGACCTAACAAGCTGTATGTGGTGAGCTAGGGGACCAGAATTTGGTTTTGTGAAATGTCAATTTCAAGATTTTGGCTCAATTTGATTTATGAGGTTGGATGGTTTGGTTTTTGGAAACTCATGAGGCTTTCTTTTTTTTTTTTTTCTTTTTTTTTTCTTCTTCTTTTTTTTTGAATGGTCCCATCAACTCAAAAGAGGCATGGGACTTTTTTGCTCTTTTTCTTTTTTGTTGCTCTTGGTAAGAGGAATATTTTGACTAAAAGCAACTTTTAGTGCCTAGGTGGTCAAACCTGGCTCATATGGGCTAACCCATAGGACCTTAGGCCTTGGAGAAGGCCTAGATCTCATATGGTGTCATTTTTGTAGAGAATATCTAAAAATATCTCTTTTGTGTAGAGAATATCTAAAAATATCCTTACTTGGAGAGAATTTCTCAAATTTCCTCCTTTTGTGGAAAGGTTTTCTCAAAATATCTTTCTTTTTGGAAAGTAGCTAAATTTTAGCACTTACCTTCTTTCTTTCTCCTTGTTTCCTCTTTTGGCTTGCTTCCATCTATAAAAGCAAGAGGGTTGGTGCTTTTGCTCCATTGCTTTCTTTTTGCAAGAAATCTTCAAGAGTGCTCTCCAAGATTAGAAGTGCTTTTTCTTCTTCAAGGATCTCCAAGCTTTTCTTCTTCTTCTCCATCAATGGCTTCAAGTAAGTTTTCTTCCTCCTCAAGAATTTCCATTGTAGGAGTAGCTTCTTCATTTTTCTTCTCTTCTTCTTTTTCTTTTCTTTCTTTCTTTCTTTCTTTTTTATTTTTTTTTCACTGAGATTTTTTTTCTTCTCTCTCTCTTTTTTTTTTCTTTGTTTGCTCACCATGATAATGAGGCTATGCAATTTCAATATGTATGCATTTTTTCTCTTTTTTTTTTTTTGATGCATCAAGATAGAAGGCTAGAGTCTCTAGGTCAAGCCAACATGATTTTTTTACTTGGACAGAGTTTGATTGGTTTTGACCAAATTGGGTTGGAATTGGTCAAACTTTGGTCAAGGTTTTCCTAGCATCTAATGCACGAGGATATTTTTTTGATGCATGATTTTGTAAATGGATTTGGAGTATGATGATGCATACCTGAAAATCTTTTGCAAGTATTGGGATTTTGAGCTCGCAACGATGTTGAGCTCTTTCTCGGTCTTGTTGGATTTCGAGAAAGTTTGCAATTTTTTTGGGTTCTAAAGCTCGCAGCAATGTTAAGCTTTTTTTTTTCCAGATTTTGCGGAAGTTTGATGAGGTTGGCTCTTTCTCGCAGTGATGTTGAGTATGAACCTTCTTTGATTATTCTCCACTGACTATGAGGTCGCAGCGATGTTGAGCTCATCTTCAGGCTTCCTGTCTTTTTCGGAGTATTTTCCTTTTCTTTGGAATTGCCCCGGAACCATGTCAAAATTTCGCTAGGATTTTTGTAGCAGAATTCTGTCATTTTGATGTTGATTAATCTTTTCTCTTCCATCTTTTGCAGGTAGTTCTTGTAGAACGAACAAGGGTAAAGGTCCTGTTACTGACGCACCTCGTCGGTCTGCTAGATCTTCCAATGCGGCCGTTCAGCAGGCTTTGGAGAAGGAGGAAGCTCTCATTCACCAGGTTGAGGAAGCTGAAGGTAATGTCTAGAGGAAGACTCAGGAGCATGAGCAGTGGCAGGTCCTCTGGGAAGAACTTCCTCGTGCTGCAGATGGGTCACGGCATTCGGCCGCGTTTTATGGGGACATTTTGAAGGAGCGTGGCCTAAAATCTTTGGAAGTTAAGGCCAAGGGTCTGCTTGAGGAGTTGAACCTTTGGTTGAAGACCATGTAGGATTGAGCTCCCGAGTTGTAACAAACTCTTTTTCCTTCTTCTTTGTTTTTTTTTTTGGGTACCTCCATGTATAAACAGTTTTGGTACTATATTTTTTGTATCCCATTCTTTTCACTTAAATCATTTTTTGATGAAAACAAATTTGAGCAAAAGTTGGCGGGAATGTTTGTTTAAGAATTTGATCAAAAGGTTATCATTTTGTGAAAATCTATTGTCAAAGGGTTGTTTTGGGCATGAAAGCCAATTTTGTGGCGAAAAGCCTGTTTTTTTATGGTTTGAAAACCGAAATTTTGGATGGCATGAAAGCCTAATTTTGTCTGTGGCATGGGAGCCAAATTTGTTTGTGGCATGAGAGCCAAATTTGTTTGTGGCATGAGAGCCAAAGTTTTTTTTTGGATGGCGTGAAAGCCGAATTTTGGAATGGCATATAAGCCGAATTTCATTTTGTGGCATGGGAGCCAAATTTTGTTTGTGGCATGAGAGCCAAAGTTTTGGTATGGCATGAAAGCCGATTTTGGCGTTTATAGCCGACTTTTGGCGTTTATAGCCGAGTTTTTTGAAAACCAAGTTTTGTTTTATTGGCGTGAAAGCCGATTTTGGCGTTTATAGCTGGGTTTTGGCGTTTATAGCCCTTTTTTTGGCGTTTATAGCCTTTTTTGGCATTTATAGCCGAATTTTGGTGTTTATAGCCGAATTTGGTTTTCAAAATGCAGGTATCGACTAAATGTCGCCTCCCCGCTGAATGGTCTTGTAAATATCGATGGAATGTCGCTTCCTTGCTCATTCGGTTTGCAAGTATTGATGGAATGTCACTTCCTCGAGGGTTGGGTTTTGCGAGTATCGATGGAATGTCGCTTCCTCGTGAATTGGGGTGTAAATATTGACTAAGCGTCGTTTCCCTGCTTTTCCCAAAAGTTTTGGTTTTGCGGGTATTGACTTGATGTCGTTTCCCCGCGATTTTTTGAAATTTGAGGTTTTCTCCAACCATTTGAAATTTGGGTTGTGGATGGCAACTGGAATATTGTGTCTCCACGATTTTTGAAATTTGGGTTGTGGATATCAACTGGTATGTTGCTTCTCCACGTTTTTTGAAATTTGGGTTGTGGATATCAACTGGTATGTTGCTTCTCCACGGTTTTTTTTTGAAATTTGGGTTGTGGATATCAACTGGTATGTTGCTTTTCCACGATTTTTGAAATTTGGGTTGTGGATATCAACTGGTACGTTGCTTCTCTACGATTTTTGAAATTTTGCAAGTATCGAATGGGGTTCACTTCCTTGCGATTTTTGGGTTTTGCGAGTATCGACTAAGTGTCGCTTCCCCGCAGTTTCTAAAAAAAACCATTTTTTTTTGTTCAGAGACACAAGGGTCATAAATTTTGGCTTAAAACCATTTTGGTTGTAAAAGCCAAGGTAGACTAGGGTGAAAATTCCTGAGTCCTGGTTTTTGTTTCAAACCATGAATTTTGGGTTCAAGGATCGAAAAGTTTGGTCAAGTCTGGGAAGAGGCTCCTAAACTTGGATTTTGGATTTGATTTTTCTTTTGAACAATGAAACGAGGAAAGTAAGCATTGTTTTGAGAGATTATTTTTTGGAAACTTCAACATAAAGATGAAAATTTCAAACGGAGTGGGTTTGACGAGCAAGTACCTTGGAAATACGCTTTAGCCATGTAGATATTGCTCTGACCCGTTTGAGGAAGTCTTCAAGGGTAGTACCGCTTCAAGACTTGCCGTTGATGGGCAGCATACATCTGTCCCCTTCCATGTTTAGAAGAGCGTATGCGCCATTGGAGAAGACTTTGTCGATGACGAAGGGTCCCTCCCATTTTGTTTCAAATTTGCCTTTGGATTTGTGGGCAAAGACTATGGGTCTTTTTACTGCAAGAACCAAGTCACCCTTTTTGTAGGCGCGTTGCCTGACCTTTTTGTCGAAAGATCCTGCCATGCGTGCTTGGTACAACTCAATGCTTTGTAGAGCTTCGTGTCGTCTTTCATCGAGATTATCCAGCTCTTGGAGTCTCAATTTGACATTACTTTCTTGCGTCATGCCATTTTGCAAAGATACCCTTAAGAAAGGAATTTGTACTTCCAAAGGGACAACAACTTCGCATCCATAGACCAAAGAGAATGGTGTGCTATGGGTTGGTCCTCGAACGGTGGTTCGATAGGTAACAAGGCTTCTGGTAGTTTGTCGCCCCAGTCTCTTTTGTGACTAGAGACTATTTTCTTGAGAATTTTGCAGAGTGTCTTGTTGAAGGCTTCTACTAGTCCATTCGCTGCTGGATTATATGGAGTCGAAGGACAACTTTGGATTTTGTACTTGTCGCAAAACCTGTAGAATCTGTGATCCCGGAATTGTGGTCCGTTATCATGGACGAATCTTTTAGGTATGCAGAAGCGACAAATAAAGTTGGTGCGCAAGAACTGAAGGACTGATGAAGTCTTCATTTCGCTGAGCGCAAATGCTTCTGACCACTTGGAGAAATAATCCATAGCGGCGAAGATGAAGCGATGACCTTTACTTGATGGGGGAGAGATAGGACCTATGATGTCCATACCCCAGGCTTCGAAAGGCCATGAGATTGCTGTTGGATGTAGCCATTCTGGAGGCATGTGGACATAATCTCCATGAATCTGGCATTTTTGGCAGCGCTTGGCAAATTGCATTGCATCAGCTACCATGGTAGGCCAATAATAACCTAGCCTTTTTATCTGGTTGTAGAGCTTAGGGCCAGCCTGATGGGCTCCACAAAGACCAGTATGAACTTCTTTGAGAATTTCCTCTGCCTCTTGTTGTGATAAGCAGCGTAGGAGTACCCCGTTGAAGGATTTTCTGTAAAGTGCTTTTGAAGGTATATCCAAATGAAAGTTCGGGGCTCGTCTTTGGATGCTTACCTGTTCTTTTGGATCTTCAGGTAGGATTCCGAACATGATGTAATCAATGAACGGATCTCTCCAGTCGCTAATCGAAGGTTTGAGGATGGACATCCGGCTTCCAACCACTTGGTGGCATTCAGCAACTGCTTGGTGTGTGTTGAGAGGAGAGAGAATCCTTCTTTGACACACTGTGACTTGCATATTTTTCTCTTCTTGGATTGCCATGGATGCGGCAAGTCCAGCCAGGGCATCTGCACGGATGTTTTCACCTCTGAGGATGTGGGTGATGTGGCCGATTTTGAATTTTTATCGAAGCGACTGCGCCTTATTATAGTAAGGTAGCAAATCAGGCTTCCTGACTTCATATTTCTGATTCATCTGGTTGACGATCAGTTGAGAGTCCCCAAAAGCTTCCATCATGGTGATGCCAGATTCGAGGGCGAGTTCCAATCCTACAATCAGGGCTTAGTACTCAGCTGCATTGTTTGAACATGGCTCCAGTAGCGAGAAGGCGTGTGGGATCATGTATTTGTCGGGGCTGATAAAGAGGATGCCGATTCCCGATATTTGCTTTCCTTTTTCATTTGTCCTAATTGCACCGTCAAAGTACATGTCCCAGGAAGCTTTTGATAAGGAAGTTTCCACATTGTAGACAAATTCGTCTGGGAGATCATCCCTGAGTGGAGAATCTTTAGGCAATGGATGCTCTGCGAGGAAGTCTGCGAGAGCTTGGCATTTGATTGCTTTTTATGGTACATACTTAATATCAAACTGTGATAGAAGAATGGACCATTTTGCCAGTCGGGCATTGAGAGAACCTGCTTTTGTGACAAGGACCTTTAGGAGGTTGATCCTCGAAATCAGGTAGACTGTGTTCGACAGCAGATAGTGACGCAGCTTTTGTACGACGAACATTACTGCAAGGCATTCTTTTTCGACTGAGGAGTAGCGATGCTCTGCACCTACCATCATGCGGCTAAAGTAATATAGAGCAGCTTCTTTTCCGTCGTCGTTTTCTTATGCGAGCAGAGCACCCAAAGAGTGGTCGAGAGCTCTTGTGTACAAGATAAATGGTTTTCCAGTTGTGGGGGCAGCCAGCACTGGAGGTTTGGTGAGGTATGCTTTGATGTCTTGAAATGCATTTTCACATTCAGCATCCTAGACAAAGTCCACGCCTTTCTTCATTAAGCGAGAAAATGGACGGCATTTCCCTGATAGATTGGAGATGAACCGTTGAATGTAGGCCAGCCTTCCTTGAAGCCCTTTTAATTCTCTTAGGGTTCTGGGAGATGGCATTTCCAGGATAGCCTTGACTTTAGTGGGGTCAAGTTCTATTCCAGCTTTCCGTACTATGAATCCGAGAAACTTACCCGATGAGACACCGAAGAAGAACTTTAGTGGATTCATCCGCAATTTGTGTTTGCGAAGTCGGAGGAAGACTTCTCGAAGATCATTGAGATGGTCTTCTTTTCTTCTACTTTTTATGGCGAGGTCGTCAACATAGCATTCGACCGTCTTGTGCTGCATATCTTGGAATATTTTCATCATAGCCCTCTGATATGTTGCACCTGCATTTTTTAGACCAAACGGCATAACGGTGTAGCAATACACGCCGAATGGTGTCCGAAATGATGTATGCCTTTCATCTTCAGGATGCATCTTTATCTGATTATAGCCAGAGCATCCATCCATGAATGTCATTCGCTCGAACCCATAGGTGTTGTCAATCATCACCTCTGGTATGGGGAGCGGGAATTCACCTTTAGGACATGCACTATTCAGGTCTCTGTAGTCAATACAGACCCTTATCTGCCCATTTTTCTTTGTCACAGGGACGATGTTGGTCAACCATTCAGGATGCTGTTCCTCGCGGATGAAGCCAACGTTTTTGAGTTTCTGAACTTCTTGTTCAATTTTGTCCATCACGTCAGGACGGAATCTCCTTTGGCCTTGTTTGATAGGCTTGATTTCTTTTTGCAAGTTGAGCTTGTTGATTGCTACTTCGGGATCCAGGCCAGGCATTTCAGCATAAGACTATGCAAAGCAATCAACGAACTCACGAAGAAAAGAGATATACTCGGGTAACTCATCATCCTTTATATTCTTGCTTATGAATACTGGACGTGGGTTATCAGGTGTTCCCAAGTCTATCTTTTGAACAGGGTCTTCTGTCGGAAGGTTTGAAGGTGGTTGCTCCACAATGTTTTCGGAGGCTTCCAACTCAACAAGACCTTCTGAAGTGCCAGAGGCATTTTCAGACTGGGGCTCTATTTCTGTCCATGAATCTTCTTGATCAGTATCCTTCTCAAGGCTTGCAATGAGATGGACCCAATCATTTGCTGGAATTGGGTTGAAGTAAGGTACTTCTTTTGGAGACGATGGTTCTTCTGAGTCAGAAAACCGCTCGTCTGTATCATCGTGCAATTCCTCTTTATTATCAGAGAAATTGTATCAATTGGAGGAGCTTTCAGGATTTTTGATGAGTAACTCCTCAAAGAGATATCCTGGGATATCGATGTCTTCATGAGATGTTGAGGCTTGGTCGGTAAAGCGACTTTGTAGCCATGGTGTCAACTGTCTCATAAGAGCGGTAGGATCATACCCCAACCCATATGAAGACTTGCCCTTTTGAAGGTGGATTCTCCAATCTTCTGGTTGACTTTTGATCAGCGTGGGTTCCAATGGTGTGAGAATACCACGACCACCTCCCAAACCAGTCGGATTTTGAGCGTCGTAGCCCATTTTCTTCATGATAGCTTGTGCCATTGGACTATACAGGGATAGCTGAGGCATACCTTCGTTTTGGAAAGGTTCAAGCAAAGAGTTCAGTGGAGATGCTCCCGATCTGTGGAAGAAGATTGTTTTTTCTTCTGGCGAAGTTGCCGGAATAACAAAGGAAGCAGACGTAGGGTCTTCTATGTCTGCCGGTGTCTCTAATGGATTGAGAGCGGGCTGATCTTGTTGAGTATCAGCTTGGCTTGATGCGGTGTCATCTTCTGGCTCTGACTCTGAGTCTGTATCATGCATAATAGACACAAAAGAGACAGTGAACTTGCCCCCAGTCTTTTGTTTTGTCTTCTTTGCTTTGGTAGTGATTACCAAAGGCTTTGGAGATTTGAAGGAGACGACGAAGGGAGCTTGACCACTTACTTCGAGCTTGGCAGAGGGTTTGTCTACCTTCGATGATTGCTGAGAAGCCTTGCCTTTATCTTTCTGGAGACTGTCGGCAAAGTGAATTGTTTTTTCCTCCTGTTCTTCTTTTCCATCTTTGTACATTTGAGCATATGCAAAATGGACATCGTTGCTTATGAAGGCCTTTTTATCTGCGAATACTCGATGTATCAAGCCATTGTCGCCAACGGACTTGATGCACTGATGTAGAGTTGAAGGGACGACACCATTGTCGTGTATCCAGGGGCGTCCAAGTGATGGAACGCGCTCCGAGGCGCCGTGGGGCGGCTACCGGGGTCGGCGGAACGTGGGAGTCCGTCGGGTCCGGCCCTTTCGCGCCCTGGCGGGCCTGAAGCGTGCATCAACATTTCTTTGTGTGGGTGTGCCAGATTTTCTATTTTACTTGGAATTGCAAGTGGTAATCCGGAGATCAACCTTCGCAAGTAAAAAGGAAATCAACTTCTTTTAAGTTTTCCATTGCACAAATATTTAAGAAAAGAGACATTTTCTTGGTTTGCCGTGAAAGGCGATTTTGTTTGGCATTTATAGCCGATTTTGGCGTTTATAGCCGATTTACAATTCTCATCAATAATGAAAGACAAGAGTTGTGATTTTTGTCTCTTTTAGAAAAATACAAACTACAATGAAAAGCAAGAAAAGGAGGATCTAACTTTTCAGGAGATTGTGGGGGACTCGTTCAGATTGACGGTCGCAAGCCATGTATGGGCTTCGCCATCATCCATGCAGATGAGAACAGAAGATGCTCTTGATTCGCTTGGCTTGGCTATAACCTCAGATTTTTAGAGGACAAAGACCAAGAGAAGGTCCTATGTCCAATAAAAAGCTAAGTAGACGGGCTGAAAAGCCACGTCTAAGCCATTGGAGGCAGCGGGAGAAGGCAAGGACCTTGGGGGGGGGGGGGGTGCCCCCCAAGGGACTTTTGTCACCTTGTAGTGGTGGCCGGTGCAGAACTTCAGCAGAGTTTTTCTCTCTTTTTCTTTCTCTCAGATTTCTGGATCTGTGGCGCTTTGGAAGTGATGCCTGGATTCTTTTTCCGATCCTGGTTTCAATGGAATGCTCTCCTATTTATAGGCTTTTGGTAGCCATTTAGGAGAGTTTATGGGTTTTAATGGCTTTAATGGGAGGAGTTACAAGATTTATTTCTTGATTTTGTAACTCCTTTTTCCTTGAATCTGATTGGCCGATGGAGATTAAGGGCTTTTAATCACCTTAATTACCATAATGGGAGGAGTTTCATGGGTTTAAATGCCATGAATCAATTGACTTGTAACTCCTAAATGCTTGCTTCTGATTGGGCCGTCCAAAGAAATGAATTAATGACTGCAATAAAGCTAGTCAATTAACCACATTAATTGGTCGCCGAGCAGTCGAAGAGTCGCGGGCCGTGCCGTGTCTTCTGGAATTCTTCTGGCGATGATCATCGATGGATCTTCATGCTGATCGACATCGGATGAACATATAACTTCAGACAGTGATAGCTAAGAGCGGGCCGGTGACATCTGTCCTGTCGATTTTTCGATCGATCGGGCGGAAAGTACACTTTTTTGGTCGACCGGTTGGCGATCAATGTTGATTTTGATACTTTTGGAGGTTGACCCGTGATTTTGACGGATGTCGGCGGACATGAGTCAATTTCAAGCACTAAAAATCACATTTTCAGGAAACCACAGGGGCCAAAGTGCGCGAAACGCGAAAAAGGACGGAAAAACGGGTCACCGGCGAAAAATCCGGTGACCCGGACTTCCATGGTCGCAGGCCTCGCAGGGGCCTGCGACCCTGGGGGAATTTTTCCCTTCGGAGCCCGTTTTGCGGTCGTTTTGAGGTCTTTTTCGTCGCCGTTTTCTTCTGTATTTTTCCTGACATTTCTTCTCATTTATTGGCTTGATTTCCCTGTAGAAAACCTGATGAGAATCCTTGCATTTTTAGAGTGCAAAGTTTCCAATTTTCCGGGAAAGCCGAAGACTTTGTCGCGTAGAGCTGCTGATTTTCCGCCAGAAGCTGAAACTTGGTCAAACGATGTCGGAATGACCTGAAATTTGAGGTGAAGCCTCCTGAGTAATAAATAAGACCAACCATAGGCTTTTGTTTGAGTTTTGAAGCCGTTTGGGGTCCCATCGATGCTTCACTTGATTTTGCTGCGGGGAAAATGCCGAGCTTTGATATGTGGCCAAACGATGTCCGATTGACCTGAAATTTGACGGGGAGCCTATTGGAGTCATTTTGAGACGTTCCATGGGCTCCGTTTTGGATGTCATGGTCCCGGGTTGCTCCGCCGCCGGTAGGCTTGATTTTCTCTCGGAGCATCGAAACCTGGTCAAACGTTGTCAGAATGACCTGAAATTTGGCATGGAGCCCTTTTGAGACATGCTGGAGTCATCTGTAGGCTCTGATCGAAGTTTTGACGTCTCCGATGATGTCGCCGCCGAGAGCTCCTATTTAGCTGTCGGAGAAGTGAAGTTAGGCCAAATGTTGTCGAAATGGCCCGAAACTTCATGTGTACTCTTCTCTTGGCTATCTTGAAGGATCTTGCAGTTTTTGTTTGATTCTGACAAGATTTGATTTTTTGGAGAAATTGCATTGCCTATTTATGGCAGGTTGCGACTTCATGCAGCTTTCTTGATGTTGAAGAGGCAAAGTGACATTTTTTGTGTCAACACCAAGGAGTATATTGTAACATGAAGGGCTCCTTATTGCATATACGCTGACTTCAAAAATAAGATCACTGATTTGCAATTTGAACCTGATTTTGCCGATAGGCCTTTGAGCGCTCCCGTCATATCCGAAGATAGATACGGACGTGTGACTCAGCTTGCTAGGTGGGATGCCCAGCTATTCGAGTGCCGAAGTAGAGATGAGGTTGAGTGCAGAACCTGGATCGATCTGAACTCTGTGTACTGGCATTTCTTTGACGTACCCCGTAAAGTACAAGGGACGGTTGTGCTTTGTTTCGCCTAGGAGGAGGTCATCCTTGTCGAAGGCAATTGTTGCACTTGCTGCCTTTTGTACCGAGAGGCATTCATTGCTTGATCCCTCAGTTTTCTTCTTTTCTCCCTTTGAGGGAGTATTTGATTTTTTGACCCTATAGTCCATTTCAATTTGTAGGACTTGTGGGGCATGTTTGTCGACATCCGCATTCAGCCTTTGTAATTCTGAAATGAGACTATCACGAGTTTGTGGAGATATTCGCAATAAGTCAAGGATGTGCAGACGTGCAGGTATGTGTTTGAAGTGCTCAATCAAGTTGTACTTGAAAACCTCCTTCGGGCCTGCATTTTCATTATTATTGCCACTTGGGGCACTTACATCTTGCTTTCCCGAAGGATTTACATAAGAAGAAGAGGGTTGATTGTAATTTTTGTGGTAATCCCGGCCAGAACGGGTACCTCTACCAACTTCAAGAGCCTCTAGAGAAGGGTCTTATTTTGGAAGATCGTTCTCAGGATCAAGAGGTTGATCCTTTGCTGAGGACGTCTCTGTAACAGCATTGGCGTCTTCATTGATTGTGTTGCACGGAGCAATTTTCGGGAACAAGTCCTGAACAGCACCCGGCAACTTTTCTTTATTAGCCCAGACATCGCCCGTGAGATAGGGTATCTGGGACCAGTTGACTGAGTTTTCATTGAAAACGATTTCATTGGCAGAAGCTTCTTCAAGATGATCAATCGGGACAGGCTTGAGTTCCGATGTCGCAGCTTCAGGAGACGAGGGCTGAGAGGATGTTATCTCAGTGGAAGTCACCTGAGAGGATGTAGCTCCGGAAGATACGCTACCAGTTGGGGAGTACGTGTGTTCGGAAACTTCAGAGGCACTGTCGTCCTGAGCTATTGTATTGCAGGTTATCCTAACAGGAGATGCCCCCAGTGTAGACTGTTGGGAATCGGACTCATCCTCGGATGTGAGAGGATCATCGATCCAACTGTTTTCTCCATTTTTCAGGAGTTAAGGGAGAAAGTTCCCATTGATTTTCAGGGACTTCCAGCTCTGGATCATGACGAAGATTGATGCGATCCGCTCCTGCTCTATGGCAAGATGTTGCAAGATTCTTGTATATTCCTCAAGATCAGGCATGGGAGCCAAATCTTCTTCGTCATTTGCTCCTTGTGGTTCGCCCATGTTGGGTTCCACTGAAGCATTTGCTGGTGCTGGATCGACAGCGTTTTCTTGAACAGGGTCCTGGTCTTCTTCATCATCAGACCAAGATCCTTGTGGTTGTAATGGCTTATACCAGATTACTGGCATAAGATGAGACTCGGGAATCCATTCCTTGTTGGAGAGGTATTCTCCTGTTTCAAGGGATTCTTCCTACTCATCTATATCACTGGCAGTATCACTGGACTCGTATCCATCCATAGGGAATCCAACTACCGAATTGTAGGAGTATGATGCCCCCTGCACATTTTCATTTTTGTATAGAGGTGGCATGAAATCATCAAGAGTGAATTTTCTTACCGCCTTGGAGGTTTTGCGAAGATATTATTCCGTTGTCCCTAGTGAAGCAGTGGAAGAAGTTTCTGCTTTTTCAAGAACTTCTTGTTTTGGTTGAGACTTCTGCTGCTGTTTGAGCTTGCGGAGTTGTCTCTTGGCTTGCCTTCGCTGTTGAGCGGTCGGCTTTGTTTTGACGATCTCCCAATTTTCATCATCTAGGAGATCGGGGTGCACCCATATTGGCTGTCCATCTGATGTTAGATAATGGACCAATTCTTGGGACGCTTGAGCTATGTTTTTCACCTTGAATGAAGTAGTGATCTTCTCCTTCGGTGACTTTGAAGTTTGTCGACATGACACCATGTTGACAGAGGCGGGGCCATAGTTTTTATCAAAGGTTATGACTCCCTTTTTCCACATCTCATTGATCTTCTCTCTCACAACGAAGCATTGATTGAGAGGATGTGAGATCATCTGATGGTATGGACAGTATCGAGGATCATTGGTTTTACCAACATCTCTCGGTCTTTTGGGCTCTGGCAAAATGAGTTTGCCATTTGCTAGGAGAGCCTCAAAGATTTCTTCAACATCTTCATCGAACGAATATTTCTTTTCTAAACGTTCTTTGAAGGCATCAGACAGCTCAGGCCTTTTACCTGCAATTTTTTTTTCAGGTTTCTTTGGCTGCTGAGGAGCTGACTTAGTCTGTACATTGAGAACCTCCTTTTTCTTTGGTTTTGAGGTTGTAACAGCAATCGGCTCTTTCTTTGATGATTTCTGACTGTTGAGGTCTTTGATCACCATTTCAGCTTCCATGGAAGCTTCGAGAAGTTCTCCCAGGTTCTTTGATTTGTTGCCGATGATCATGGAGCGAATTTTTGCTCTCATATTGTTACGGCAGATGTCGACGAGCGACGCTTGTGGCAGTACATCTGAGCATTTGTACGCCATTGCCTTCCTTTTGTGAATGAAGTCGTATGTTGACTCATTCTCTCCCTGTTTTAGGCTGCAGAGTTGAGCCATAGTAACATGATGATCCTCACCTTGGAAGTGGGTCAGGAAGCGTGTCTCCAGCATAGCCTAGTTCTGGATGGAGTTCTCCGGCAGAGTGGAGTACCAATCAAAGGCTGTACCTTTTAGGGTACTTGCGAAAAGAGAAAACTAATTTTCTTTTGAAATTATAATTTGTTTTTTGAAATCCCAATTGGACTCATCAAAGAGGAAAGATGGCCTAATCCCCGATATGAACGATAGCTGCGAACATTTCTGTGAGCTATCAAGTTCAAAGAGGAGAGGATAAAAAATTCTCAAAGTTGAATCTTGAGAAAGAGAGATCATTTTTTTTTTTTTTTGAAAGAATTTGAAATGAAGGTGTTTTTTTTTTTAAATCCCAATTGAACTCATCAAAGAGAAAAGATGGCCCAATCCCCGATATGAACGATAGCTGCGAACATTTCTGTGAGCTATCAAGTTCGAAGAGCGAAGGATCAAAATTTCTCAAAGTTGAATCTAAGAAAAGAAATCAGATTTGTTTTTTTCTGAAGTGAGAAAGAACATTGAAATCCCATCTCATTTTTTTTTTTAGATGCAAGAACCAACATGGGCCACCAACTAGAAAAGAGCCAAGTGATCAAAGCATTACGTTCTCAAGTCATAGTGTCCCACCGGGTGTGCCAACTTGATGGACCCGAAAGGAATCTTCTGTCTTCTCCTTCCGCACCACGGGGGCTTATCTGGGTCTCAGCGGAGGGAAAATCTCGGGCATCAACATTTTTGTACGGGTATGCCAGATTTACTTTCTACTTGGAATTTGGAATGGTGATAATCCGAAGATTCACCTTCACAAGTGGAAAGGAAATCAATCCTTTTTTCTAACTTTTCAAATTGCATTAATATTAAGAAAAGAGACAAGTTTGTTTTTTTAGAATGCCGTAAGAGGCGTTTTTGTTTGTTTGTCGTAAAAGGTGATTTTGCCGTGAAAGGCGATTTTACAAAACTCATCAAATGTGAAAAACAAGAATTGTGATTTCTTTTTGTCTCTTTAAGAAATACAAACTACAATAGAAAAGTGAGAAAATGGATCTAACTTCTCAGGAGATTGTAGGGACACGTTGAGATCGACGGTCGCAAGTCATGTGTGGGCTTCGCCATCGTCCTTCAAATGAGAACATGTGATGCTTTGATTCTTTGGCTTGGCTCCTAACCTCGGTTTTTTAAAGGACAAGGACCAAGAGGAGGTCCTATATCCAATGAAAAACCAAGTAAACGGGCTGAAAAGCCGCGTTTATGCCATGTTAGGGAAGGACGAGACCTTGGGGGGGTGGCCCCCCAAGGGACGTTGATCACCTTGTGGTGCTTCCGGGAGCAAAGT
Source organism: Umbellularia californica (assembly GCA_028538565.1). Classification (NCBI taxonomy): domain Eukaryota; kingdom Viridiplantae; phylum Streptophyta; class Magnoliopsida; order Laurales; family Lauraceae; genus Umbellularia; species Umbellularia californica. The sequence goes on from JAPQWN010000007.1 coordinate 30,460,329, forward strand.
AGCAGGACTTCGTCTCTCTCTTGGATTTTCTGGATTTTCAGAGCTTGCACTTGGGATCTATTTTCATCATGCTTTCTTCTTGGAATGGACCTCCTTTTATACGCTTTTGGTAGCCATGAGGTGTTTATTGGCATTGATGGCCATGATGAAAGAATTGATGAGGAGTTACAAGTTGATTTTGTAACTCCTTTTTCAAGGCTTGTGATTGGCCGATGAAGGTAGTGGGCATTTAATCACCTTTATGCTTCATGATGATGGGAGTTTCATGGGTTTAATGCCATGATTGCTTGGATTTGTAACTCCCAAATGCTTGAATCTGATTGGGCCGTCCAAAATAATGAGTTAACGACCGCATTAAGTTGTCATAAAAGGGTCAATTAACGTCATTAAGTGGTCGTCAAGGCATGTGAAGAGTCGTGGGCCGCGCTGCGCCTTTTGAGATTCTTCTTGCGATCATCACAGGTGGATCCACGCATTGTTTGATGTCGGATTGCAGTGCAATTTCAGACATTGATTGACATTAGTGGGCCGGTGACATCTGTCTTGTCGATTTCACGATCGGTCGGACAGAAAGTGCACTTTCTTGGTCAGCCGGTTGGCGATCTTGAGGCGATCGGTGATGATTTCGTGCTTTTGACGGCGGATCCGAGATGTCGACGAAGATCAGTGGTTTTCAAGCATCAAAATTTGGATTTTCCGAAAATCACAGAAGCCGGAACACCCGAAATGTGAAAAGATCGAAAAACGGTCAATTTGGTGCAAAATCCGGCGACCCGGATTTGCAGGGTCGCCGGCGACCTTAGGGTTTTTTGCCCTTTGGTCGCTGAGCTTTGTTTTCGGCTGATTTTGCGTCTTTTTCGTTCCTTTTTTCTTCTATATTTTTCTTGACATTTTTCCTCAATTATTGACTTCATTTTCTTGGAAAAAACTTGACGAGAACCCGCACGAAATCGAAGCATGAAGTTTCCCATTTTTCGGGAAAGCCGAAGACTTTGTAGCCGATTTTCCGTCAAGAGTCGAAACTAAGTCAAACGATGTCGGAACGACCTAAAAATTGAGGTGAAGCTTCTTGAGGAGCGGATAGGACCAACCATGGGCTTTTATTTGAGTTTTGAAGCCGTTTGGGGTCCCATCGATGCTTCACTTGATTTTGCTGCGGGGAAAATGCCGAGCTTTGATATGTGGTCAAACGATGTCCGATTGACCTGAAATTTGACAGGGAGCCTATTGGAGTCATTTTGAGACGTTCCATGGGCTCCGTTTTCGATGTCATGGTCCCGTGTTGCTCCGCCGCTGGTAGGCTTGATTTTCTCTCGGAGCATCGAAACCTGGTCAAACGTTGTCGGAATGACCAGAAATTTGACGTGCAGCCCTTTGGAGGCATGTTGAAGCCACTCATGTACTTTGTTTCATGAGTGATGGCTTCGGTGGTTCCCGCCGCCGGGAGGCTTGATTTTGCTGCTCGAGCATTGATGGAGGGTCAAACGTTGTCGGTTTGACTTGAAATTTGGCGTGGAGCCCTTTGAAGACATTCTGGAGTCATCCGTAGGCTCTGATCGAAGTTTTGGTGTCTTCGATGATGTCGCCGCCGGGAACGCTTGTTTAGCTATCAGAGCAGTGAAGTTGGGCCAAACGATGTCGGAATGGCCCGAAACCTCAGGTGTACCCCTCTTTTAGCTGTCTTGAAGGATCTCTCAGTTTCTGTCTGATTCTGACAAAATCTGATTCTTGAAGTAGCCTTGCCTGTTTTGTAGCAGGATACAGCTTCACGAGGCTTCTTATGTTGAGGAGACATAGTGACTTTTTTGGTGCCAACAAAACCAAGGTTAATCCTGACTTCGGTGACAGCACCAAGTAGGAAATGCCTCGACTTTATTTGCCCAGCGCGGCAACATGCAAGCTGGCACCGAGATGGGATTGGTCTCGGTAAAAGTACCGGCCATGCACCCCGCCCAAACACAGCCTCATGCGTCTCGTCATCCGTGTCCGACCTCATGCTTAGCCGACCTCAGTGCCTTCTCCAGTTCGGTCTCTTGGCCGAGGTAAACGCAGGGCGTCTAATCCCCATTATGAGATGGGACAACCACATTGCAGGGGGCCCTGTCAGATAGGGTGGCCGCAGGCTATCGATAAGGGCACCTTCCTATCAGCTGATCACATCCACATTTATGTGAGGGATTTGGGGAATGATCCGATGGGACAGTACCCTCACCTACCCCCGCTGAGGGTCCTAGGTATAGGCTAATGGGACAAGTATCCTCACCTACCTCCACTATGGAACCTTCCATTCTCTTCTATATATGCTTGCCTGGAAAGCCATGAACAGGTACGCAATACACAACTTCTACTGTGCTATCTTGCTCAAACCTTCCCCCACTTCACCCTCGTTCAGTGACCGCACTAACTCAGGCGTCGGAGTGCCTTTGGCTGGCAGCAACCCGGGGCTCTGACTTTTGTTTTCTTCTCCTTTTCAGGATCTAGGCCGTTGGCGACGTCCCCGTTCAGCTAAACAGTATCTCCATAACCTCCATTACCATCTAAACCAAGTCCGTGATTTTTAGGCACACACGGCTCTTATAAAATATCGATTTTGTTTAAAAAAAACACTTGATGAATAAAAAATATATAATAGAATTCTTAATGAGATTAAGGGTTTTCTTATCTTGTTTTTATCTTAAAGAGTGAAAGTGGTGTGGGTAAATAAAGAATATCAATATCTATATACATGCATATGAGAAATGACTGCCAAGTAGTGAAATGAGAGAGCAAGAGAGAGAGCTGGAGGGCAGAGGCAGGAAGGGAAGAGAGAACCACTGAACTACTCAACTTTTGGAAAGATCTCTCTCCATTGTTATAACTCTCTCAACTGGCTTACAGGAAAGGGTATAAATGAGGAGTTGTAGAAATAGTGCAGTAATAAAAACAAAATGAGAGGGGAGTTAAGAATGTGGTAACGGATAGGGAGAGAGAGACGTGGAGGAGTTAGAAAACTAATTAAGAGGGAAAGTAACACATTTTGGCAACAATTTAAAACAGGCCAAAATCAATTGAGAGTCAAAGTTAATTGATCAAATCCGACTTGTTTCAATTGGAGTTGTAGAGAAAGTGCAGTAATAAAAACAAAATGAGAGGGGAGTTAAGAATATGGTAACGGATAGGGTGAAGGAAACGTGGAGGAGTTAGAAAACTAATTAAGAGGGAGAATAACACATTTTTGTAACAATGTAAAATAGGTCAAAATCAATCGAGAGTCAAAATTAACTAGAAAAACATGTGCACGGGCAAAGTAATCATAATATTAAAATTTATAAAAAAAAAATTATTATCAATTTCTTTAAAATTAAATGCAAAAGGTTTTAGTCTGAGAGAGGGAAGAAAAAAAAGTCCATAAGAATTTAATACCTAATAACATATAATTAAAAAAAAAACCAGAAACCCATGAAAATTGAAGATTAATAATTAAGAAAACTAAATAGCAAAATCAAAACAAACAAACAATATAAACTATGAATAAAATCCAAAGAAATTTGAAAGACATAGAAATAAAACATAGAAATGAAAATACATAACCAACTCAATAACATAAACAATTTTAAAGAATCAAGCACTAATGAGAAAAAAAAAAAAAAAAACTAAAAAATGGAGAACAAAAGGGCAAAGACAAAAGAACCCACAAATTCATGAAAAACCATTATAAGAAAAAACTAAAAGCCCATCACAAGTGAGAAATTATAATAAAAGAAATACAAAATAAAACAAAATAAATTTTATTAAAAATCCTATAAAAATAGATATATTTAAATAAAGATCAATAGACAATATAATGATAAAAGAAATTTAAAAGAACCAAACTAACTTAATGATAATCTAATACTCAAAAATTGAAATCTGAAGCCACAAAAGAAATAAGAAAGATCCATAAATTGATTTCACAAAGAGAACTTAAAGAACCCAATGGAAGTAAAATAAATAATTTATTCATAATGATAAGCATTAAAAAAATAAAAAAACACAACAAAAAAAAATGAGAATTCATAGAAAATCCCATGATCAAAAAGCGATTTAAAAGAAAAAAAAAACCAAGGAAAACCCAATACCCAACAGTTGAAACAAAAATGGAGAAAAAAAGAAACTCACAATCTATGAAAACCATACAAATACAAACCATAAAAATATGGGGATTTGACCGTACGGGTTAGAAAATACCCTATATTTTCTAAAATGGTGTTGACTGAAAGGTTATACCAAATATGGGTATTGTACGGTGGTCTCTATCTTTTTTTCCAGTTTTGTCCCTTGAATGTGAAAGGTAAACCCTACCCTTGTAAAAACATTCGAACCTTCTTTACCCCCTTTCAGAAACGAAAACCCTCTTTCCCCCTGTTACAAACGAAAACACAGTGCCATCTTCGTGGGTCCATCTACCGTGAGACTGATCGATTCCATCTCGATATCGCAAAGGGGGCGTTCGTCTTCAACCTTCCTGCAGCGTTTCTCATCTCTATTTTGTGAGTCTTCTTTCTTGTTCTATTGGTTTCCCTGTCTATAGCAGGAAGTGCAACATGCATTTGTCTTTCTTCTCTCCCATTTTGCTTCACATCATGATATAACGTACCTGTACATACGTTGGAGTTGAGTGAGGTCATCCAAATGCTTGAATATTGCATACTGTTTGCTCCTGTGTCTTGACCTTGTCTTCTTTTCCTGAAGTATAGATACCATGTAGATCTGATTGCAATGTACTTTGTTCTTAATGAAATATTTTTGAGGTGCTATGTACGAGAATCACCATGTCTATATTGTTCTAGTAACTTTGGCATATTTAAAATGCTCAAGCCGTAGTTCTTGTTTGGAGATGGAAGTTTGACAACACTTCGGAATTTCTTAGTGCATGGGGAAGAATTGTTGTGATGGAGCCTCCGTGAATTGAGAGGAAGATAAAGAACTCATCGACTGACCTTTCTCAAGAATTGCTTTTAGTCAATCAGTCTGCAGTAGCTAGATTGTGAAGTTTTCTTAATTTTCTCCATTGTTGTTAAAGGTAACTAGATTATGAGTGGGGAGGTAATTTTTTTTTTTATGTTACTCAGCCAAGGCTTTATATGATTTAATCTTGATTTCAGTAAGATTCAGCAGGCTTCAGATTTTCACAGGTGTTACAGAGTCTGTGAACCTCTGCTGCTGTTGCCAAATTTCTTTCATTTCTTTTTTGTTTCTTCTCTCTTTTTTTTCAAAGTCATTCTTAAAATGCTTGAATGTTCAAATGTATTTCAATTGTTTTGAGGAAAATTGCACTATATTACATTTGTGGATTTGCCTCATAACTAAATATATTTATGGTATCAGAATACAGGTTACAGGGGCTCTATAGAAACGAGGAAACCTATTGAACAAACAAGACAAGGCCCTAAAAATCAGTCTTCAGGGGATCGAAATAATGCTTGGAGAGGAGGAGGCTTTACTCGTAACACTTCACGTGGTATTGCAATCATACCATTGGCCAAATTTAATTGTTGAGATGCAATAAATTGATGATACGGAAATGCTGTGTTCTTGTCATTTATTAGCCATAGGTTATTCATGGAAGGATCAGTACATGTTAGCAAAAGATTAAGCAAAATGTGGTTGATACTTTGGGGTTGGGAGAACCAACAGCTCAATTAGGACATCACTATGTTCAGGTGGTGCCACCCTTGAGCGATCATGTTTATTTGTTTAAATGTTGTGGATGGGCACTTCTATGAAGACAACTTGCCAGACAATCTTATCAATCTGGCAATTGGCTTGCAAATGGAACATTTGAAATAAAAGCATAACCAATGGTCTATATTTAACTGAAAAGGGGGAACCAATTAAACAACCATGATGGTTCACAGGTGGATGCCGTGATATTTCCCACATAAACTGGGCCACAATAGAAGAAACGCCTGGATATTTGAAAGACTTTTCATACCTTTCCAATAGTTTGCTTAATGAATAGTACTCTCTAGTTGGTGTTGAGTATTAATATATACTTGACACTGTTGTAGACAAGATGAGATTAATTTACCATGTTTTTGTGTGGGAAATTTAAATGGTTATTAATTTGCCTCTTGATCGGGACTAAATTCGTTTTTAGCTAGCAGCTGATCGATGTGCTGGAGAATAAGGTCAAATTCAATATATGAATTTCGTACTCAATTTACCCTTTTCACACTAAAATATTAATTCTAAACTTGGCAAGTAGGCCAAGTATTAATCCCTTAAGCAAAAAAAATTTAATACAAGTAAAATTAAGTTTGGACAGTGGTTTAGAATGCATTTTGGGTAACACACTGTTTTATGGATGTGTGCATTGATTGGATAATGTGTGACCAGGTGCTGGAGTTAGCCAAGAATTCTTTGTTGTGAGAGACAACAGAGCTACTCAAAATTCTAGTGGGCATTCAAAGTCAGCATCACTTGAATGTACAACTTCAGCCAATGAATAAGCAATTTCTGATGTTTCGCTGAAGAGGGGTATGGTTCTCTTCTCTTTTCTTTTTAATGTGATAATTGTGTAATAAGACCCTTCTCTTCTGGTTCTTGGCGGTGGAGTGGTTGCAGTTTGCAGCTTATTGTAATGCAGCACTTCAATATTTCCACCTTTTTTACCTTAATATTCAGACTGCTTGCAGTTTGGAGCATACAAAAAAGGATCCTTAAACTTCTACTTGTGTTTCCTACTATTGCAAGTTGCTATATGTTTTTTTTTTTTTCTCTGTTACTCTTCTGTCGTGTCTATTGTGAGCGACTCTACTTGTGCTCGTACAACTTAGGTTACATTGGTAGGTCACACTGAGGGCATGTAGAAGTCTTCTGTGAAGCAGCCTCATCCTACTGTTGACATTCTGTCACATTTTAGACTGGATGGTAAAAGATAATGAAGACTAGTCCCATAGTTCAAAATATCTATTAGATATTTTTGTACATGCTCATCTGTTATTTTTCTTCATGCAGCTCTCTGAAAACTCTAACTATGACATTCAGTCACATTTATGTACAGGTACCATAAATATATCTTTCATAATCACTATGATGTATTTTGTTCAACCAAATTTCTCATTGTCATTGCAACCCATCTTTCCCTTCTATTAATAATTATAATATACTTGGGCCTTCTATCATTTAAGGCAGGGACTACATCCCTAGTTGTCTAATCATTTTTTTCAAAAAATATGATCATCTAACATGGGGCCCCAGTTTTCAATATTCTTTATCATAGATCTATTGCACTAATATTTGCACACTAAAGCCTCAATGTATCATTCCCATGTTATATTTATTCAAGAAAGAAATATATAAAGACAGTTATGAACATTTCCTTTCTTACTAAGTAATATATTTATTTAATAGTTTGGTGCAGCTCTATACTAAGTAACAAAGATGCAAGATTTAATTCCTGGTCCCGAAGACAAATCTATATTGTTTGAACAGGAGAACCACATTTCGAAGGAAGTATGGGATGGAAAGGTGAATATCCTATTTTATTTGATTACTCAATGTTTAATAATATTTCTTTAACTTTTAATTGTTGTATATTTCTTTTTCTTTTTTTTTCCTTGTATTTCATAGGAGCCAGAAATTGCACGTTGCATTCCTTGGGATCCTAAGAATGACTCTTGGACATTAAATACAAGAATGCGACAATATATAAGAAGAACAGGTTTACATCATTTATCTGAGATTGAAAAAATGAAGATAGACCATGCACTAATCAGTGGGCTTATCGAAAGATGGAGACCGGAAACAAACACGTTCCACTTTCTTGGGGGTGAAGCTACGGTCACATTGGAGGATGTGGCCTATATATATGGCCTTCCCATAGATGGGCCTACTGTTACAGGCCGTGTTTGGTCCCATTGGATGATCCTGGAGGAAAAATTTCTTGACCTATTGGGTGTTGCCCCCGATTCGTCTGAATTCCAAGGGGGACAAATAAATTTTAAATGGTTCCATGACAACTTCAAAGACCTACCGAAGAGACCGTCTCAAGCAGTTGAGATCAGGCACACACGTGCATATCTGTTTCATCTTGTTTCGTCTCAGATTTGTACAAACACTTCTGGCTCTAGGGGTAATGCTTACTTAATCGAGCTTTTCGAAGATTTCAAACCATATGCTTGGGGCCCTGCTTGCCTAGCAAATCTATATAGGAGCTTGACCCGGGCATCGAGAATCAAAGATCGAGTAAAGACAATCACAGGGCCGCTTCAACTATTACAGGTAACTAAACAGATTTCCTAATCATTGCATTATATCGATATATGTTCTTGAGTTGTTGTAACTTTCCTTTTAAATATATCATTTTTTCATCACAGATATGGGCATACTTGAGGATGCCGATTGAACGCTCAATTTCAAAAAACATTGAGGACATTCAACTAGACTTCCCATTGTTCAAGATGTGGGAAGAAAGATTAAAGGATCATCACATTCTCACAAATGTGGGAGAGGTTCGGCGGCAACTCGACACGCAAGATGTTGACAGCGTAAGTTAGTTCTTTCTCAAGATTGTTTATTGTTCGATCTTGTACATATAATCTATCTAACCTTCATTAAATGTTCTTTATAACTTACAGTTTGATTGGCAGCCGTATGACTGGTACGACGATGAGTTGGAATCTTGTGTAAATGAAGTGGATAGATCCCTCTTTCGATCTGCAGTGACAATGATAAATTATATGGTCGTCGAGAGGCATAATGTTGATCGTGTGCTTAAACAATTTGGATTAAAGCAAGATGTCCCTCCTCCATTTCATCCAACTGTGAGGGTGGAGAAAAAACCATCCAAAAGGGCTATAAACTATGAGAGAAAATATGCACAACATATAGCAGATTGGAACAATCGGGCCTTGAATGTCATAAATGCAGAAAAGGATGAAGTTAATGGCTGCCACCGGGATCAATACCTTGAATGGTATAGAAGAATTACACGAAACCGAATCGGTCGGCCGTTGGAAAGAGTACATTTGGATCATGACAGCTCCACCAAACATAAGGTATGATGAGTAGGCTTTAATTTTGTTGTTAGTATTGGTGAACACCATGGTCATGATTGGATTCATTAATTGTGTCCATAGGTTGACAGATTCCTCGATTGGCAGCTCGATAGTTTTGAGGAGTTGGAGAAGATGGCAGACCCCTCTCAGATGAATCGCTTCGTCAAGAGTATGCAGAGGAAGGTCGAAATGTTTAAAAAAGCATGGTCATCAAGTTTTGTTAGTTTTAATGTAGAAAATTGCATCAACTCTACTTTTGATGAGGAAGGAAAGGCGGTTAGTATGTCGTTGTGTGTGATAGACAAAATGTTTCCGTTTATTTTCATGTCTATTGGATAAAGATTGTTTATGATTTTCTTATAGGATGTGAGAAGCCCATCACCTAAAACCCCCGTTGGATCACGCGATCGCGCTTATGGATTATCACCGTACCCGCGAACATCAACTCATGTCAACACACATGATAGTGCTCGGAGCAAGATCCCAGTTAATTTAAGCACCCCCAAAGTGTCAGTAAAGATTTCATTGTTCTAGGTGGACCCGATGAGTCAAGTGGTCAAAGATTGGGGAAAAATAAGATGGGATCTATTGTTGGTCGGATGAAGGCCAATCCTAGGAAGGCCAGTTGTATTCCAATACTAAAATCCCCGTACTATGTACCGAAGAATAAGAAGAAGAATGTCAACCGCCCGAATCCGAAGTACTGCCTTAATCATGCCGAGAAATCGTGTTTGGAAGAATTCTGGATACGTTTGTATTCAAAGCAAGTTCTTCTACTTAAACTTCAATCACCAATTTCTTTTTCTTATGATAAGTGACTCCTAATATAGACATATATATATATATATATATATATATATATTTCAATTTGCAGCAATCCAATCCTGGAAGATATATGCTCGACTATTCTTAAAGAAGAACTGCACAAAACGTTAAAAAAGTCATGGATGAATACACTTGTAAGTGCATATTAGTTAGAAATATTTTTGTTTTATTTATAATAAAATTTACTTTAGATGACTTGTGATGTAGATTATGGACTATTGGCTGTTCATAGTTGGAGAACATTGCGTAGACACGTTGTTTTTTCCTAGCACTCTTGCGGTACAGCAATGCTTTTATTTAAATTTCTAATATGTCTATGTTTTTTATATGTCTATTGGAGGTTTGTTGCTATTTATTATTTGAACTAACGTGTTAATATTGTTTTACCAAACAGCACTTTGAAGTTGAACAAAAGACTGCAGAGATTGATCTAATGTTTACATGTAACAAAAATCGTGATTTTTGGACGTTTGAGACTATTGTATTCCCCATATGGTTCAAGCATCACTTCTTTGTTATAATTGGATATCCAAAAGAACGGAAATTTGTCTACTACAATAGCATGATGGGGTGTACAAGTTACGATGATTATGCACATCATTTTGTAAGTAGTCTCATATAGCTTGAATAATTCCATCACATTACTCTTACATCTACTTAATACTGTTACTTTTTGTTAGGTTGAATTCCTCCGAAAGAAGTTTCTTGATATTGGATGGTGTGATCCCGTGTTTTATAACTTTCAGATAGGAGATCCAAATCCCCAGCAAGAAAACAGGTGAAAGCCCTATCTTACTTGTAAACGTCGATTCCTTATTATCCATCATTTTTTGTAATGTTTATATTATTATTTGTTATGTGCAGTTGTGATTGCGGTATTTTTACAATGGCTAATGCGGAACACGTTGTATATCGACGAGCCATTGAATACACGCAAGCTGATATATGGTTTTATCGACAGAAGATTGTGACAGACATCTACCAAAAACAGAAGCAATTATATTCATATTTCTTCGAGACACAAAATATTTCTTGAGAAGACTACATGTTGACCACAGAATGGTCCATTTTGTGTTTTATTCTAGTTTATTTTGGAATTGTTGCCAAAAGTGGTTGTGGGATTGGGTTCTGAAATGTATAGTTTGACATGTTAACATTCATGTAAAAATGCACTGTATATATTATGATATTTGCCCCAGGTTTTTTGTGTTGTTTAATAATAAAAATCTGTCATTGTAGATGGTTGTCTTGTACTTCACCAAAAATATAGTGAGAAGCTTTTTGGAACTCCACTATTTGTATAAGTGTCCAAGTGACAGTGTAATATTGCACAAAATGTCCAGAATTACGGTCCCATGTTTGCGGTGGATTTTACTTGCTCCATATCAGGTCTAATTACATGTCCAGAATACTTTGTAAAAGAAGATTTGGGCTGCTTAAAAAATTGATTACAGTCTCAACTAGAGTCACAAAATTAAAGTGAGGAATTCTGGAACTTCAGTGTTTAAGTAAGTGGCCAAGTAACTGTGCGATATTGCATAAAAAGCATTGAATTACAGTCCCATGTTTAATGTGGATTTTACTTGCTCCATATAAGGTCTAACTGCATGGCTTCCTACCTTGCAAAGGAAGATTTCGGCTGCTTAAAAATTCGATTATACTCCCAACCACAGTCACAAAAAAAAAAAAAACAGTGAAGCATTCTGTAACTTCATTTTTTGTGTTATTGGCCAAGTGATTGTGCAATATCGCACAAATTGCACTGAATTACATTCCCATTTTTTGCTGTACTTGCTCCATATGAGGCCACAAAATGTTTTCTACTTCGTAAGAGAAGATCTGAGCTGCTTAAAAACTCGATTATAGCTCCCAACCACAGTCACCAAAATAAAACAGTGAAGCATTCTGTAACTTCATTTTTTTTTCAATTGGCCAAGTGATTGTGCAATATCGCACAATTTGCACTTAATTACATCCCAATTTTTTGCTGTACTTGCTCCATATGAGGTCACATAATGTTTTCTACTTCGTAAGAGAAGATCTAAGCTGCTTAAAAACTCGATTATAGATCCTAACCACAGTCACCAAAAAAACAGTGAAGCATTCTGAAACTTCATTTTTTGTGTAATTGGCCAAGTGATTGTGCAATATCGCACAATTTACACAATTACATCCCCATTTTTTTCTGTACTTGCTCCATATGAGGTCACAAAATGTTTTCTACTTCGTAAGAGAAGATCTAAGCTGCTTAAAAACTCGATTATAGCTCCCAACCACAGTCACCAAAATAAAACAGTAAAGCATTCTGTAACTTCATTTTTTGTACAATTGGCCAAGTGATTGTGCAATATCGCACAATTTGCACTGAATTACATCCCAATTTTTTGCTGTACTTGCTCCATATGAGGTCACATAATGTTTTCTACTTCGTAAGAGAAGGTCTGAGCTGCTTAAAAACTCGATTATAGCTCCCAACCACAGTCACCAAAAAAACAGTGAAGCATTCTGTAACTTCATTTTTTGTGTAATTGGCCAAGTGATTGTGCAATATCGCACAATTTGCACTGAATTACATCCCCATTTTTTGCTGTAATTGCTCCATATGAGGTCACATAATGAGGTCACACCATAATGTACAACAAATTGGCTTTTTTGCGACGCGAAAAGAGCGTCGCAGATAACATAAAAAGCGTCGCAATAAGTAATCGCGACGCAAAAAACTAAGCATCACAAAGGGGTCGCAAATTATGGGGTCGCAGAAAGATTAGCAACACTAAAGACTGCAGCGTGGCAAATGGAGAGAGTATTTGTGACGGTTTCAAAGCGTTGCTAATTACGCATCAATTACTAAGAATTATAAGCGTCGCAAATAATGATTTATTTGCAACGGCAAAATTGCATCACCAATAATTTATATTTGCGACGATTCAAAAAAGTCGTTAATAAATTATTAAGGGTGACGCTCTTATATAGTTGTAAATAATTTTTATTTTGCAACGCTTTTGTGGTGTCGTAAATAATCTTCATCTTGTTACATTTGATTATTTGCTACATAATAAAAGCGCCGCAAATAATATTTTTTAATAAAAAATACATGAAATTTAATAATTTTATAAAATATATAACTAATAGTATTGATCTTACCAACGCTATGTGTCTCTGGCTCAATCATTGAATCAAATATTGAAGCATCCCGTTCCTGTGCACTCATTTGCATCCTTCCTATTGTCATAACTAGAAACAAAAGTACATAGAAATATTTCCAATGAAAATAGCAAAAGCCCCAACTTTTGAAAGATTATGAGTTTCTTTCTTTTATAATTTAAAATGAAAAAAAAATCAGTGGCAATATTCATAATGTACGAAGACAATAAAGAAACAAAGATTTGGAGGGCACACAAGATCTACAAGTGAATCTCTCCCCACAAGTGCCACCTTGAAGATATTCCACATGTTATAGTCAACATGAAATGGCACATGAACAAAAGAAAGATTAGCAGCTTATCAATCTGATATAGATATATGTAATATGTTATGCCTTTACCTTGTGTTTTATAGGATTTCATGCCGGTATCCAGGACACAACCTCATGTTCAAGGTCCATGAGAACAGCAAGTTTCCAGACTACATAGCCATCATCATCTTGTACCAATCTGGCAAAAAGGACGTCACAGCCATGGAACTGTGGCGCAGGTATTGGATTCACTAGTCCTCTTTTTCTTTTTTAACAGGGCCTAATGAACCTAACCAGTTGCTTCTGTCTCTGTTTTTTATGAATTTGAAGAGCAACCTGATGAGAAAGATTCTTTCGGGTCTAAATAACGCCCCTGGAAGATGCAAGTCTTGTCAGTTGGGTTTTATGTTTAGTAGATAAGCGCATAGCACTGAACCTTAGAATGTACCAAACAGAACATTGGATTTGTCATGAATAGGATGTCTGATGCAGACCACACTCAGAATATGAACTACAAAGGAATGGGATGTATGATGTGTCTCACCAAAATACAGATTTAAATCACTCTAGGAATGCGCCGGGCCTATGGAGGGGTGTGGGACATGGTTTTACTAATGTATGACTACAACAGAATTTCAAGGACTAGACATTGCTGAGTTCAGTAAAATCTCATGTTGTTTAAGTATTGTCAGCACCTGTGTTATTATGAGGTGTACTGCTTTTTTCTTCTTTTTTTTTTTTTTTGCTTATGTAGGCATATGTGAGTTTTGGCTATACCAAGTGAAATCTTAAAACTGTCCTTATTTATCCAATGTTATGACTTCTGCATATGCTTTGAGATTTACTTTACAGTATTGAATTAGATCAGGCGAGTTTCACTCATCACTTCTATGAGCAAAATTAGCCATGAACATGATCTGAAATTTTCTTTTTCAATTGAAGATGGTATTTTGTGAACATCTGATTATAGTCTCAAGCATGTCAAGGATTAGCTAGTGACCTCTGTAATGCAAAGATCTTCTTTAAGTACATCTATTTGAAGGATTAGATAGTGATAAACATAATGACACAGTAATTAAGACTAGTGCTATTGGCTAAAACACTATTCAATACAACCTCATTCAGATAACACCACTCAAATTCCATCTTAATTATAATTTTTATGGTCTATGCAAGCACCGTGGTTCGGCACCTTTATTGTTCCCTGTTTCATGGATTTCGTCCTTGTGTTCTAATATATAAGCTCTCGTCCATAATGGTATCGAAACGAAGGTGCAAACTCTCGAACAGATGTCTTAAAAATTTATCACATTTTGGAAAATGACCATGCATGCCCAGAAAGGCCAATTCGCCTGTCTCGGAAGTTTCAATCGCAATTCAATCATTTATTCTGTCGCAATTCAATCATTTATTCTGTCCTGGAACAGATGTCTTTTACATCATTTGAGTTAGTTTTCCTTTTCTTTCTAGTTTTGTGAAGACCAGATTTTGGGTTGGTGGATCAATACCACAAAATGGTCAACGGCATTCGATAAAATATGATGCCCCAGTTAAGATATAGATATGACAATGACACAAATTGTACAGAAATGATCATACAATTGCATATCACGAAAGCTGTGCATAAAACTGTCCCAAGATCATTCGACTAAGGGGTTTAACATAAAACAAATTCAAACCCCCAGCTGAAGTTTTACGACAGCTAAGTCAATCAAATACTGAGAAACAAATGTCTTTTCCATAGGTGGTGCTATGGTAGCACTTGGAGAAAACAAGATCATCATGCAGATCGAAATCAGCCGCGGTGCAAACGATTGAGGAGCAACCTGATGAGAAAGATTCTTTTCTTCTAATTGCATACTACTATTTTTCAAGATATTTTTCTTCTAATTGCATACTACTATTTGGAAAAGAGGTTTTGGTCAAACAAATAGCTTTGGACAAAAAGAAGAAAACCATCTCTTCTGTCAAAATTCAGTATTTATGAATTCTGAAGTTTGTCACCAAGCTTGTAAGATTAACATCAAAGAACCACTTTAACGAAATGTGAATTTAAAAGTGGGAAGAAGAAACACCTCTAGATTCTAGTTATTCTAAACAAGATCAACAGTACTTTGTAGGATTTCCATTCCCTGCAGAAAATACATGCGTTAGAAAATTGCAACTATGACTCATCTGTCCAATAAATGTGCGATACACAGAACACGGGCACATTCACCATCAGGATTCGGCTCTATGAGCTTAACTTCACTCATTATGGATAAGTACATTACATAGACCAAATCTGTGATACTGTAACTTCATCTTACTTGAAGTGTTATCAGCTCTGCAAGTAGCTTTGCATAAAATCTTTTCCACCCAAATGTTTTGGACATGTACACACACACCCCCCTTTCTTTCTAGCTTGTGTAGCATTAGAATAGCAGATCTGTGTACTATTCTATTGTAAATAATAGAAAGGAGTATCAGAAAAAATGGGAGCAACAAACATAATATTGTAATACTACTATGTTTTGACTGTATCATCACACTTCAAGTGATAGTTGTCATCTAAATGATAATGGGTTACCTTAGGTAGAAGTCCGGTTGTTTTACAAGATGGTAAACTGGGAATTGACCCATCAGGAGATTTTTGAACAGTTGTGAAGCAAATATTGTACTCCTGCACAACACGAGAAAAACAGGGTCAGAGAGACATCTATGAGCTATTACAATGTTATGTGAATGGATATGAGAACGTCAATCATATGAAGGGATTTTTTGAGACAGAAAAAAATAATCAAAGAAGTAAAATGAAAGGCCAAGAGAGGAGACATTGGAACCCACGAACTGCAAACTGTTCTTTTGCTAAGGACTTGGCCCCTTGCTGTTCTAACAGTGGCAGCAGAGTCATGAAATCTACAAAAAAAAAAAAAGAGTCACAATCCACAAGGGCTTTGGAAAGACAGACACCACAGGAGCAGCAAGGGAAGTTAATAATCCTACCTGATTCGCTCGAGGAGCTTCTCAAAATAGGCAGTAAGTCATCTTGTCTCTCATAAATATTTGATTTACACATGAAAGGTCCAATTAAGGAACTATCACTAGTCTGATGTGTTAAAGCTGGTTCTTTAACAACCAAGTAAAACAAGAAAAAGAAACAAGCTTAAAATGTAATCCACAACCTCAAGGTTTCAAAACTCAGCACCTTCCATGTGTGCCACCGGCCTTGGTCATATAATGAACATACAGAGAAGTAGCAGTAAAACATTAAAGCTTGAAAAATGTATGAAAGAATTCATTTCTGAATACACCAGCCTTTGCAAGCCAGTCCACTTCTAGATTCCATTTTGTTGGGATATGGGTGAAAGTCCTTGAACCAGCAGTGTTCCCGGCCTCCAAGGCAGCGATCTCCTTCTCAAGATCAGAGATGATCTTCTGGGTCTTAGACCGCGACTGCTGCAGAGAAACCAGTCTTCTGATTGCCTCACACTCCTCCTTGTGTTACCTTTCAATCTCACTCTCTTGAAGCTGCTTCTTCATATCCTTTATGTCTGCCTGCGCCTGGGTGATTTGACTACGTATTTCCTCTTGTAGCTCGTTCAAATTCTCCTTCTCCCGGAGGTTGGCATCAATAACTGCCTTAGTCTTGAGGAGGGGCAACTCGAAAGTGGTCATCTCCTGCAAAATCTTGTCTCCATATGGGGTCTAACTAGCAGTTTGGGCTATGTAACAAAACGTTGAAAGTGCCAGTTGTTGTGACCAAGTTTACATGTCTTGTTCTTGACATTATGATTTGTTATATAGTCGTAGTTGTTATGACTAACTGTACCTGTATTGTTATTTACATTAACTCAAAATAACTCATGGTATGATTTGTTATAAAGCCACAATAAAAATGCATTTTAAGAACGTTTCATATCTTTTGTTCATCTAATACAACCAAACAAAAAAAATTGAAAATATATTCCAAAGTATCTCCATGACCATAAGTTTTTGGTGTCTCAATGCCCAACCATTTTTAGCATAACATTTGACAGAGTATACAAAAATTTCCAAACATGTCCAAATATTGTCTAAGGAGAATCATCTGAATGCTCCAAGGAGTTACAACACAAACTAGTACAGAAACTCAATGGAGCATACAAAGCCAAAAGAACTCTGTTTACAAAATATCTCACCATCATAAACGTTGTGAACAAAATATCACACAAAAAAAATGCCGTGGGCATAAAATGTTTACGAGCCATTTGGATCAAACTCAATCCTGTATAGGTGGATTGCGACATGTTTGACGATTATGGCCCTTCTGCTTACACAGGGAGCAAGTGACTTTGTTCCTCCCACGATCCTCTGTACGTATTCTATTCTTCTTGGGTCTACCAGCTTGTCTCTTTCCATGAGGAGGAAGCACATGTGAACCGGTTCGCACATCCCATTGGTTCATATCTCTCGCACCATGTATAACAAAGTTGTAAGTCCTTCGATACATATCAGAGCTAAACCACTCCTCACAATTGTCATATGGATCGAGACCTCTCATATTAAGTGCCGCTACAGCATGTGAGCAAGGAATTCCAAGCAATTCCCACCAACGACAGGTACAAGATCGACGGTCCAAGTGAACAATGTCTACATACTCACTGGAGTGCACCTCGATTTCAGTTTGACTGGCTGCACGAACACCCAGTCTACGAGCATGTTCACTCTCTTTGCTCAACATAGACTCAGCATAACGAGTTAACTTGGAATTAAGAACATGAGACTTTTGCCGACGAAGTTCAAAAAATTCCATGAGTTTGGAACGAATTGCCTCGACCATTTTAGTTATGGGCAATTCTCTCGCCCCCTTGAGCAAACTGTTTGTAGCCTCGACACAATTTGTCGTGAGCATGTCATATCATTTGCCCAATATAAAAGCATTGGCCCAATGTTGCTTTCCAATATCTTCAATATATTTATATGCCCCCTCGTTAACTGTTCTAATGTCATTCATATGACGTTCATACTCACATGGTCTAAACGCATGAGCTGCATTCCAAAACTTGCGACAAATACCATCATCTTTGAATCTTTCACGAACGTTCTCTGAAATATGACGCACACAGTAACAATGGTTGGCATCTGGAAACCGTTCCACAACAGCCCTTGTGAGTCCTTTCATTCGATCAGACACAATTGTTAGGTTTTGGGGCGGCCGCAATGCTACTGAGAAGGCGGCCAAGAACCACTCCCAAGTTTTGAAATTCTCAATCTCCGCGATACCGAAGGCTATTGGAAATATCCCATGATCTCCGTCATGAGTCACAGCAATGAGTAGCACGCCAGGATATTTTCCACGCAGGTGTGTCCCATCAACTGCAATTAATGGCCTCAACGTGGAACGAAATGATCTATACTTGATCCTAAAGAAAAGAAAAATCTGCAGAATGTTGAATCCTCTTCTTGGATCACATGCGTCACAGTGCCAGGATTAGTCCTTCTCAATTCATGGCAATAATTTGGTAATATGCTGAATGATTGTTCATATGAACCCCGTATCTCATTGAGTGCTATCTCTCTCGCCTTCCAAGCCTTCTTGTAGCTAAGTTGAACACCAAACTCCTTTGAAAAGTCAGTTATAATTTCTTTGGGTGTGTATGACTCATGGATACGTAGTCTGTCTATGATCCACCTTGCAATGAATCTAGATGTTGCTTCTCCATGTCCAAGCCCCAGCATTGGCTTCGAACAAGTATGAGCACCATTGTATGTCCTAACCTGAAATTCTGGGCCAGAGTTAACAATTGTTGTATGGATACGCCAAGGACAATTACTTTCACTGCATCGTGTTGTAACTTCTGTTGGAGACGTTCTCAAGCGTTTAATTGCAAAATTATCATACATTGCAGCTTTTGCAAGTGCTTCTCTAAAAGAATCGCGGTTTGAAAATTTTCTTCCCTTCCACATCTCATGCATGGAGTTAATATTTTTATCATCTCCTAGAACAAGGGGATCGGGTACCAATGTGTCTACTAGATTCAAATTTAGAGTTGCATTACATGGCTCTCCAATAATCTCTTGTTGAACAGAAGCTATCGGTGGTTGTTGAGGAAGATGCATATTCATATTCAAGCCAATCAAGTTAAATGGATCACTGTGACTAGCTTCTTGAAAAATTGACTCAAGACCATCACCATAAGAAAATGTTTGTGCTCCATCACCATTTATGCATGTGGTTTCATTTTGATGATCATCAAATGGTGATGATCTATTCAAATCTATCTGAATCGATGGCGTCGCTGGAAGATTATTCCTGCATAATTAATTGAGCAATAAGATCGCCTTCTTATAAAAAAAATATTTCGAAATAGAATAGATTTCAATGGTGTTAGCCATAGCATACCCATGGGAACAAACCGTTGCTTCAGGAGCAACTCTTTTGTTGCCAACTTCCATAAATATTCTGCAACTTGTGCGTGCCCTCGAAGATGTGCGACTTGAACAACTTCGAAATGAACAATAGGAAGAAGTTCATAAATAAGAGGAAATTTAGAATTCATTAAGAAAAATTTATAAAACAAATAAATACGTACTGTGTAGTGTGCTTCTTAGTTCTTTCTAAAATTTCTGAACTTCTATAGAGATACAACAATATGGGGTCAGTTCGTTCACGATTTAATCTGAGCATACTCCACATATCTCCATCGCCTTTTAGATCGACCAATGTGAATGTCCGATTGATATGACACATATATCCCGATTGATATGACACATATATCGTATCAGTGGATACTCATCTTCTTCATCCCAGTTCGTCTATGTAATTATTTGTTCAACTACTGCATTATAACTTATGTTGTTATCCACGAATATGATTCTCTGCTCGCCACCCATGTATATCGGATTTAGATGATCAATATCCAAATCCCCATTAAAGTACAATATCAAACATATTTCATTTTCGGACATCCTGCAATAACAAAGAAGTTCAAAATTGGATCAAATGTTAAAAAATTGATGAGCAAAATTCTAAGACTTTTCTGATAGAATTGGAGTTCACCACATATATGTTATAACTCACACGTGCACGCACAGACGGATATATATATATGCCTCGTGTATCGCAAAGGAGATAAATTAAATGCTACCAATGAGATGAGACTCAATAGGGAAAAGATGGCTGATGTCACCATAATTGAGAAGATTCTTCGATCGATGACCTTGAAGTTTGATTATGTGGTGTGTTCGATTGAGGAGTCAAAAGATCTTGACACACTCTTAATCGCTGAATTGATGAGTTCATTAATGGTTCACGAGCAACGGATTAATCAGCATGTAGCAGTAGAACAAGTATTGCTATCACAACTCTCTTTCAGCACCCAATTTTCAAAAAAGAAAGGATTTAGTTGAGGAAGGGGAAGCAGCAACAACGATGATCAATTCATACAGAATAATCAAGCTCTTGATCCCAAAGGCAGAGGCAGAGGACGAGATAATCAACATGCAGGAGACTAAGAATCAAACCCATTTGATAAGTCAAAAGTTAAATGGTATCTATATAACAGGTATGGTCATTATCGTTCCGAATGTCGGACAAAATTATATAAAGAAAATGGTGGAAAATCAAATTTTGTAGAGAAAGAAGATGAAGTT
The DNA here is from genome assembly GCA_028538565.1 of Umbellularia californica. Classification (NCBI taxonomy): domain Eukaryota; kingdom Viridiplantae; phylum Streptophyta; class Magnoliopsida; order Laurales; family Lauraceae; genus Umbellularia; species Umbellularia californica. The sequence goes on from JAPQWN010000007.1 coordinate 30,481,242, forward strand.
ACACTTCTTATGGTTTGCAATGTAACGGAAGAAACCCATCAGAGCATGTGGTACTTGGACACAGGATCAAGCAACCATATGTGTGGAAACAAGTCCATATTATCTGATGTGGATGATTCTTTCCGAACCTCTGTAAAATTTGGAGATAATTCCACAATTTCTGTTATGGGGAAGGGCAACATTAAAATCCGGACATCCAAAAATTCACAGCAAACCAGTTCAAATGTGTTTTATGTTCTGGGTTTGAAAAATAATTTGCTGAGTGTGGGTCAACTTTTTAAATCTATTGAAGATTCATGGCTTGTTGTAAAACATTCAGATTTTACACTTTTTAATGTTCGATCATTAATGGTTTGCTGTAAAACATTCTTGTTTTATATAAACCAGGAATCTATTGAATTAATGGTTTTACAGCAAACCATGAATTAAAATCTAGACGTTCACAGCAAACCATGAATGATTTTATGTAAACCAGGAATCTATTGAATTAAAATCTAGACGTTCACACACTTTTTTATGTTCGATCATTCATGGTTTGCTGTAAAACATTCTTGTTTTATGTTCCGGGTTTGAAACCTAAACCGTTCCACAACAGCCCTTGAAAAATCATTCATGGTTCTATCTCTTGTTCCAAGCTAAATTCATTACAGCAAAAGAGTAAACAAATGGAAGAGAAAAATGAAGAGCAGTAATAGAGAAACCTTCATATGCTTTTGAAGAAATGAAAGAGCGATCGCTTAATACTCTTGAGATCCTCCCTCTAACGATGGAGACAGCCACAGAAAAACAATGAAGGAAAACAACATGCTCTCTGGTGCGAACGGAGGAAAAAAGGGAGGGAAAACGAGTAGTATATATAGTGACTGTTTAGTTTGTGCAATTTTGCAAATATCTGCGATATCGTACAAAAAGGGTAAACTTAGAAAAAAAAAAAAGAGGCACTCTGTACGATCCCCATATTTGGGATAACTTTTTAGTCAACGCCGTTTCAAAGAATACAGGGTATTACGTAACCTGTACGGTCAAAATCTCTAAAAATATTGCAAATCTATAGAAATTTTAAAATGATGATTCTTTTGTATAAATCATATTAAAATGACATAATTAAAATTTCTCAAATAAAATATGATGAACTCAAAAGTAAATGAATTAAAAAAGATTTACCTCTCAAATTGAAACATTTAATAATTACACCAATTGTCTCAAGATGCTTACGTTTTAAGATGGGTTGAACACTGATATAAACTAAACATGCAAATGAGACCTGAGAAGATACTAAAAAGAGACACAAAGAAACAAAAGAATTGTTGTAGTTGCTCTAATAAAATACAATGAACTTAAAAGTAAATGAATGGAAAAAAAAATGAAAGTTCTCTTGACATAGAGAAATATAATTATATTGGAGAAAGTAGAAAATGATGATAATAAAAATGAGCTTAATTCTTTATTTAAATGGACCAATATTATTAGATATTCTTTTTACCATTAGTTCCACATTCTGAATAAAAAGTGTATAATCAAAATCAATAGATAGACAACCTAGGACCGAGAGTGGATTAAATAAAAAATACTAAGGATTAAATAACCAGACAACCCAGAAATCAACATTTCACATTCTATAAAAAAAAGGAAAAAATTTTATAATCAGAACAAACAAAAATACTTGAAATTCCTTACATTAGTGGCACTTAGACACTGGAACCTATTAACACTCAAATGCTATTGCCTTGATAAAAATAGGATGATATTGGGAGTTTCTTAATAAACAAAAGGCATGATGGAAAGTCCAAATCAAAGAAAAAACTTCATTTGGAAAACTCCAGTATTTTGTATTTTTTTTATCAGAGAATCAATTTAACCATGGAAATAACCCAGAATGAGGTGAAAATTTGAGGTATCTCATAAATAGCAAGGATGTTTGTCTTAATGATTGTGATTTTTAATAGATGGGGTCTATCGTAGCGTTTTACTACATCTACATCACGATTTATAAAAGTTAAAGCCACACACACAAAAAAGAAAAAAAAACAAACTCCACCCTTTCTCCCTCTGCAAGCGTGCATTGTAGCACATCGGTTACATGAAAAGTTTCCCGCCTCCTCTTTACCTCCACGCTGTTGTCGCGAGTTTTTCTTTTTTCAATAATATTGTCATTTTCTTATTAATTATGAAACTAATTATTTTTGTTGATCAATCCCATATATTATATATTCATTTGAGTTTAGTTTTAGTGTAAAATGGTTGTCATAGAAAATTAAAATGACATAATTTCTCAAATAAAAAATGATGAACTCAAAAGTAAATGAATTAAAATAGGTTTCCCTCTCAAATTGAAATGTTTAATAATTGCACAAATTGTCTCAAGATGCTCATATTTTAAAATGGGTTGAACATTGATCTACCCTAAGCATGCAAATGAGACCTGAGATGGTACTAAAAAGAGACTCAAAGAAATAAAAGAAATATTGAACTTGCTATAATCAAATACAATGAACTCAAAAGTAAATAAATGGAAAAAATGAAAGTTCTCTTGTTAACATAGAGAAATGGAATTATATTGGAGAAAGTAGAAAATGATGATAATAAGAATGAGCTTAATTCTTTATTTAGATTGACCAATATTATTGGAGATTCTTTTTATTCTTAGTTTTGCATTCTTAAAAAAAAGTGTACAATCAAAATCAATGAATAAAAAAGAAACCCGGCAACCCATAATTGAGAGTGGATTTAATAAAAACGACTAAGGATTAAATAAATCAGACAACCCAGAACTCAGCATTTTACCTTCTAAAAAAACAAAATTCATCTAGTCAGGACAAACAAAAATACTTGAAATTCCTTAGAGCAAAGGTACTTTGACACTGGGATCCATTAACACTCAAATGCTATTGCCTTAATAGAAATGGGATGATATTGGGAGTTTCTTAATAGACAAAAGGCATGATGGAGAGTCTAAATCACAGAAGAAACTTTATTGAGAAGACTCTAGTGTTTTGTATTTTTTTTTTTTTATCAAAGAATCAATTTGGCCGTGGAAATAACCTAGATTGAGGTGAAAATAGGGGATATCCCATAAATAGAAAGGATGTTCGTCTTAATGATTGTGATTTTTAATAGATGGGGTCTATTGTAGTATTCCACTCCTTTTACATGACGATTTATAAAAGTTACAATGCATAATTATGAAAATAATAACAACAGTATTTATACGGGTCAATATTTTAAAAATATAGTTATTTTTATAAATACCTCGTAGATAAATTCCAACTCCTGGTCAATATTCCAAAGTGGGGCTGAGTTCGTTCCTCGTTAACTAATTTTAAGTTTTTATTACTAACTATTGACAAAAAGATGCTCTGTGGTGTAGTGGTAGGGTTGCTCCTTTGAAATCCATATTATCCCGAGTTGGATTCCCAGCACATAACATGATTAATTTTTACCAGATTATTAAAAATATACGGGTCAGGTTGGGTCCAAAAAGTGTGCTTTATATCTGACCCGACCTAATTTACCTCGACCCGACCCATTTGCTAAGGTCATACTAAATTAAATTGGATGAGTCAAAATCAATTGGAGCAAAGTGCTTGATTTCTCAATTAGATTCACTTCGCTTCATGTATATATATATATATATATATATATATAAAACTAGAAAAACATGCCCGTGAAAATTAAAATTTATAAAAAAAATCTTTATGATCAGTTTCTTTAAAATTAAATGCAAAAGGTTTTAGTCTGAGAGAGAGGAAAAAAAAAAAAAGAGAAGTCCATAAGAATTCAATACCTAATACCATATAATTAAAAAAAAAAAAAAACAGAAGCCCATGAAAATTGAAGATTAATGATTGAGAAGACTAAAAAACAAAATAAAAAAACAAACAATATAAACAATGAATAAAATCCAATGAAATTTGAAAGACACATAGAAATAAAACATAGAAATGAAAATCCATAATCAACTCAATAACATAAGCAATTTTAAAGAATCAAACACTCATGAGAAAAGAAAAACCCAAAAGTGGAGCATAAAAGGGCAAAGACAAAGAACCCACAAATTCATGAAAAACCATTATAAAAAAAACTAAAAAGCCATCACAAGTGAGAAATTATAATAAAATCAATAAAAAAATAAAATGAAATAAATTTTATTAAAAAGGCTATAAAAATATATAAATAAAGATCCATATACAATACAATGATAAAAGAAATTTAGAAGAATCAAATCAACTTATGATAATCTAATACTTAAAAATGGAAATCTGAAGCCACAAAAGAAATAAGAAAAATCCATAAAAAGATTTCACAAAGAGAACTTAAAGAACCAAATGGAAGTAAAATAAATAATTAACTCATTATGATAAACATTAAAAAAATATAACAGAAAAAATGAGAATTCACAAAAAGTCCCATGATAAAAAGTGATTTCAAAGAAAAAAAACAAGGAGAACCCAATATCCAAAACTTGAAATAAAAAAGGGGTAAAAAGGACACTCACAATCTATGAAAACCATACAAATACCAACCATAAAAATATTGCAAATCTATAGAAATTTTAAAATGATGATTCTTTTGTATAAATCATATTAAAATGATATAATTAAAATTTCTCAAATAAAATATGATGAACTCAAAAGTAAATGAATTAAAAAAGGTTTACCTCACAAATTGAAATGTTTAATAGTTGTACCAATTGTCTCAAGAAGCTCACATTTTAAAATGGGTTGAGCAGACTGATCTAAACTAAGCATGCAAATGAGACCTAAGACGGTACTAAAAAGAGACATAAAGAAACAAAAGAATTATTGAAGTTGCTCTAATAAAATACAATGAACTTAAAAGTAAATGAATGGAAAAATGAAAGTTTTCTTGTTGACATAGAGAAATAGAATTATATTGGAGAAAGTGGAAAATGATGATAATAAGAATGAGCTTTGATGAGTCAGGCCCGCCCAAGTGGCCCATTCCGTCATGAGCCAAGCCTGAATTAATGGAGATCAGTTTAATCCAATGGAGTCCGAGCTCAAACCCACGATCCCTGGCCACGTCACAGCAGTTCGGGTCGCTTCGGAAGCAGTCAGGCCATGTCCCGCTTTTACCAAGTCCTGCGGAGAATATCACAACCGCCTAGCCAGTCGAGGACACGTCGAAGGTTCCTCTTAAACGGCGCTGTAAAGTCGTCCCCATCTGTTAGGGGAAGACTATAAAATTAAGAGCCTCTCGATACTTAAGGGGCAAGCAAGAATCTCTTTTCTACACTCTCTCCAAAGCTTATAATCTCTGAAATACTTGAGAATTAATACATCCGGCGATCTCAGCCTTTCTGAAAGTGGACGTAGGTCACTGACCGAACCACTATAAATCTCATCTTAATTACTGCATTTATTACCTATTAATTGACCGGTGGTGTGCGAAGTCATTTTTTTGTATCATCAGTTTGGCGCCGTCTGTGGGAACGACTAAAGTTCTCACGTCAGTATCCTTCCTCTTTTCAAAAATCATGGTGATCACCACAAGATCCGCAAGACGACTAGAGGATAATCCCTCTCGAGAAGGCGAGAATGATCCTCCACCGACTAATCCTGCCCCAAATGCCCCTGCTCCCACTCCACAACAGATGTTGGAGACTATGCAACAGCTGGTGACACAAAACCAGCAAATCCTACAGCTCATGCTCATAGCAGGGCAGGGAGGAGCACACTTTGGAGGAGCACAGCATGGAGTACCGCACCCAGGGCACCCAAGGGCTCCACGCCGGGGAGCTCCTCCCTCGGGCGCCCACTTTTGGGGTTACACTGGGGGCTGGGAGAACACGTCACGAAGGACCTCCTCCACCCGGTGGAGCCCAATTTGAAGGATTTCCACCTCCAGGAGGAGCAGGTCATGGAGGACTTCCACCACAGGGGGGAGTACATCATGAAGGACCCCCACCTACTCCCTCTGCTTCAAATGGGGATGGTCCTAGCTTCCAAGAAGGGGAAAGTGAAAACATGGAGGAGAGTAACTTTCATGATCACTCTCGAGGAGTCCCCAATCGCTGGGATGAGAAGATCAGAGAAATGCAGAACCAACTCGGTGATGTCTTCAACACCATGAAGGCGCAGGCCCCACAAACGGTGGATTACCTAGTCGGGCGGACGGATACACCGTTCAAGCCCGACGTGGTGAACTACCCGCTCCCTCCGAGGTTCAAAATGCCGTCCATAGAAACCTTTGATGGGACGAAGGATCCATTGGACCACTTGGAGACATATAAAACTGTAATGCAGCTGCATAATATCCTTGACGAGGTTATGTGCAGGGCATTCCCAACTACCCTGAAGGGTTCCGCTCGGCAGTGGTTTGCCAATCTAGCCCCAGCCTCCATCGCCACCTTTGGGGAGTTAAGCAAATCCTTCGTATCACACTTCATCGGAGGGCGCTGCCATCAGAAGCCCGCCACACACCTGCTCAGCGTAAAGCAGGACAAAAATGAGAGCCTCAGGAGTTACCTTACTCGTTTTAAAGACGAGGTACTTTAGGTCGAAGATCCCGATGACAAAGTAACAATGACAGTCTTCTTGGGAGGCCTTCGCTCGTCGAGTTTCCTCTTCTCAGTGATGAAGCGCCAACCAAAGAGCATGACAGAGCTACTAGCAAAGGCCCAAAAATATATAAATGCTGAAGACATCACCAGGGCTAGGCGAGGTGAGTCCTCTAGATCTGGGGACAAGGGGCGGGACAGAGACGAAAAGAAGGAGACGAGCAACAAGCGAAGCAGGACAGAGATGTTACCTGTCAGAGACCGACTCGGTCCTGCTCCGCAAGACCGAGTAGGTCCTGCTCCGCAGTGAGATCGACATGCATTCACCCCCCTCAATGCCGCTGTTGAGCACATTTTGCTCCAGATACAAGATGACCCAGCCATAAAATGGCCGGGAAAGATGAAGTCCCCTCCAAACCGCAGAAACCTGGCCAAATATTGTCGCTTCCATCGCGACCATGGTCATGACACCGACGATTGCTATGACCTCAAGAGACAGATTGAGGATCTCATTCAACGTGGTTACCTGCGCCAGTATGTTGCTGGTAGGGGGCAAGGACCACCACCACCTCACAACTTGGAGGACCAGCAGCCCATTGGGGAGATCCGAACCATCTCAGGCGGATTAGCAGAGTCACTTTCTGCCATGAAGGCCCACGTCAAAAGAGCTAGGCATCTTGACGAAGTACGCCCATCCAAGGCCCCCAGGTACGGCGCTAGTGATACCATATCCTTCTCAGACAAGGACTTGGAAGGAGTCCAGCATCCCCATGACGACCCTCTGGTGCTTACCATGACGGTCGCCAATTTCCAGGTGCGTAGGATTTCGGTGGACAGCGGCAGCTCTGCGGATATCCTATTCGCAGAAGCTTATGACCAGCTCAAGTTGGGACGGGAAAGGCTGCAGCCAATGAAATCCCCCCTTATTGGGTTCTCAGGGGAGAAAGTGTATCCCCTCGGGGCAATCACGTTGCCAGTCATAGCCGGGGCAGCACCCCGAAGCTCTACTACAATGGTGAACTTCCTGGTGATAGACTGCCCGTCAGCTTACAACATCATACTAGGACGACCTGCCCTTAACACATTAAGGGCCGTCCTCTCCACCTATCATCTCATCCTCCGCTTTCCGACCCCAAATGGAGTGGGGGAGATCAGGGAAGATCAGGTTACAGCAAGAGAATGTTACGTCTCCTCAATGAAGGGCAAGAAGACCCAGGAGGCGTTACAAGTTGAAATCTTGGACCCGAAGGATGACGCCACCACAGAAAGAGGGGAACCAGTTGAAAAACTTACCTTGGTGGCCTTACATGAGGAGCATCCTGACAGAAGAGTGTACATTGGCTCTTCTCTTTCAGAAGATCTGGTCTGCCGGTTAATAGATTTTTTGAGAACGAACATGGACGTTTTCGCATGGTCACATGTGGATCTTGAAGGGATTGATCCCGAAGTCGCCACTCATCGACTCAATGTCGACCCTCGCCACAAGCCTGTTCGACAAAAGCTAAGGGGCGCCTCCACTGAAAGGGCCCAAGCAATGGACAAAGAAGTCGGGAAGCTGATAGAAAATGGAGCGGTCAGAGAAGTAGCATATCCCGAATGGCTGTCAAATGTGGTAATGGTGACAAAAGCCAGTGGGAAGTGGCGCCTTGATGGACCTGAAAGAAATCTTCCGTCCTCTCCTTCCGCACCCCGGGGGCTGACCTGGGTCTCGGTGGAGGAAGGAAAATCTCGGGCATCAACATTTTTGTACGGGTATGCCAGATTTACTTTCTACTTGGAATTTGGAATGGTGATAATCCGGAGATTCACCTTCACAAGTAGAAAGGAAATCAATCCTTTTTTCTAACTTTTCAAATTGCATAAATATTAAGAAAAGAGACAAGTTTTTAGAATCCCGTAAGAGGCGTTTTTGTTTGTTTGCCGTGAAAGGCGATTTTGCCGTGAAAGGCGTTTTTACAAAACTCATCAAATATGAAAGACAAGAATTGTGATTTCTTTTTGTCTCTTTAAGAAATACAAACTACAATAGAAAAGGAAGAAAAGGGATCTAACTTCTCAGGAGATTGTGGGGACGCGTTGAGATCGACGGTCGCAAGTCATGTATGGGCTTCGCCATCGTCCTTCAAATGAGAACATGTGATGCTTTGATTCTTTGGCTTGGCTCCTAACCTCAGTTTTTTAAAGGACAAAGACCAAGAGAAGGTCCTATATCCAATGAAAAACCAAGTAAACGGGCTGAAAAGCCGCGTTTAGGCCATGTTGGAGAAGGAGGTGACCTTGGGGGGCTGGCCCCCCAAGGGACGTTGATCACCTTGTGGTGCTTCCGGGAGCAAAGTAGCAGGACTTCGTCTCTCTCTTGGATTTTCTGGTTTTTCAGAGCTTGCACTTAGGATCTCTTTTCATCATGCTTTCTTCTTGGAATGGACCTCATTTTATAGGCTTTTGGTAGCCATGAGGTGTTTATTGGCATTGATGGCCATGATGAAAGAATTGATGAGGAGTTACAAGTTGATTTTGTAACTCCTTTTTCAAGGCTTGTGATTGGCCGATGAAGGTAGTGGGCATTTAATCACCTTTATGCTTCATAATGATGGGAGTTTCATGGGTTTAATGCCATGATTGCTTGGATTTGTAACTCCCAAATGCTTGGTTCTGATTGGGCCGTCCAAAATAATGCGTTAATGACTGCTTTAATGGGTCAATTAACGACATTAAGTGGCTGCCAAGGCATGTGAAGAGTCGCGGGCCGTGCTGCGCCTTTTGAGATTCTTCTTGCGATCATCACGGGTGGATCCACGCATTATTTGATGTCGGATTGCGATGCAATTTCAGACATTGATTGACGTTGGTGGGCCGGTGACATCTGTCTTGTCGATTTCACGATCGGTAGGACAGAAAGTGCACTTTCTTAGTCAGCAGGTTGGCGATCTTGAGGCGATCGGTGATGATTTCATGCTTTTGACGGCGGATCCGAGATGTTGACGAAGATCAGTGGTTTTGAAGCACCAAACATTGGATTTTCAGAAAATCACAGAGGCCAGAACACCCGAAAAGCGAAAAGAATCGGAAAACGGACGATTCGGCCAAAATCCGGCGACCCGGATTTCCAGGGTCGCCGGGCAACCATGCACCCAGGATCGCCGGCGACCCTGGGACAGGGTCGCCTGGCGACCATAGGGCTTCGCCCGTTTGGTCGCCGAGCGTCGTTTTCGGCCGTTTTTTCGTCTTTTTCGTTCCTTTTTTCTTCTGTATTTTTCTTGAAATTTTTCCTCAATTATTGACTTGATTTTCTTGGAGAAATCTTGACGAGAACCCTCGCGAAATCGGAGCACAAAGTTTCCTATTTTTCGGGAAAGCCGAAGACTTTGTAGCCGATTTTCCGTCAAGCGTCGAAACTAGGTCAAACGATGTCGGAATGACCTGAAAATTGAGGTGAAGCTTCTTGAGCAGTGCATAGGACCAACCATGGGCTTTTATTTGACTTTTGAAGCCGTTTGGGGTCCCATCGATGCTTCACTTGATTTTGCTGCGGGGAAAATGCCGAGCTTTAATATGTGGTCAAACGATGTCCGATTGACCTGAAATTTGACGAGGAGCCTATTGGAGTCATTTTGAGACGTTCCATGGGCTCTGTTTTGGATGTCATGGTCCCGGGTTGCTCCGCCGCCGGTAGGCTTGATTTTCTCTCGGAGCATCGAAACCTGGTCAAACGTTGTCGGAATGACCTGAAATTTGACGTGCAGCCTTTTGGAAGCATGTTGAAACCACTCATGTATTTTGTTTGAAGAGTGATGGCTTCGGTGGTTGCCGCCGCCGGGAGGCTTGATTTTGCTGCTCGAGCTTTGATGTAGGGTCAAACGTTGTCGGTTTGACTTGAAATTTGGCATGGAGCCCTTTGGAGACATTCTGGAGTCATCCGTAGGCTTTGATCAAAGTTTTGGTGTCTTTGATGATGTCGCCACCGGGAACGCTTGTTTAGCTGTCGGAGCAGTGAAGTTGGGCCAAACGATGTCGGAATGACCCGAAACCTCAGGTGTACCCCTCTTTTAGCTGTCTTGAAGGATCTCTCAGTTTCTGTCTGATTCTGACAAAATCTGATGCTTGAAGTAGCCTTGCCTGTTTTGTAGCAGGATGCAGCTTCAGGAGGCTTCTTGATGTTGAGGAGACATATTGACTTTTTTGGTGTCAACACGCCTCTGCGTCGACTTCACGGAGCTTAACAAAGCATGCCCAAAGGACAGCTATCCGCTGCCTCGGATTGACCTCCTCATCGACGCCACAGCAGGACATGAACTCCTCTCCTTCCTGGATGCCTATTCTGGATACAACCAGATCAGCATGCATCCCCCAGACCAAGAAAGGACGTCGTTCATCACTCCAAAGGGGACCTACTGCTACAGGGTCATGCCCTTCGGGCTGAAAAACGCAGGTGCAACCTACCAGCGCCTGGTAAACAAAATGTTCCAGTCCCAGATTGGGCGAACAATGGAGGTTTATGTCGACAATATGCTGCTGAAGAGCTTGGCTGCAGCAGATCACATCGACCATCTTCAAGAGACTTTCAATGTTCTCAGAGCCTACCACATGAAGCTGAACCCTGAGAAATGCGCCTTTGGCGTGGGATCGGGAAAATTCTTGGGCTTCATGGTCAACCAGAGGGGAATTGAGGCGAACCCGGATAAAATCAAAGCTATACTCGACATGAAGTTGCCCACTTCCACCAAGGAGGTGCAGCGCCTCAACGGAAGAATTGCAGCGCTCAATAGATTTATCTCCAAGTCTGCAGATAAGTGTTTGCATTTCTTCAAAATTCTCCAAAAGGCTTTCGAATGGGGACCTGAGGCTGAGGAGGCCTTCCAGAAGCTTAAAGCATACTTGACCGCACCTCCTCTCCTTTCACATGCTGCACCCAGTGAGGTGTTATATTTGTACCTATCTGCTTCCCCCTCAGCAGTTAGCGCTGTTCTTATCAGAAATCATGATGGTGTGCAAAGACCCATCTATTATGTCAGCAGAGCATACCGTGGAGCCGAGATCAGATACTCGGGGTTAGAAAAACTAGTGCTCGCTCTCATCTCGACTGCTAGGCGCCTACGGCACTATTTTCAGAGCCATACGGTTGTGGTCGTCACCAATCAGCCTTTGAAGAGAGTCTTGGCAAAGCCAGATGTATCTGGAAGACTCCTCAAGTGGTCAGTGGAATTGGGTGAGTTTGACGTTCAATACCAACCAAGGATGGCCATCAAGGCCCAGGCGCTGGCAGACTTTGTGGCTGAATTTACGCATGCAGTAGGGGAGCCCACCATGTCGCTGCCGTCTAGCCCAGAGCTACAAGTCGAACTGCCACCCGACGAGGACACCCGGACGGGCGCACAGATACCAGCGCCGGGCGCCCATGCCACTCCGGGCGCCCCGACACCAGCAGTGGGCGCCCAGGCCACCCCGGGCGCCCAGACATCTATGGGCGCCCAGGCCACCCCGGGCGCGCAGAAATCTATGGGCGCCCATACCACTCCGGACTCCCAGACCCCTCCTGGCGCCCCGGCTTCCTCAATGGGTGCCCAAATCCCTCCGGGCGCTCAGACACCTCCTGGAGTTTTTCCTTCATTGCCCCTTTGGAAGCTATATGTTGATGGCTCCGCAACCAGTGAGGGAGGTGGAGCAGGACTCATTTTGATCAGCCTTGATGGTACACCCATAAAACATGCTGTTAAGTTACACTTTGTTGCCACAAACAATGAAGCAGAATATGAAGCACTCCTCTCTAGATTGAGATTGGCAGCAGAAATGGACACCCGGTCCCTCACCGCCTATAGTGATTCACAATTGATAGTCAATCAAGTGAATGGTGAATTTGAAGCAAAAGAAACAAAAATGCAGGAGTATCTTGGCATGGCTAAGAAGCTAGTCCAGCAGTTTCAATATTTCTAGATCTGTCACATCCCAAGAGGTGATAACATGGCTGCAGATGCTCTCGCCAGGCTCGCCTCATCCTTGGAGGCCTCATTTGCAGAGCCAACTCTCATCGGGCACTAGTTCGAGCCAAGTAAGTTGGATGTGGATATCACTAACATCAACTGTACAACGGCCGAATCGAACTGGATGACCCCCATAAGGGCATACCTCCAAGAAGAAACAGTACCAGATGATCCCCTCGAGGCCAAGAAGCTTAGAATGAGGGCTTCTAAGTTCACCCTTTTACAAAATGTACTCTACAAGAAGGGCTACTGCTTACCATTGCTACGTTGCCTTTCGCCAGAAGAAGCTGACTACGCCCTTAGAGAGATTCACGAAGGAATTTGTGGGAATCACTCTGGAGGACGCTCCCTCGCCCACAAAGCACTTAGGCAAGGGTATTTTTGGCCGAGCATGGTAAAAGACGCCAAAGAGTTTGCCAAAAAGTGTGACAAATGCCAGCATTTCGCAACGGTGCCAAGGCAGCCACCAGAGGAACTGACGACCATTGTGAGTCCATGGCCTTTTTCCAAATGGGGCATTGACATCCTGGGCCCCCTTCCTTTGAGCAAAGGATAGTGCAAGTTTGTGGTCGTCACCATCGATTATTTCACAAAGTGGGCAGAGGCAGAACCCCTAGCCAAAATAACAGACTCAAAGGTAAAGGACTTTGTTTGGAAAAACCTAGTCTGCCCCTTCGGGATACCTCAGCCATTGTCAGTGACAATGCCAAGCAGTTCGATAATAAGCTCTTTAATTCTTTCTGCTCCGACCTTCAAATCAAGCAGCCTCATTCCAGCCCGGCACACCCACAGGCTAATGGGCAGGCAGAAGTCATGGTAAGAACAATTCTCCGTAACTTAAAGACAAGGCTCGAAAGGGCGAAAGGTCTTTGGGTTGATGAACTCCCAGGAGTGTTATGGGCCTATCGGACTTCGCCAAGAACTCCTACCGGGGAAACTCCTTTCTCCCTCTCTTATGGGACTGAGGCAGTCATCCCCGTCGAGATAGGAGTCCATTCCCTAAGGGTCTACCACCACGACCCCATCACCAACGGGGAAGGACTTCGCATCAACCTAGACTTTGTAGAGGAGGCAAGGGAGATGGCTGTGGTCCGCAATGCGGAGTACAAGCGACGCATGGCGAAGTACTACAACTCGAGGGTAAAGCCTCGTTCATTCCAACCGGGGGATCTAGTGCTTAAAAAGGTGATCCTCGCCACAAAAGACTCCCGTGAAGGAAAGTTGGGACCAAACTGGGAAGGGCCCTATCTCGTCACTGAGGTAGTGAGACCAGGCACCTACACGATCTAGAATTTCGAGGGAAAGGTCTTACCTCATCCGTGGAACGCGGAACATTTGAAGAAATACTACTAGTAACATTTTAAGAGGATCAGAATAGTGAGGGTTTGGGGCTGGATTTAATTTTTACTACTCTGTCAATGTTGTTCAAGCAATGAATAAATAAAACATTCTATGTTTGTATTTTATGACAAAAAGTTGCATGTTCCAAAAGATAGGCTTACGTACAAAAGTCAGGCTACCTGCCTTTACAACAAAAAAAAAAAAAAAAAAAAAGCAGCAAAGGTTCCCCCTATCCTCTAATCACTCTCATCTCCCTCCTCATCGTCCTCCTCGTCCTCTTCCTCATCATCCTCGACATCATCAGAGCTGCCACTGCCATCATCATCAGGCGCCTCAGTCGGCAAGAAGCTTGAGAAGTCAAGGTCTGGGAAAGCAGCAGAAATCTTCCCTCGAAGCTCATCATAGCCGTCAATAAAGGCATTAGCGAGGTCATTTTCGAGGTCCCTCTCAGCAAGGGCAATCTTCTCCTCAGCCTGAGAAGCCCTCTCATGTGCAGCCTTCATCTTTGTCTTCACCGTAACCTCTCTGAGCAGCACCCTCTCACGGGTCTCTGCAAGCTCAGCCTCACTGAGCGAAGCCCTCTCACGGGCCTTCACAAGCTCAGCCTCTGCCTTGGCCGCCGTCTCGCGGGCTGCTGAGAGCTCAATATCAACCTTGGCCGCCCTCTCGCGGGCTGCTGAGAGCTCAGTATCAAGCTTGGTCGCCCTCTCGCGGGCCGACATAAGATCAACCTCGGAAGCCTTACTAGCAGCTTCCATAGCGGTAATCTTTCCTTCAGCAGTGGATAGCTCCTTCTTAACAATCTCATTCTCCCGTTTCACCTGCATGTAAGATTGGGCCCTCAACAACAGGCAGACAGATGCAGTGGAGGCCTAAAAAGACAACGGACAAAGGAAATGAGACAGTACATAAAACAAAAAAGATGAAAGTCTAGAGGAAAGAGAAATAGTAAACCTATACCCGAGCCAGACCTTCCAGGAACGTGTTGATAACTCCCTCGGTGCCCAAGGCATTGACCTGAGAAACCTCGGGGGGCAACACAAATCTTCCTAGCCTTTCCTGGATCACTCGTGGGTTGCCTAGCATGGGGTCAGCCCCAGTCGGTACCCCTGTGGAAGTACCCGCGCGCGGAGGATACAATTGAGGGGCAGCTGGAGAGGAAGACTGCGGAGCAGCAATCTTAGCTGAGGAAGTCGCTGCGTGGAGAGACACCACAGGAGAGGCCACCCGAGGAAGGCGCACCCGAGGCCCCGCACGAGTCACTGGTGGAAAGGCCACCCGAGGGAGGCGCACCCGAGGCCCCGTACGAGTCACTGGCCAAGAGGTCCCTGGTGAGAAGTCATCTGTCCTCGCCACCTTGGAAGGAGGGGTACTCCTACTAGACAGGCAGGCCTCAATCGCTTTTCTGTTTACGGCTGGAAAAAACAAAAGTGTTATTGGGGTACGGCATATCAAGTAAACACACAAAACATTGCTAAAGTTGAAATGACTTACCTTTTCTCTTAGAAGTCGATCCCGGAAGGAGTCCGCCAGTCCTACCCAAAGACGAAGAGTCCGTAGGAGGTCCACTGGTCTTGCCTCTCTCCTTGGGAAGAAGGACTCCCAAGTCCTTGTCAGGGTGATCTCTCACCGCTTGCAGCTTGCGCTCCTGCTCCGTGGAGAGTGCGGGAGGATCTGGAAATGAGGACATGACAGTGAGCACAATGACAGTGAGCACATGCATAAAAAAAAAAGAGAAAGTAATCAGAGAACGTACCGAGTCTCTTGGCGTCGATCCGTCGTGTGGGTACCAAAGGTCGATCTGAATCAGCAACCCACTCTCCACCGATGAAGAAGAAGCGAGATTTCCAATCGTGGCAGTTTGAACGCAATCCCGTGAGCAGCTTGCCGCCCCTAGGGGTAAAATAGTACCATCCCCTGTTAGGGACTGGGGACTCGATCAAACTGTAGGCAGCATGAAACTCGAGAGGAGAAGCGTCCTCTTGATGTACTCTCCTCCACAGTGCAAGGAATTCGATCAAAACTCTCCATCCGTTGGGTGCTAACCGCCCCGGAGTTAAGGAAAAATAGTGAAGAATACGGCAAATGGGGGAGGATATTGGAAATCTTAACCCGGCCTCGATCATCTCCTCATAAATGACAACATCACCAGAAGAATCATCACATGCTGGCTCGTTTGGTTCGGCCCGGCAGCACAGTACGGTGGGAGGGATACATACAGCAACCCTCAAAAGGTCACTGTCTGTTTTGAGTAAACTAAAAATATGTTTACCTTAGATCCGGCGTCCTTAGCGACCACTTTTCCACGGTACTTTTTGGGACGACACAAATTTCTGCTGGATGCATTGCTAGGACCTGCACCCGCACCCACACGGGCAGCCTCGCCTACGCTCGAGCCTCCCGCAATGGCCCTACGCACAGCGCCCCCACCTGTTGCAGCGCCCGGACCTGGCGCCGTCGCCCCACGCCCGATGCCAGCCGTGATCGCCCGGACGGGGCCGTCCGCACTCAAGGACGCTGCTGCGCCCGTCGTCGCCGCCCGTGGAGCTGCCACCCGAGGCACAACGCCCGGCACCGCCCGGAGTGCTGCCGCTCATGGCAAGACGCCCAGGCTGGGCACCGCCTGCATGTTGCTGGCGCCTGGCGCCGCCCGAGGGCGCACGACGTCCCCACCTGCGCCCGCTGCGGTGGTCTGACCGGCGCCAGCGCCCGCCCGGACAGCGCCCACGGGATCCTCGCCCACTGTCGCAGCCTGGCTGGCGGTCCGTGCTGTAGTCGTCTTGCCCGCCAGGCCGGAATCCATGCTGACGCCCACCTGCTCCTTCTCCATATTGCTTCTTGTTGCAGTAGAAGAAGATAAAAAAAAAGGAGGGTTTAACAGTTGAAAAAGATGGCTGTATGAAAGGTGAAGATGGCTCTTTACAGGGGATTTTTTGCCTAGGGTGTTGACACCAAAAAAGTCACTTTGCCTCTTCAACATCAAGAAAGCTGCATGAAGTCGCAACCTGCCATAAATAGGAAATGCAATTTCTCCAAAAAATCAAATCTTGTCAGAATCAAACAAAAACTGCAAGATCCTTCAAGATAGCCAAGAGAAGAGTACACATGAAGTTTCGGGCCATTTCGACAACATTTGGCCTAACTTCACTTCTCCGACAGCTAAACGGGAGCTCTCGGCGGCGACATCATCGGAGACGTCAAAACTTCGATCAGAGCCTACAGATGACTCCAGCATGTCTCAAAAGGGCTCCATGCCAAATTTCAAGTCAAACCGACAACGTTTGACCCTCCATCAATGCTCGAGCAGCAAAATCAAGCCTCCCGGCGGCGGGAACCACCGAAGCCTTCGCTCATCAAACCAAGTGCATGAGTGGCTTCAACATGCTTCCAAAAGGCTGCACGTCAAATTTCAGGTCATTCTGACAACGTTTGACCAGGTTTCGATGCTCCGAGAGAAAATCAAGCCTACCGGCGGCGGAGCAACCCGGGACCATGACATCCAAAACGGAGCCCATGGAACGTCTCAAAATGACTCCAATAGGCTCCCCGTCAAATTTCAGGACAATCGGACATCGTTTGGCCACATATCAACGCTCGGCATTTTCCCCGCAGCAAAATCAAGTGAAGCATCGACGGGACCCCAAACGGCTTCAAAACTCAAACAAAAGCCTATGGTTGGTCTTATTTATTGCTCAGGAGGCTCCACCTCAAATTTCAGGTCATTCCGACATCGTTTGACCAAGTTTCAGCTTCTGGCGGAAAATCAGCAGCTCTACGCGACAAAGTTTTCGGCTTTCCCGGAAAATTAGAAACTTTGCACTCTAAAAATGCAAGGATTCTCATCAGGTTTTCTACAGGGAAATCAAGCCAATAAATGAGAAGAAATGTCAGGAAAAATACAGAAGAAAACGGCGACGAAAAAGACCTCAAAACGACCGCAAAACGGGCTCCGAAGGGAAAAATTCCCCCAAGGTCGCAGGCCCCTGCGACCATGGCCCATGGTCGCCGGCGACCATGGAGGTCCGGGTCACCGGATTTTCCGCCGGTGACCCGTTTTTTCCGTCTTTTTTTCGCGTTTCGCGCACTTTGGCCCCTGTGGTTTCCTGAAAATGTGATTTTAGTGCTTGAAATTGACTCATATCCTCCGACATCCGTCAAAATCACGGGTCAACCTCCAAAAGCATAAAATCATCATTGATCGCTCCAAGATCGCCAACCGGTCAACCAAAAAAAGTGCCCTTTCTGTCCGACCGATCGAGAAATCGACAAGACAGATGTCACCGGCCCGCTCTTAGCTATCAATGTCTGAAGTTACATGTTCATCCGATGTCGATCAGCATGAAGATCCATCGATGATCATCGCCAGAAGAATTCCAGAAGACACGGCACGGCCCGCGACTCTTCGGCTGCTCGTCGACCATTTAATGCGGTTAATTGACTAGCTTTATTACAGTCATTAATTCATTTCTTTGGACGGCCCAATCAGAAGCAAGCATTTGGGAGTTACAAGTCAATTGATTCATGGCATTTAAACCATGAAACTCCTCCCATTATGGTAATTAAGGTGATTAAAAGCCCTTAATCTCCATCGGCCAATCAGATTCAAGGAAAAAGGAGTTACAAAATCAAGAAATAAATCTTGTAACTCCTCCCATTAAAGCCATTAAGGCTCATAAACCCTCCTAAATGGCTACCAAAAGCCTATAAATAGGAGAGCATTCCATTGAAATGAAGATCAAAAGAAATCGAGATCGATCGATCGGAAAGAATCCAGAGCTCGTATCCAAAGAAAGAAAAAAGAGAGAAAAACTCTGCTGAAGTTCTGCACCGGCCACCACTACAAGGTGACAAAAGTCCCTTGGGGGGCACCCCCCCCCCCCAAGGTCCTTGCCTTCTCCCGCTGCCTCCAATGGCTTAGACATGGCTTTTCAGCCCGTCTACTTAGCTTTTTATTGGACATAGGACCTTCTCTTGGTCTTTGTCCTCTAAAAATCTGAGGTTATAGCCAAGCCAAGCGAATCAAGAGCATCCTCTATTCTCATCTGCATGGATGATGGCGAAGCCCATACATGACTTGCGACCGTCAATCTGAACGAGTCCCCCACAATCTCCTGAGAAGTTAGATCCTCCTTTTCTTGCTTTTCATTGTAGTTTGTATTTTTCTAAAAGAGACAAAAATCACAACTCTTGTCTTTTTCATTATTGATGAGAATTGTAAATCGGCTATAAACGCCAAAATCGGCTATAAATGCCAAACAAAATCGCCTTTCACGGCAAACTAAGAAAATGTCTCTTTTCTTAAATATATGCGCAATGGAAAACTTGAAAGAAGTTGATTTCCTTTTTACTTGCGAAGGTTGATCTCCGGATTACCACTTGCAATTCCAAGTAAAATAGAAAATCTGGCACACCCACACAAAGAAATGTTGATGCACGCTTCAGGCCCGCCAGGGCGCGAAAGGGCCGGACCCGACGGACTCCCACGTTCCGCCGACCCCGGTAGCCGCCCCACGGCGCCTCGGAGCGCGTTCCATCAAGATGGCACACCCGGTGGGACTCGTTCATTTGAGAACACGGTGCTTGGAAATGAAATATTTGCATATCATACTTTTTGCTCTATGCTTATACTTCTTTTCCGGATTCCTTGGCTACTTTCTAGCTGGTAGCCTATGTTGGATTTTGCATCCTAAAAAAAATGAGATGGGATTTTTTGGAAATTTCTATTTCTTTGAGTTTGTTTCCATTCTTTCTCTTTTCAAAAAAAAAAAATCAGTTTTCTTAGTTTGAATTCAAAATTGAGAAACTTTGATCCTATCCTATCGTTCTTTGGTGCTTGCAGAAATGTTGAGCCCGTTCGACTAAGGTTTTGGACCATCGTTTCTCTTCGATGAGTTCATTAGAGATTTCAAAAAAAAAAAAAAAAATCAGTTTTCTTAGTTTGGATTCAAAATTGAGAAACTTTGATCCTGTCCTATCGTTCTTTGGTGCTTGTAGAAATGTTGAGCCCGTTCGACTAAGGTTTTGGACCATCGTTTCTCTTCGATGAGTTCATTAGAGATTTCAAAAAAAAAATTATTAAAAAAATAAAATAAAAAAAAATCAGTTTTCTTAGTTTGGATTCAAAATTGAGAAACTTTGATCCTATCCTATCGTTCTTTGGTGCTTGCAGAAATGTTGAGCCCGTTCGACTAAGGTTTTGGGCCATCGTTTCTCTTCGATGAGTCTATTTGGGATTTTTTATAAAGAAGGACATAGACCACTAAGGTTAAACCAATTGCGTTCTTTGATCACGATTGATTCAAGAAAAGCCTTGTCTAGAGTGTGGAGACAGCTTGACTGTTCTAGGCAAGGTTCCTCCAAACGGGTTCATTAAGTAATCCTACCCTTACCTGGGGGCAATTCTATCAATTGAGGTTTCATAAGACCGGGTTAGGAGGCCTATGTGTACTCTATCGTCTTTAAATCTTAAAAAATTAAAATCAAAATAACAAAAAATAAAAAAAAGATTTTCAAAAAAAAAATCTTAAAAAAAACAAAAATTTTCAAAAAAAAAATAAAATAAAAAAAATAAATAAAAATATATTTCTTAAAAAAAAAATAAATAATAAATAAAAATAATAAAATAAAAAAAATCATTTCAAAAAAAAATCTCCAAAAACTCGTCACTTTTGATTTCAGATCTGAGAAATTTTGGTTTCTTCTTTTCTGAGCACTGGCGCTCGCGGAAATCGCCGAGACCGTGTTCAGATCAGAATACCATTTGCTCTCCTTGATGGAACCAATCTTGACATTTCAAAAAAAAAAAAAAAACTCGTCACTTTTGGATTCAGATTCGAGAAATTGTGGTCTCTTCCCTTCTGAGTACTGGCGCTCGCGGAAATCGTTGAGCCCGTATTTGAATCGGAATGCCACCTGCTCTCTTTGACGAATCCATTTCTGACCTTTCAAAACAAAGAATCCCATCTCATGGATGCGATCTCCAACATTTGTGCATAGCAGTACTGGTACGCCCTTTCAGGGTCTACTGTATCTGTGACCGGCACATTTGTAACTCCTACCTTATATTCTTCTTATCTCGAGCAAGCTCCGCTTCTCGATAAGTCGAATTTAGGTATACAATTGCTTCTAGCAGTCATTGGAACGCTCATTTCGAGCCTACCATGCTTGCTGTCAGAACAATTGTACCATCTATGGCTTTTTGCCTTCTTCATGTCGCTTGGGTCATATCCCTTGAGCGATTTGAAAAGACAACCATAGAAATTCCCATTTATGATCATTATATTCTTGTGATTACTAATGGATGTGGTCTTGTTTCAGAAATTTTGAAACTAACAATGACAGCCTTGACCATTATTTTCGATGAGAACAAGCACCAACTCATGCTTCAACAGAAGCAAACCGAGCGCACTTACAAGCGCCCTGCCAGCTGCCGAAGCGTCAACTCCCTCGGCAACTCTCTGAACTCCGGGTCGACCTCGACTCCCCGGACCATCGTCTTCGGGACACTGGGACCATTCCCACTTCCCGAAGAACAAGCTGCGCCTGCTAAAAAGCAGAAGATCGCCTCTCAACGTGTCACTCCTGTGACACCAAAGGCGAGCGCCCAAAAGCCCGAAGCCCGCGGCACCCCCGCGAAGCCTCGACCCACAAACAACCAGGTCTATCCCAAGACTTGGTCTCCAAGACCTTCCCCAAAACAAAGAAGGTCTCAAACTTCCACCAAGCCAGCATACCTGGCCCCACTCAAAGAGAACCAGTTCTACCCTCTTGCCTACATGAAAGAGGAGAGACCCATCTCCAACCTGACTCCCAAGTCAACCCAGCATGAGCCGGCTTGTTCCTACAGGCCCAAAATTAGATCATGCATCACCAAGCCTCTACAAGCACCTGCTAAGGCCTACACTCCTTCAGTTCGACCCTTCATCTCTACAGGGGCCGAACTCGAAAGGTTTAAAGCTTCGCTGCAACAGGCAAAGGACCGGGTCCGGATCCTGTCCTTGCCTAGCTACAAAGAAGACAGGCTCGGCTGCTGCGCCCGAGGGAGCACATCCTTCATCGTCAGAGCCCAGCCAGAGCTGACCGAAGCTCAAGCTGCTCGTCGAGCACGTCGCCGTGCGTCATATCGACAGAAGAGACTAGAGAAGCAACGGACCCAGCCTCCTACACTTCAAGTCTCCCACAAATGGGTCGAAAAAGAAAGACCCGACCAAGTTGCTGCCGTCCATATGGTTGGAAAAACCAGAAGACGCCAAAGGTCAACATCAAAAATCCATGTCCGACGTCCGGTGACCCGTAGCGTCACCAGGACACAAAGACATCCCGAAGAATTTCCTGCCCCTTCCAGCCAAGGACGGGAGAGTAATCCTTCATCAAGCTCTTCATCAAAAAGAATGAGCCCCAGCTCGGTCACCAGGACGATTTCTTCGTTCGAATCCCGAGGGATGAACGTCTTGGCTACAAGTTCTGAGCCGCCACCTCAGAATCCACCTCGAGATGATGCGCTCACACGCATCCAGCAGTTGGAACAAGGCCAGCAGAGGATTGAAACTCTGATGGAAAACCTTCTCCTCGTCGTCCAAAATCAGGTGAACAATGAGCCTCCTCCGAATCATAGCAATAACGAGGGAAATGGAGAAGAAAATGAATCACGCGCCCTCACCAAAAAGGACGTAGACAGTATCCTCGCCAAAGCTAAAGAAGAGGATATACTCAAAGAGCATGGGATCAAGCCACCATATCCTTTATGGATGGACTCGGTCCCGTTCCCCACAAAATTCAAGCATCCTACTCTCCAAACATATACGGGGAAAGGATCAGCCAGACAGCACGTCATCCACTTCAAGATCTTGACGGGAGCTATCGCGGATCAAGATGCACTCAAGATCCGCCTCTTTGCAAGTACCCTAAAAGGTACGGCCTTCGATTGGTACTCCACTCTGCCGGAGAACTCCATTCAGAACTGGGCTATGCTGGAGACACGCTTCCTGACCCACTTCCAAGGTGAGGATCATCCTGTTACTATGGCTCAGCTCTGCAGCCTAAAACAGGGAGAGAATGAGTCAACTTATGACTTCATTCACAAGTGGAAAGTAATGGCATACAAATGCTCAGATGTATTGCCACAAGCGTCGCTGGTCGACATCTGCCGAAACAACATGAGAGCTAAAATCCGCTCCATGATCATCGGCAATAAATCAAAGAACCTGGGGGAACTCCTGGAAGCTTCCATGGAAGCTAAAACGGTGATCAAAGACCTCAACAGTCAGAAATCATCAAAGAAAGAGCCGACTGCTGTTGCAACCTCTAAACCAAAGAAGAAGGAGGTTCTCAATGTGCAGACTAAGTCAGCTCCTTAGCAGCCAAAGAAAGCTGAAAATAGAGCTGCAGGTAAGAGACCTGAACTCTCTGATGCCTTCAAAGAGCGAGTAGAAAAGAAATATCCGTTCGATGAAGACGTCGAAGAAATCTTTGAGGCTCTCCTAGCAAATTGCAAACTCATTTTGCCAGAGCCCAAAAGACCTGGAGACGTTGGCAAAACCAATGATCCTCGGTACTGTCCATACCACCAGATGGTCTCGCATCCTCTCAATCAATGCTTTGTTGTGAGAGAGAAGATAAACGAGATGTGGAAAAACGGAGTCATCACCTTTGACAAAAACTATGGGACTGCCTCCGTCAACATGGTGTCATGTGGACAAATACCAAAATCACCGAAGAAGAAGATCACTACTTCCTTCAAGGTGATAAATAGAATTCAAACGTCCGAAGTGTTGGTTCCTTACCCGACACCAGACGGACAACCCATATGGGTACATCCCGATCTCTTGGAAGATGAAAACTGGGAGATCGTAAAAACAAAGCCGACAGCTCAACAGCGAAGGCAGGCTAGGAAACATCTCCTCAGGCTCAAACGGCAAGAGAAGACCCAACCAAAACAAGAAGTCCATGAAAAGGCAGAGGCCTCCTCTACCACTTCACTCGGGGCAACAGAAACGTCCCTTCCAGAGACTTCAAAGGCGGTAAGAAACTTCACTCTCAGTGATTTCATGCCACCTCAATTCAAAAAAGAAGCCATGCAGGGGGCATCATACTCTTGCAACTCGGTAGTTGGATTCTCCATTGATGGATACGAGTCCAGCGACACCGACGATGGATTCGAACCCAACTACACCGGCGAGTGGGAGGAATCTCTTGAAACAGGAGAGTATCTCTCCGACGAAGAATGGGTTCCTGAAACTCACCTTATGCCAGTAATCTGGTATAACCCCTTGCAACCACAAGGATCCTGGTCTGATGATGAAGAAGACCAAGAGGCTGCACAAGAAGATGCTGTTAACCCAGCACCTGTCATTGCTCCAGTGGAAATCAACTATGTTGAGCCACACGGAGAAGACGAAGAAGAGGATCTGGCTCCCATGCCTGATCTTGAAGAATATGCAAGGATCTTGCAGCGTCTCGCTCTAGAACAAGAGCAAGACCGCGTCAACGAGATTCCTCACAATCCAGAGCCGGAAGTCCCTGAAGCCCATCAGGTACCTCCTCCCTCAACTCCTGAAAATGGAGAACATTGCTGGATTGACGATCCTCTTACATCCGAGGATGAGTCTGACTCCGAGCAGACAACGTCTCCTTTAAGAGCTGCCTGTAATGTGATAATTCAGGATTATAGCTCTTCCGATGCATCATCTGATGAGATCACTTACACACCGGCGACACCTAGCACCATATCTTCTGGGGCTACCTCGTCTCACGTGACTTTCACAGAGATGACACCCTCTCAGGTTTCTTCTCCTGAGACTGTAACTTCAGAATATACATTCTTCCCAACTCATTATCATGAAGAAAACCCAACTTGGGATGATGGATGGGTCAACGAAGAAGAAAAGCTGCTGGATGCTGTTCGGGACTTGCTCCCGGAAAATGCTCCGTGCAACACAATCACTGAGGATGGCAACTCTGCTGCAGATACATCTCCAGTAGATGAAAAACGACAGCCTCTTGATCCTGAAGACAATCTTCCAAACGAAGATCCTTCTCAAGAAGCTCTCGAAGTTGGTAGAGGCACCCGTTCGGGCCGGGACTACCACAAAAATTACAACCAATCTTCCTTTACTTATGTAAATCCTTCGGGAAAAGATGTTGTAAGCGCCCCCAGTGGCAACAATGATGAACATGCAGGCCCTAAGGAGGCTTTCAAGTATGACTTGGTTGAGCACTTCAAACACATACCTGCACGTCTTCACATCCTGGATTTATTACGAATGTCTCCACGCACTCGTGATAATCTCATCTCAGAATTACAAAAACTGAATGAGGATGTCGACAAACATGCCCCACAAGTCCTCCAAATTGAAATGGACTACCGGGTCAAAAACTCTGAAACTTCCTTAAAAGAAGAAAAAAAGAAAACTGAGGGATCATGCATCCAATGCCTCTCGGTTCAAAAGGCAGCCAGTGCAACCATCGCCTTCACTAAGGAAGACCTCCTACTCGGCGAAGCAAGGCACAACCGACCCCTGTACTTCACAGGGTACATCAAAGAAATGCCGATACATAGAGTTCAGATCGACCCAGGTTCTGCACTCAACCTTATCTCCACTTCGGCTCTTGAAGAGTTGGGCATCCCACCCGGCAAGCTAAGCCACACATCTGTATCTATCTTTGGATACGATGGGAGCACTCGCCTATCGGCAAAATCAGGTTCAAATTGCAAATCGGTGATCTTATCTCTGAGGTCACTGTGTATGCAATAAAAACCCCCTCATGCTACAACATCCTTCTCGGACGTCCTTGGATACACGAGAATGGTGTTGTTCCTTCAACTCTACATCAATGCATCAAGTTTGTCGACGACGACGGCATGGTACATCGAGTCTTTGCGGACAGGAAACCCTTCAAAGGTAAAGAAGTCCACTTCGCAGACTCCCAAATGTATGAAGGAGAAAAAGAAGAAGAGGAAATAGCACCCCCTGCTGAAAATCTCCAGAAAGATAAAGGCAAGGCTCCTCAAAAATCACCGGAAGAAAACAAACCCTCCGGCAAATTAGAAGAGAGTAGTCAATCTCCCTTCGTTATCTCCCTCAAGAATTCAAAACCTTTGGTCATCACGACTAAAGTGAAGAAGGCGAAACAAAAGCCTGGGGGCAAATTTGTTGTCTCTCTCGTGTCTATCATGCAAGACACAGACTCGGACTCAGAGCCAGAAGACGATGCATCGTCAAGCCAAGCTGACACTCAGCAAGTTCAGCCTGCTCTCACTCCGATGGAGACACCTGCTGATGTAGAAGATCCTACGTCAGCTACCTTTGTTGTTCCGGCAACATCACCAAAGCAAAGGCCGATCTTCTTCCATAGATCGGACGCTTCTTCATCAAACTCCATGCTGGAACCTTTTCAAAATGAAGGTATGCCTCAGCTATCTCTATATAGTCCTGTGGCACAAGCAATTATGAAGAAAATGGGCTTTGACGCTCAAAACCCAGTCGGTTTGGGAGAAAGACGCGGTATTCTCACGCCATTGGAGCCCGCCTTGACCAAAAGCCAGCTGGAAGATTGGAGACTCTACGGTCATGTAGAAAAGTCTTCATTTGGGTTAGGGTATGATCCTGATACTCCTCTGAGACAGTTGACACAAAGGCTTAAAAGTCGTTTTACCGACCAAGCCTCAACATCTAAAGTCCACGAAGACATCGATCTCCCTGGAAATCTCTTTAAAGAGTTACCTGACAAAGATCCAGGAAGCTCATCCAATTGGTATGATTTCTCTGATGATAAAGAGGAATCGTCCGATAATACAGACTTGTGGCATCCTGACCCAGAAGAACCCTCGTCTCCAAAAGAAATACCAGACTCAACAGGCGATTGGGACTATCTCATAGCAAGCCTTGAGGAGATCACCAATCAAGAAAATCCATGGAAAGGAACAGAGCCTTGGTCTGGTAATGCAGTTGAAACTCCAGAAGGTTTCGTTGAGTTGGAAGCCTCCGAAAATATTGTGGAGGAACCACCTTCGAACCTTCCGACAGAAGATCCTGTTCAAAAGATAAACTTGGGAACACCTGATAACCCACGTCCTGTATTCATAAGCAAGAATATAAAGGATGATGAGTTACCCGAGTATATCGCTTTTCTTCGTGAGTTCGTTGATTGCTTTGCATGGTCCTACGCTGAAATGCCTGGTTTAGACCCCAAAATAGCAGTCCACAAACTCAATCTTCAAGAAGAAATCAAGCCTGTCAAACAAGGCCAAAGAAGATTCCGTCCAGATGTGATGGATAAAATTGAACAAGAAGTTCAAAAACTCAAAAGCGTTGGCTTCATCCGTGAGGAACAACATCCAGAGTGGTTGGCCAATATTGTCCCCGTGACAAAGAAAACTGGGCATATCAGAGTCTGTATTGACTATAGAGACTTGAATGGCGCTTGCCCTAAAGATGAATTCCCGCTCCCCATACCGGAGGTGATGATTGACAATACCTGCGGATTCGAGCGAATGACATTCATGGATGGCTTCTCTGGTTACAATCAGATAAAGATGCATCCCGAGGATGAAAAACACACTTCATTTCGGACTCCATTTGGCGTGTATTGCTACACTGTCATGCCATTTGGTCTGAAAAATGCTGGTGCCACATATCAGAGGGCTATGATGAAAATATTCCAAGATATGCAGCACAAGACGGTCGAATGTTACGTTGATGACCTCGCCGTCAAAAGCAGAAGAAAAGAAGACCATCTCAAAGATCTTCGGGAAGTCTTCCTCCGACTTCGCAAACACAAACTGCAGATGAATCCTCTAAAATGCTTCTTCGGCGTCTCGTCGGGTAAGTTTCTCGGATTCCTTGTTCGGAAAGCTGGAATAGAACTTGACCCCATAAAAGTCAAGGCTATTCTAGAAATGCCCTCTCCAAGAACCCTAAGGGAACTAAAAGGGCTTCAACGGAGATTGGCCTACATCAGACGGTTCATCTCCAATCTTTCGGGGAAATGCCGTCCATTCTCTCGATTGATGAAAAAAGGTGTAGACTTTGTCTGGGATGCCGACTGCGAAGCCGCATTTCAAGATATCAAGTCATACCTGACCAAACCTCCAGTGTTAGCTGCCCCTGCCACTGGAAAACCATTCATCTTGTACACAAGAGCTCTTGATCATTCTGTAGGCGCTCTGCTTGCACAAGAGAATGGTGAGGGAAAAGAAGCTGCTCTATACTACCTCAGCCGCATGCTAGTAGGTGCAGAGCATCGCTACTCTCCAGTCGAAAAAGAATGCCTTGCAGTGATGTTCGCCGTACAAAAGCTACGTCACTACTTGCTTTCCAACACAGTCTACCTGATCTCAAGGATCAATCTCTTGAAGGTTCTTGTCACCAAGGCAGGTTCTCTTAATGCCCGACTGGCAAAATGGTCCATCCTTCTATCACAATTTGATATTAGGTATGTGCCACAAAAAGCAATCAAAGGCCAAGCTCTAGCAGATTTCCTCGCAGAGCATCCATTGCCTAAAGATTCTCCACTCAGAGATGATCTCCCAGACGAACCTGTCTACAACGTGGAGACTTCCTCACCAAATGCCTCCTGGGACATGTACTGTGACGGTGTAACCAGGACAAATGAAAACAGAAAGCTGATCTCGGGAGTTGGCATCCTCTTTGTTAGCCCCGACAAATGCATGATTCCACACGCTTTCTCGCTACTGGAACCATGCACAAACAATGCAGCTGAATACCAAGCTCTGATCCTAGGATTGGAACTCGCCATCGAATCCGGTATCACTATGCTGGAAGTCTTTGGAGACTCTCAACTGATCGTCAACCAGATGAATCAGAAATATGAAGTCAGGAAGCCCGATCTGCTGCCTTATTACAACAAGGCACAATCGCTTCTGCAAAAGTTTGACATCTGCAACATCACCCACATTCGTAGAGGTGAAAATATCCGTGCAGATGCCCTGGCCGGACTTGCCGCATCAATGGCGACCCAGGAAGGGGAAAACATGCAAATTACAGTGTGTGAGAGAAGGATCCTCCCTCCTCTTAACACACACCAAGCAGTTGCTGAATGCCACCGAGTGGTTGGAAGTCGGATCTCTATCCTTCAACCTTCAATCGGCGACTGGAGGGATCCGTTCATTGATTACACTATGTTCGGAATCCTACCTGAAGATCCAAAAGAACGGGTAAGCATTCAAAGGCGAACCCCAAACTTTCATTTGGATATCCCTTCAAAGATCCTTTACAGGAAATCCTTCAACGGAGTACTTCTACGCTGCTTGTCACAACAAGAGGCCGAAGAAACACTTAAAGAAGTTCATGCTGGTCTTTGTGGAGCCCATCAGGCAGGTCCTAAGCTCTATGATCAGATAAAAAGGTTAGGTTACTATTGGCCTACCATGGTTGCTGATGCAATGCAATTTGCCAAACGCTGCCAGCTATGCCAAGTTCACGGAGATTACATTCACATGCCTCCGGAATGGCTGCATCCTACAGCAATCTCATGGCCTTTTGAAGCATGGGGCATGGACATCATAGGTCCTATCTCTCCCCCTTCAAGCAAAGGTCATCGCTTCATCTTCGCCGCTACGGATTATTTCTCCAAGTGGTCAGAAGCATTTGCGTTCAACGAAATGAAGACCTCATCAGTTCTTCAGTTCCTGCGCACCAACATCATTTGTCGTTTCGGCATACCCAAGAGATTCGTCCATGATAACGGACCACAATTCCGGGATCATCGATTCTACAGGTTTTGCGACAAATACAAAATTCAAAGCTGTCCTTCGACTCCATACAATCCGGCAGCAAACGGATTAGCAGAAGCCTTCAACAAGACACTCTGCAAAATCCTCAAGAAAATGGTCTCTAGTCACAAAAGAGACTGGAGCGATAAACTGTCTGAAGCTTTGTGGGCCTATCGAACCACCGTTCGAGGACCAACCCATAGCACACCATTCTCCTTGGTCTATGGATGCGAAGCTGTCGTGCCCCTAGAGGTACAAATTCCTTCTCTGAGGGTATCTCTACAAAATGACATGACTCAAGAAAGCAATGTCAAATTGCGACTCCATGAGCTGGACAATCTCGACGAGAGACGGCTCGAAGCTCGACAAAGCATTGAACTTTACCAAGCACGCATGGCAGGATCTTTTGACAAAAGGGTCCGGCAACGCGCCTACAAAAAGGGTGACTTGGTTCTTGCGGTAAAAAGACCAATGGTCTTCGCACACAAATCCAAAGGCAAATTTGAACCAAAATGGGAGGGACCCTACGTCATCGACAAGGTCTTCTCCAACGGCGCATATGCCCTCCTAAACATGGAAGGCGACAGATGTATGCTGCCTATCAACGGCAAGTTCTTGAAGCGGTACTACCCTTGAAGACTTACCCAACTGGGTAAGAGCAATGCCTGTATGGCCAAAACCTGTTCTCAGGTACTCGCTCGTCAAACCCACTCTCTTTAGAATTTTCATATCAAATGTCAAAATTTCTAGAGATTCAAAAACAATGCTTACTTTCATCGTTTCATTGTTCAAAAAACAAAAAATCCAAGTTTAGGAGCCTCTCCCTGACTTAACCAAAACTTTCGATCCTTGAACCAAAATTCATGGTTTGAAACGAAAACCCGGATTCAGGGATTTCCACCCTAGTCCACCGTACCTTTTACCGCCAAATGGTTCTAGGTCAAAATTTACGACCCTCGTGTCTTTAAACAAAAAAAAATGGTTTTTCAAAAATCGTGGGGAAACGACATCAAAGTCAGTACCCGCAAAACAAAAAATTTTGAAAAAAAGCAAGGATGCGACATTCCATCGATACTTGCACCCAAAATCGCAGGGAAGCGACATTTCGTCGATACTTGTAAAATCCAAAAACCGTGGAGAAGCAACAAACCAGTTGATATCCACAACCCAAATTTCAAAGGTTCGAGAAAACCTAAAATCGTGGAGAAGCAACAAACCAGTTGATATCCACAACCCAAATTTCAAAGGTTCGAGAAAACCTAAAATCGTGGAGAAGCAGCAAACCAGTTGATATCCACAACCCAATTTCAAAAATCGTGGAGATGCAACATACCAGTTGCTATCCACAACCCAAAATTACAAATGGTTCGAGAAAACCTCAAATTTCAAAAATCGCGGAGAAACGACATCAAGTCAGTACCCGCAAAACCAAAAGTCTTGGGAAAAGCAGGGAAGCGACGCTTAGTCGATATTTGCACCCCAATTCGCGAGGAAGCGACATTCCATCGATACTTGCAAAACCTAACCCGCGAGGAAGTGACATTCCATCAATACTCGCAAAACCGAATGAGCAAGGAAGCGACATTCCATCGATACTTGCAAGACCATTCAGCGGGGAGGCGACATTTAGTCGATACCTGCATTTTGAAAACCAAAACTCGGCTATAAATGCCAAAATCCGGCTATAAATGCCAAAACAAAAATTTCCGGCTATAAACGCCAAAATCGGCTTTCATGCCAATAAAACAAAACTCGGTTTTCAAAAAACTCGGCTACAAATGCCACACAAAAAAAAAACTGACTCTCATGTCAAAACCGGCTATAAATGCCACAAATTGGCTATTAATGCCACCAAACCGGCTATAAATGCCACCAATTGGCTATCAATGCCACCAAACTGGCTGTAAATGCCACAAAAACACCGGCTTCCATGCCAACCCAAATTTTGGCTTTTACGCCATAAAATTTCGGCTTCCATGCCATCTCAAAAGCGGCTTTCACGCCACAACCAAATTCGTTTCCCCTACCAAAACAACCATTTGACAAAAGATTTTCACAAAATGACAAAGCTTTTGATCAAATCCCATTTAGCAATTGCTTTCATCACAAAAAGATTTGAGTGAGCGTAGGGAAAGCAAAAAAAAAAAAAAGAAGTACCAAAAATACATGTGGTACCAAAAAGAAAAAAAAAAGAAAGTGTTCACAAGCACTACAAAAAAAAAAAAGAAAAGAAAAGTACCAAAAAATACATGTGGTACCAAAAAAAAAAGAAAGTGTTCACAAGCACTACAAAAAAAAGAGTACCAAAAAATACATGTGGTACCAAAAAAAGAAGAATGGTTTCTGCTATAAAAAATCAGGAGCTTAGCCAAAAATGGTCTCCAGCCAAAGCTTCAGCTCTTCAAGCAAACTTTTGGCCTCAGCCGTCAGAGTTTCCAAGGCACGCTTCTTCAGGAACTTGTCATGAGATGCTGGCGAATGCCGTAACCCTTCTTTTACACCGGGAAGCTCTTCCCCAACAGTTTGCCATCGTTCGTTTTCTAGAGTCCTCCTCTCGAGAACTTGACCGGCATCTGCAACCCTGCGGATCAGAGTACTCTCCCTGTCACGAGCCTCTGTTATAGCAGCCCACTTCGCATCGACTTGTGCCTTCAAATGCTCAAGACGTTTCCTGGCCTCCTCAACTTCCCTATCAAGGACGTTAAGGTCATGTCTCAATCCGATGATGGCTAGCTCTTC
This sequence comes from Umbellularia californica, assembly GCA_028538565.1. NCBI lineage: Eukaryota > Viridiplantae > Streptophyta > Magnoliopsida > Laurales > Lauraceae > Umbellularia > Umbellularia californica. Next base: position 30,513,553 of record JAPQWN010000007.1, read on the forward strand.
CAAGTTCTTCTCAACAAACTGGACCTTCTCCCAGGCCTGCTGAACGGCCACATTGGAAGATCTAGCAGATCGACGAGGTACGCTTGTAGCAGGCTCTTTACCCTTGTTCGCTCTGGAGGAACCACCTGTAAAGGTTGGAAAAGAAAAAGATCGTCATCAAAATGACAGGATTTCGCTAAAAAAAAAGGGGTCACTTTGTCCCACCAAAAATCTGGCGAAATTTTGGCATGACTCCGGGGCAATTCCAAAGAAAAAGGAAATACCCCGACGGAAATAGAAAGTTTGAAGATGGGCTCAACATTGCTGCGGGCTCCGAAACTCCAAACTTTCGAAACCTCAAAATCTCCGCAAAATCAAGAAGGGCTCAACATCGCTGCGAGCTCCAAATTCCCAAAATTGCAAAGATTTTCAGGTATGCTATCATGCTCAATCTACAAAAAGTACATGCATGAACATCTAGATTTGCATAAAAACGCATTATCATGATGAGCTAAAAAAAAAAAAAAAAAAAAAGAAACTTTCTCAAAAAAAAGAGGGAGAAAGAAAAGAAAAAAAAAGAGAAACTTTCAAAAAAAAAAAAAAAAAAAATCAGGCCACGTGGCCGTACGGATCTGTCCGTACGGCCCACAAAAAAAAAAAAAAAAAAAAAAAAAGAAGAAAAAAACGTGTGAAAAAAAAAAACAAATCACGTGGAAAAAAAAAAAAGAAGAAGAATAGAAAGAAAAAAAAAAGAAAAAAAGAAGAAGGAAAAAAAAAAGAGAAGACACTTTTTTTCCATCCTATTCTCTACATGGAGTTTTCTTGAAAGAAAAAGAGAGAAAACTTACTTGAAGCCATTGATGGAGAAGAAGAAGGAAAAAGCTTGAAGATCCTTGAAGAAGAAGAACTCTTGGTCTTAGAGCTCTCTTGAGATTGTTGCAAAAGAAAGCAATAAGAGCAAGAGATCCTATCCTCCTTGCTTTTATAGAAGAGAGCAAATCAAAGAAGGAAACAAAAAAGAAAGGTAAGTGTTACTAATTAGTAACCTTACCAAAAGAGAAGGAATTAGAAAGATTCTTTCCCAAAAAGAAAGATGTCTTTGAGAGATTTCCTCCCAAAATCAATCAAATGAGAGATTCTCTCCAACAAAATAGGATATTGAAGATTCTTTCCCAAAAAGAAAGATACCTTGAGATATTCTCTCCCAAATTAAGGGAATATGAGAGATTCTCTCCCATAAAGATATTTTTAGATATTCTCTATCCAAATGAGATATCTTTAGATATTCTTTACAAAAATGACCCCACATGAGATCTAAGCCATCCTAAAAAGCTTAAGGTCCCATGGGCTAGCCCATATGAGCCAGGTTTGACCACCTAGGCACTATAAAAAAAAAAAAAAAAAAAAAAATTTGGGCTTTTAGTCAGGAAAAAAATCCCTCTTACCAAGAGCATACAATAATGGTTCCATGCCTCTTTTGAGTTGATTGAACCATACAAAAAAAAATTCCAAGCCCCATGAGCTTCCAAAAATCAAACCATCCAGCCTCATAAACCAAATTGAGCCAAAATCTTGAAATTGATATTCCACAAAAAAAATCCAAACCACTCCAATGGACCCACACAGTCCCAAAGAGTGACCAAAAACCAAATCCTGGTCCCCTAACTTGCCACATACAGCTTGTTAGGTCACAAGACCAAAACCAAAAACCAAATCATGATCCCCCAACTTGCCACATACAGCTTGTTGGGTCACAAGGTCAAAACCAAAACCCGATCCCCTAACCTGCCATATATAGCTGGTTAGGTCACAAGATCAAAAACAGAAACCCAAATCCACATCCCTGATGTCATCTTCAAAACTTTGCCTCGAGATGGTGTGTGATTCCTTTCACTACCATAAAATTCCCCTGGAAGCTCAAAGGCTACTATACCAAAGGAAAGATTGCTCAAAGACTCTTGGTCAAGACACAAGCTCTCCTTCAAAAATCTCTTCGAGGCACATCGACTACAAAAGTCAAGCAACTCGTCGCTGTACCTCGAGGGGGCATTTGTTGACACCAAAAATGTCACTTTGCCTCTTCAACATCAAGAAAGCTGCATGAAGTCGCAACCTGCCATAAATAGGCAATGCAATTTCTCCAAAAATTCAAATCTTGTCAGAATCAAACAAAAACTGCAAGATCCTTCAAGATAGCCAAGAGAAGAGTACACATGAAGTTTCGGGCCATTTCGACAACATTTGGCCTAACTTCACTTCTCCGACAGCTAAACGGGTGCTCCGGCGGCGACATCATCGGAGACGTCAAAACTTCGATCAGAGCCTACAGATGACTCCAGCATGTCCCAAAAGGGCTCCATGCCAAATTTCAAGTCAAACCGACAACGTTTGACCCTCCATCAATGCTTGAGCAGCAAAATCAATCCTCCCAGCGGCGGGAACCACCGAAGCCTTCGCTCATCAAACCAAGTGCATGAGTGGCTTATACATGCCTCCAATAGGCTCCCCGTCAAATTTCAGGTCAATCGGACATCGTTTGGTCACATATCAAAGCTCGGCATTTTCCCCGCAGCAAAATCAAGTGAAGCATCGACGGGACCCCAAACGGCTTCAAAACTCAAACAAAAGCCTATGGTTGGTCTTATTTATTCCTCAGGAGGCTTCACCTCAAATTTCAGGTCATTCCGACATCGTTTAACCAAGTTTCAGCTTCTGACGGAAAATCAGCAGCTCTACGCGACAAAGTCTTCGGCTTTCCCGGAAAATTGGAAACTTTGCACTCTAAAAATGCAAGGATTCTCATCAGGTTTTCTACAGGGAAATCAAGCCAATAAATGAGAAGAAATGTCAAGAAAAATACAGAAGAAAACGGCGACGAAAAAGACCTCAAAACGACCGCAAAACGGGCTCCGAAGGGGAAAAATCCCCCAGGGTCGCAGACCCCTACGACCATGGCCCATGGTCGCAGGCCCCTGCGACCATGGCCCATGGTCGCCGGTCCATGGTCGCCGGCGACCATGGAGGTCCGGGTCACCGGATTTTCTGCCGGTGACCCGTTTTTCCGTCTTTTTTCGCGTTTCGCGCACTTTGGCCCCTGTGGTTTCCTGAAAATGTGATTTTTTGTGCTTGAAATTGACTCATATCCTCCGACATCCGTCAAAATCATGGGTCAACCCCCAAAAGCATAAAATCATCATTGATCGCTCCAAGATCGCCAACCGGTCGACCAAGAAAGTGCACTTTCTGTCCGACCGATCGTGAAATCGACAAGACAGATGTCACCGGCCCACTCTTAGCTATCAATGTCTGAAGTTACATGTTCATCCGATGTCGATCAGCATGTAGATCCATCGATGATCATCTCCAGAAGAATTCCAGAAGACACGGCATGGCCCGCGACTCTTCGACTGCTCGGCGACCAATTAATGTGGTTAATTGACTAGCTTTATTGCAGTCATTAATTCATTTCTTTGGACGGCCCAATCAGAAGCAAGCATTTGGGAGTTACAAGTCAATTGATTCATGGCATTTAAACCATGAAACTCCTCCCATTATGGTAATTAAGGTGATTAAAAGCCCTTAATCTCCATCGGCCAATCAGATTCAAGGAAAAAGGAGTTACAAAATCAAGAAATAAATCTTGTAACTCCTCCCATTAAAGCCATTAAGGCTCATAAACCCTCCTAAATGGCTACCAAAAGCCTATAAATAGGAGAGCATTCCATTGAAATTGGGATAAAAAAAAAGATCAGAAAAAAGAGGAGAAAATCAGAGGATAAAAAAAAAGATCAGAAAGAGATCTGAGAGAAAGAAAAAGAGAGAAAAACTCTGCTGAAGTTCTGCACCGGCCACCACTACAAGGTGACAAAAGTCCCTTGGGGGGCACCCCCCCCCAAGGTCCTTGCCTTCTCCCGCTGCCTCCAATGGCTTAGACGTGGCTTTTCAGCCCGTCTACTTAGCTTTTTATTGGACATAGGACCTTCTCTTGGTCTTTGTCCTCTAAAAACCTGAGGTTATAGCCAAGCCAAGCGAATCAAGAGCATCTTCTGTTCTCATCTGCATGGATGATGGCGAAGCCCATACATGGCTTGCGACCGTCAATCTGAACGAGTCCCCCACAATCTCCTGAAAAGTTAGATCTTCCTTTTCTTGCTTTTCATTGTAGTTTGTATTTTTCTAAAATAGACAAAAATCACAACTCTTGTCTTTCATTATTGATGAGAATTGTAAATCGGCTATAAACGCCAAAATCGGCTATAAATGCCAAACAAAATCGCCTTTCACGGCAAACCAAGAAAATGTCTCTTTTCTTAAATATTTGTGCAATGGAAAACTTGAAAGAAGTTGATTTCCTTTTTACTTGCGAAGGTTGATCTCCGGATGACCACTTGCAATTCCAAGTAAAATAGAAAAACTGGCACACCCACACAAAAGAAATGTTGATGCACGCTTCAGGGCCCGCCAGGGCGCGAAAGGGCCGGACTCGACGGACTCCCACATTCCGCCGACCCCGGTAGCCGCCCCAACGGCGCCTCGGAGCGCGTTCCATCACTGATGCAATACAATTTGCCAAACGCTGCCAGCTATGCCAAGTTCACGGAGATTACATTCACATGCCTCCGGAATGGCTGCATCCTACAGCAATCTCATGGCCTTTCGAAGCATGGGGCATGGACATCATAGGTCCTATCTCTCCCCCTTCAAGCAAAGGTCATCGCTTCATCTTCGCCGCAACGGATTATTTCTCCAAGTGGTCAGAAGCATTTGCGTTCAACGAAATGAAGACCTCATCAGTTCTTCAATTCCTGCGCACCAACATCATTTGTCGTTTCGGCATACCCAAGAGATTCGTCCATGATAACGGACCACAATTCCGGGATCATCGATTCTACAGGTTTTGCGACAAATATAAAATCCAAAGCTGTCCTTCGACTCCATACAATCCGGCAGCAAACGGATTAGCAGAAGCCTTCAACAAGACACTCTGCAAAATCCTCAAGAAAATGGTCTCTAGTCACAAAAGAGACTGGAGCGACAAACTGTCTGAAGCTTTGTGGGCCTATCGAACCACCGTTCGAGGACCAACCCATAGCACACCATTCTCGCTGGTCTATGGATGCGAAGCTGTCGTGCCCCTAGAGGTACAAATTCCTTCTCTGAGGGTATCTCCACAAAATGAAATGACTCAAGAAAGCAATGCGAAATTACGACTTCATGAGCTGGACAATCTCGATGAGAGACGGCTCGAAGCTCGACAAAGCATTGAACTTTACCAAGCACGCATTGCAGGATCTTTTGACAAAAGGGTCCGGCAATGCGCCTACAAAAAGGGTGACTTGGTTCTTGCGGTAAAAAGACCAATGGTCTTCGCACACAAATCCAAAGGCAAATTTGAACCAAAATGGGAGGGACCCTACGTCATCGACAAGGTCTTCTCCAACGGCGCATATGCCCTCCTAAACATGGAAGGCGAAAGATGTATGCTGCATATCAACGGCAAGTTCTTGAAGCGGTACTACCCTTGAAGACTTACCCAACTGGGTAAGAGCAATGCCTGTATGGCCAAAACCTGTTCTCAGGTACTCGCTCGTCAAACCCACTCTCTTTAGAATTTTCATATCAAATGTCAAAATTTCTAGAGATTCAAAAACAATGCTTACTTTCATCGTTTCATTGTTCAAAAACAAAAAAAAAATCCAAGTTTAGGAGCCTCTCCCTGACTTGACCAAAACTTTCGATCCTTGAACCAAAATTCATGGTTTGAAACAAAAATCCGGATTCAGGGATTTCCACCCTAGTCCACCTTACCTTTTACCGCCAAATGGTTCTAGGTCAAAATTTACGACCCTCGTGTCTTTAAACAAAAAAAAAATAATTTTTCAAAAATCGTGGGGAAACGACATCAAAGTCAGTACCCGCAAAACAAAAATTTTGAAAAAAAGCAAGGATGCGACATTCCATCGATACTTGCACCCAAAATCGCAGGGAAACGACATTTCGTCGATACTTGCAAAATCCAAAAACCGTGGAGAAGCAACAAACCAGTTGATATCCACAACCCAATTTCAAAAATCGTGGAGACACAACATTTCAGTTGATATCCACAACCCAAATTTCAAAGGTTCGAGAAAACCTAAAATCGTGGAGAAGCAACAAACCAGTTGATATCCACAACCCAATTTCAAAAATCTTGGAGATGCAACATACCAGTTGCTATCCACAACCCAAAATTACAAATGGTTCGAGAAAACCTCAAATTTCAAAAATCGCGGAGAAACGACATCAAGTCAGTACCCGCAAAACCAAAAGTCTTGGGAAAAGCAGGGAAGCGACGCTTAGTCGATATTTGCACCCCAATTCGCGAGGAAGCGACATTCCATCGATACTTGCAAAACCTAACCCGCGAGGAAGTGACATTCCATCAATACTCGCAAAACCGAATGAGCAAGGAAGCGACATTCCATCGATACTTGCAAGACCATTCAGCGGGGAGGCGACATTTAGTCGATACCTGCATTTTGAAAACCAAAACTCGGCTATAAATGCCAAAATCCGGCTATAAATGCCAAAACAAAAATTTCCGGCTATAAACGCTAAAATCGGCTTTCATGCCAATAAAACAAAACTTGGTTTTCAAAAAACTCGGCTACAAATGCCACAAAAAAAAAAACCTAACTCTCATGTCAAAACCGGCTATAAATGCCACAAACCGGCTATCAATGCCACGAAAAATTGGCTTTCACGCCGACAAACCAAAACTTGGCTTTCAAAAAAACCCGGCTATCAATGCCACCAAACCGGCTATCAATGCCACAAATTGGCTATCAATGCCACCAAACTGGCTGTAAATGCCACAAAATTTCGGCTTCCATGCCAACCCAAATTTTGGCTTTTATGCCATAAAATTTCGGCTTCCATGCCATCTCAAAATCGGCTTTCACGCCACAACCAAAATCAGGCTCCCATGCCAAAACAATTATTTGACAAAAGATTTTCACAAAATGACAAAGCTTTTGATCAAATCCCATTTAGCAATTGCTTTCATCACAAAAAGATTTGAGTGAGCGTAGGGAACACAAAAAAAAGGTACCAAAAAAAATACATGTGGTACCAAAGCAAAAAAAAAAAAAAAATAGAAAGTGTTCACAAGCACTACAAAAAAAAAAAGAAAAGTACCAAAAAAAAATACATGTGGTACCAAAAAAAAAAAGAGAAAGTGTTCACAAGCACTACAAAAAAAAGAGTACCAAAAAATACATGTGGTACCAAAACAAAGAAGGATGGTTTCTGCTATAAAAAATCAGGAGCTCAGCCAAAAATGGTCTCCAGCCAAAGCTTCAGCTCCTCAAGCAAACTTTTGGCATCAGCCGTCAGAGTTTCCAAGGCACGCTTCTTCAGGAACTTGCTATGAGATGCTGGCAAATGCCGTAACCCTTCTTTTACACCCGGAAGCTCTTCCCCAGCAGTTTGCCATCGTTCGTTTTCTAGAGTCCTCCTCTCGAGAACTTGACCGGCATCTGCAACCCTGCGAATCAGAGTACTCTCCCTGTCACGAGCCTCTGTTATAGCAGCCCACTTCGCATCGACTTGTGCCTTCAAATGCTCAAGACGTTTCCTGGCCTCCTCAACTTCCCTATCAAGGACGTTAAGGTCATGCCTCAATCCGATGATGGCTAGCTCTTCCTTGTTCTTCTCCCGAACTAGTTGTTTCTTGCTTTGTGTAGCCTCATTCAGGTCAGACTTAGCCTTATCAGCAGGGTCCAAGAACATCTCCTTGAGGAATTGGTCGTCAGGGAAACCCATGGTCTCAAACCACTTGTCACCCAGTGCAATGATCCTATCAACGATCGCCCTGGCACCTGTGACATCCAGACCAACCTCTTCGGTGTCGGTCAGAATCTCCTGTACATGTGGGATCATGCCAAATCCTGCCTCCAAGTGTCCAGAAAGGAGAGTCTTGACCCAAGAACTCAAAACCCGAGCCAGCACCTTCTTCGCAAATTGAAGAGACGAACTGGATGAAGATTCACCCTTCTCCGCTGATCGGCTGCTCATGTCATGTCCTTGATGGAACGCGCTCCGAGGCGCCGTGGGGCGGCTACCGGGGTCCGCGGAACGTGGGAGTCCGTCGGGTCCGGCCCTTTCGCGCCCTGGCGGGCCTGAAGCGTGCATCAACATTTCTTTTATGTGGGTGTGCCAGATTTTCTATTTTACTTGGAATTGCAAGTGGTAATCCGGAGATCAACCTTCGCAAGTAAAAAGGAAATCAACTTCTTTCAAGTTTTCCATTGCACAAATATTTAAGAAAAGAGACATTTTCTTGGTTTGCCGTGAAAGGCGATTTTGTTTGGCATTTATAGCCGATTTTGGCGTTTATAGCCGATTTACAATTCTTATCAATAATGAAAGACAAGAGTTGTGATTTTTGTCTCTTTAGAAAAATACAAATTACAATGAAAAGCAAGAAAAGGAAGATCTAACTTTTCAGGAGATTGTGGGGGACTCGTTCAGATTGACGGTCGCAAGCCATGTATGGGCTTCGCCATCATCCATGCAGATGAGAACAGAAGATGCTCTTGATTCGCTTGGCTTGGCTATAACCTCAGGTTTTTAGAGGACAAAGACCAAGAGAAGGTCCTATGTCCAATAAAAAGCTAAGTAGACGGGCTGAAAAGCCACGTCTAAGCCATTGGAGGCAGCAGGAGAAGGCAAGGACCTTGGGGGGGGGGGGGGGGTGCCCCCCAAGGGACTTTTGTCACCTTGTAGTGGTGGCCGGTGCAGAACTTCAGCAGAGTTTTTCTCTCTTTTTCTTTCTCTCAGATCTCTTTCTGATCTTTGTTTTTCTGATCCTCTGATTTTCTCCTCTTTTTTCTGATCTTTTTCGATCCCCATTTCAATGGAATGCTCTCCTATTTATAGGCCTTTGGTAGCCATTTAGGAGGGTTTATGAGCCTTAATGGCTTTAATGGGAGGAGTTACAAGATTTATTTCTTGATTTTGTAACTCCTTTTTCCTTGAATCTGATTGGCCGATGGAGATTAAGGGCTTTTAATCACCTTAATTACCATAATGGGAGGAGTTTCATGGTTTAAATGCCATGAATCAATTGACTTGTAACTCCCAAATGCTTGCTTCTGATTGGGCCGTCCAAAGAAATGAATTAATGACTGCAATAAAGCTAGTCAATTAACCACATTAATTGGTCGCCGAGCAGTCGAAGAGTCGCAGGCCATGCCGTGTCTTCTGGAATTCTTCTGGCGATGATCATCGATGGATCTACATGCTGATCGACATCGGATGAACATGTAACTTCAGACATTGATAGCTCAGAGTGGGCCGGTGACATCTGTCTTGTCGATTTCACGATCGGTCGGACAGAAAGTGCACTTTCTTGGTCGACCGGTTGGCGATCTTGGAGCGATCAATGATGATTTTATGCTTTTGACGGCGGATCCGAGATGTCGTCGGATATGAGTCAATTTAGAGCACTAAAAATCACATTTTCAGGAAACCACAGGGGCCAAAGTGCTCGAAACGCGAAAAAAGACGGAAAAACGGGTCACTGGCGGAAAATCCGGTGACCCGGACCTCCATGGTCGCCGGCGACCATGGACCGGCGACCATGGGCCATGGTCGCAGGGGTCTGCGACCCTGGGGGATTTTTCCCCTTCGGAGCCCGTTTTGCGGTCGTTTTGAGGTCTTTTTCGTCGCCGTTTTCTTCTGTATTTTTCTTGACATTTCTTCTCATTTATTGGCTTGATTTCCCTGTAGAAAACTTAATGAGAATCCTTGCATTTTTAGAGTGCAAAGTTTCCAATTTTCCGGGAAAGCCGAAGACTTTGTCGCGTAGAGCTGCTGATTTTCCGCCAGAAGCTGAAACTTGGTCAAACGATGTCGGAATGACCTGAAATTTGAGGTGAAGCCTCCTGAGCAATAAATGAGACCAACCATAGGCTTTTGTTTGAGTTTTGAAGCCGTTTGGGGTCCCGTCGATGCTTCACTTGATTTTGCTGCGGGGAAAATGCCGAGCTTTGATATGTGGTCAAACGATGTCCGATTGACCTGAAATTTGACGGGGAGCCTATTGGAGTCATTTTGAGACGTTCCATGGGCTCCGTTTTGGATGTCATGGTCCCGGGTTGCTCCGCCGCCGGTAGGCTTGATTTTCTCTCGGAGCATCGAAACCTGGTCAAACGTTGTCGGAATGACCTGAAATTCGACGTGCAGCCTTTTGGAAGCATGTTGAAGCCACTCATGCTCTTGGTTTGATGAGCGAAGGCTTCGGTGGTTCCCGCCGCCGGGAGGCTTGATTTTGCTGCTCGAGCATTGATGGAGGGTCAAACGTTGTCGGTTTGACTTGAAATTTGGCATAGAGCCCTTTTGAGACATGCTGGAGTCATCTGTAGGCTTTGATCGAAGTTTTGACGTCTCCGATGATGTCGCCGCCGGGAGCTCCCGTTTAGCTGTCGGAGAAGTGAAGTTAGGCCAAATGTTGTCGAAATGGCCCGAAACTTCATGTGTACTCTTCTCTTGGCTATCTTGAAGGATCTTGCAGTTTTTGTTTGATTCTGACAAGATTTGAATTTTTGGAGAAATTGCATTGCCTATTTATGGCAGGTTGCGACTTCATGCAGCTTTCTTGATGTTGAAGAGGCAAAGTGACATTTTTGGTGTCAACAAATGCCCCCTCGAGGTACAGCGACGAATTGCTTGACTTTTGTAGTCGATGTGCCTCGAAGAGATTTTTGAAGGAGAGCTTGTGTCTTGACCAAGAGTCTTTGAGCAATCTTTCCTTTGGTAGAGGTGCCTTTGAGCTTCCAGGGGAATTTTATGGTAGTGAAAGGAATCACACACCATCTCGAGGCAAAGTTTTGAAGATGACATCAGGGATGTGGATTTAGGTTTCTGTTTTTGATCTTGTGACCTAACCAGCTATATATGGCAGGTTAGGGGATCGGGTTTTGGTTTTGACCTTGTGACCCAACAAGCTGTATGTGGCAAGTTGGGGGATCATGATTTGGTTTTTGGTTTTGGTCTTGTGACCTAACAAGCTGTATGTGGCAAGTTAGGGGACCAGGATTTGGTTTTTGGTCACTCTTTAGGACTGTGTGGGTCCATTGGAGTGGTTTGGATTTTTGTGGAATGTCAATATCAAGATTTTGGCTCAACTTGGTATATGAGGCTGGATGGTTTGATTTTTGGAAGCTCACGGGGCTTGGAATTTTTTGTATGGTTCAATCAACTCAAAAGAGGCATGGAACCATTTTTGTATGCTCTTGGGTAAGAGGAATTTTTTTTCCTGACTAAAAGCCCATTTTTTTTTTAGTGCCTAGGTGGTCAAACCTGGCTCATATGGGCTAGCCCATGGGACCTTAAGCTTTTTAGGATGGCTTAGATCTCATGTGGGGCCATTTTTGTAAAGAATATCTAAAGATATCTCATTTGGATAGAGAATATCTAAAAATATCTTTATGGGAGAGAATCTCTCATATTCCCTTAATTTGGGAGAGAATATCTCAAGATATCTTTCTTTTTGGGAAAGAATCTCCAATATCCTATTTTGTTGGAGAGAATCTCTCATTGATTGATTTTGGGAGAAAGTCTCTCAAAGACATCTTTCTTTTTGGGAAAGAATCTTTCTAATTCCTTCTCTTTTGGTAAGGTTACTAATTAGTAACACTTACCTTTCTTCTTTGTTTCCTTCTTTGATTTGCTCTCTCCTATAAAAGCAAAGGAAGGTAGGATCTCTTGCCCTTATTGCTTTCTTTTGCAACAATCTCAAGAGAGCTCCAAGGCCAAGAGTTTTTCTTCTTCAAGGATCTTCAAGCTTTTTCCTTCTTCTTCTCCATCAATGGCTTCAAGTAAGTTTTCTCTCTTTTTCTTTCAAGAAAACTTTATGTAGAGAATAGGATGGTAAAAAAAAGTTTCTCTTCTTTTTTTTTTCTTTCTTCTTTTTTTTCTTTCTTTCTTTTCTTTCTATTCTTCTTCTTTTTTTTTCTTCTTTTTTTTTTCTTTTCCACGTGATTTCTTCTTTTGTTTTTTTTTTTTTTTTTTTTTTTTCACACGTTTTTTTTTTTTTCTTCTTTTTTTTTTGTGGGCCGTACGGCCACGTGGCCTGATTTTTTTTTTTTTTTTTTTGCTCATCATGATAATGCGTTTTTATGCAAATCTAGATGTTCATGCATGTACTTTTTGTAAATTGAATTGAGTAGCATGATGTGATAGCATACCTGAAAATCTTTGCAAATTTGGGAATTTGGAGCTCACAGCGATGTTGAGCCCTTCTTGATTTTGCGGAGATTTTGAGGTTTCGAAAGTTTGGAGTTTCGGAGCCCGCAGCAATGTTGAGCCCATCTTCAAACTTTCTATTTCCGTCGGGGTATTTCCTTTTTCTTTGGAATTGCCCCGGAGTCATGCCAAAATTTCGCCAGATTTTTGGTGGGACAAAGTGACCCCTTTTTTTTTTTTTTTTTAGCGAAATCCTGTCATTTTGATGACGATCTTTTTCTTTTCCAACCTTTGCAGGTGGTTCCTCCAGAGCGAACAAGGGTAAAGAGCCTGCTACAAGCGTACCTCGTCGATCTGCTAGATCTTCCAATGTGGCCGTTCAGCAGGCCTGGGAGAAGGTCCAGTTTGTTGAGAAGAACTTGGAAGAGTGCGATTCCCTCAATCGCGATGAGATGAGACAGCGATTGATCGCTCTCAAGAATGAGGAATTCTATAAGATCATGGTAAGCAACCGTCCTTGGGTTATGGACGATCTGAGGGTTTTACCCAAGCCTACCTTCTTCTTTGGAGATGCAGTCCCTGACGACTTGACATACCAAAGGAGATGTTTTCAGTTCTCTTACACAGCAGATGGTGAAGAGAAGACTGTTTCTACCCGGTCGTCTTTTGACCGGACCATCTCGATCCTGAGCCTTTCTCCCACGTGCCCTAAGAGGGAAGATCCTCCGAGCTGGGTGAAGAGGACCAGTGTGATCAAGACCGGGGTTTTTGTTGGTGGACCTTCCGGTTTTGCAGAGAAGCCACCTGTCCTTATGGACATGTTGATGCCAGCCAGCGGCTACCAGGGCTCTGATTATCCGTCGGTCGATTTGAGACCGGTGGGCCATGGCGTTTTCAGCGGTGACGGCAGTACTTGGGTGAAGCCTTTTTGACTTCGTGGCCGTTTCAATGCTGACTCCGATTGGAAGTCATGGACTGACCACACCTTGCTGATTGGGGGCGCCGTTTTGAAGGAAGCCGGGATTTTTTACGCAGTCCGCACTTTTAGGGAGACCGTGACTTTTTCCGATGATGCCTTCATGGCTATGTTGGAGTCTTTCCTCCCTCAGACCAATACCTTCGTTGTCACGAATGGTGAGGTTGGTTTTTCTCTGAAGGAGTTGAGTGCTATTACTGGATTGCCCATCCTTGGCAAACTCTACGAGGAGTTCATGCCGATTGACAGCGTCCTTGAGGAGCAGTCAGAGGAATTCAGGCTCCTATACTTTCAGCTCGTCGCCTTCTATGATTTTTTGAAGGAGGGCTCGAAAGTCAGATCCAGCAGTTGGAAGAGTTATGGCTCTTCATTCTTCAACTTCTTTGACAGCAAAGAGTCTCCTGATAGCATGACCCGGGAAGACAGGAAGAAGACTTTGGCCATGCAGGAAGAGTTGAAGGGTTTCTTCGCGAGCACAGATGCCCTTTATTCTGACATTGCACTGCGGAGAGATCTTGCTTTTTACCTCACTTTTTGGCTAGGTGAGGCTATTTTTGCTGGTGGAGATGGGACGCACATCAGGCCGCATTGTATTTTTCCGGCTTGTCAGATGGCGTTTGGAGAGCGGCTTGCTTTGGTGCCCGCTCTTTACTCCTACCTGTGTACCGAACTGCAGGCTGCTGCTTTCTTGGTTCGGCTTGGGCTCCCTATGAATAGGGTATTTTCAGCCCATATCTTTTATTCGTGGTTTGTATACCACTGTCCTGGCTTCCACCAGCTGGGTGCTGCACAGGATGATGATCCTCTGATGATTCGATTGGCTAAGGGAAAAGCCGTATCCGAATCACTTTTGTTTGCCCGCATGAGGATCCGACGATTCAGGGACGTCGAGATGGGGCAGTCTTCAGTTAAGCTTTCTCCGGAGTTGCGGAAGAAGGCTTTTGATTTTGGTGCCTCCCGAGACTCTACCAGAGCAGGGTCGGGAAGGCATTACTCTTTGACCAATGCAGAGAAGGAGTGGCTTTTCAGCATACGAGTCGGCACGATGGTGTACCGTAGACATCTTTTCGTCGACATCCAGCCGTATGTACCTTCTCACTTTGCGCTTCAGTTGGGCTTCTCTCAAGGCGTTGTTGGGGCGCCTTCAAGTATGGTGAAGCGTTTTGGGGGTTTGCAGGATGGCAGAAATGCATGGGCTTTCTATAGTGCTGAAGACACTACTGCCACGATTTCTTATCCTGAGCTGTCGACTTTCCGAACTGCCGGCTTCACGAAGTGGTTCGCGGAGAGCTTTTTGGCATATCGGGGGCTTTCCAAGAAGGAGCTTGATGTAAAGCTGTCTTCTGGAAAAGGCATTGGGAAGTCGGATGGCGTCCGGCGAGAGGAAGTTTGGGCCTTCCTTTCTGGAGAGAAGCACAAGATAGGCTTTCTCGGTGACCAGGGCGTCATTGGTTCTGAAGTTGTTCGGGAAGTACCTGATGAGGCTTTGGAGCAGCTAGAACAGGAGGAAGCTGAGCTCGACGCTTGGATGCAAGCGGCACAGAAACGAGCTTCCGTGGAGTCTACTGGCGAAAGCAGACCATCCAGTGAGGAGTCAAGTGAGAAACCTGACTCTGATAGTGGGGCGGGTTCTTCTAGGAAGCGAACCCGAAGAGGTAAGAAGAGGAGGAGTCATCATCGCAGCGAGGGGCCACATGAGGACTCTCCTGACATGGAAATCCCTCTTACCATCAACGAGGAGGTGCCAGAGGCTGTCGACAAGCCTCCAGAGAAGAGGAGTCGTGGGGAAGAGACCATTGGTGAAGGTATGATTCTTCCTTTTTCTTTTTCTACTTCTTTCATGGGGCTTTCCATGTTCTGATTTGTTTTCTCACCCTGCTGCTGCTTTTTCTTTTTTTTTTAGCAGAGGATGAAGACTTGCCGATGCCTGAGGTTCCGACCGATGAAGCGGTGATGGAGCCGGTTATGGCATCTGAAGAAGAACCGAGGGACTCTGGAATGACTCCGGAATCTCCAATTGGTATAACTTCTTTCGCTTTCTCTTTTTTTTTTTTTTTTTGCCTGCGACTTGATTTGCTAACATTTTTTCTTGTCAGCTGACTTGCCACAGGATTCCGATGACTTTGAACCATCAATGGACGCAAATGTCGATGATGCTTCTGATGAGTTCATGGAGGAAGAGAGTGTTCCGCCAGTCGTCGAAGAAGGTACTTTGTAGTGATGACCCTGATGATTTTTTTTTTGAACAGGATCATATTCATACCTTTTTGTGTTTCATTTGCAGGTTTTGAAGTGACAGAAGAGAGTCCATCGCTTTCTTCAGTACCAGAGCAAGGGATGCCAGAGGTCGATCCGGAGGTAGAGACCAGTTCTGACATGATTGAGGAGATGCCTCGTGTTGAGATTCCCTCTCCAGTGGCTCCAAGTGAAAAGAGTTCTTTTGTTACTCTTCCAATGGGACATGACATGAGCAGCCGATCAGCGGAGAAGGTTGAATCTTCATCCAGTTCGTCTCTTCAATTTGCGAAGAAGGTGCTGGCTCGGGTTTTGAGTTCTTGGGTCAAGACTCTCCTTTCTGGACACTTGGAGGCAGGATTTGGCATGATCCCACATGTACAGGAGATTCTGACCGACACCGAAGAGGTTGGTCTGGATGTCACAGGTGCCAGGGCGATCGTTGATAGGATCATTGCACTGGGTGACAAGTGGTTTGAGACCATGGGTTTCCCTGACGACCAATTCTTCAAGGAGATGTTCTTGGACCCTGCTGATAAGGCTAAGTCTGACCTGAATGAGGCTACACAAAGCAAGAAGCAGCTAGTTCGGGAGAAGAACAAGGAAGAGCTAGCCATCATCGGATTGAGGCATGACCTTAACATCCTTGATAGGGAAGTTGAGGAAGCCAGGAAACGTCTTGAGCATTTGAAGGCACAAGTCGATGCTAAGTGGGCTGCTATAACAGAGGCTCGTGACAGGGAGAGTACTCTGATCCGCAGGGTTGCAGATGCCGGTCAAGTTCTCGAGAGGAGGACTCTAGAAAACGAACGATGGCAAACTGCTGGGGAAGAGCTTCCTGGTGTAAAAGAAGGGTTACGGCATTCGCCAGCATCTCATGGCAAGTTCCTGAAGAAGCGTGCCTTGGAAACTCTGACGGCTGAGGCCAAAAGTTTGCTTGAGGAGCTGAAGCTTTGGCTGGAGACCATTTTTGGCTGAGCTCCTGATTTTTTATAGCAGAAACCATTCTTCTGTTTTTGGTACCACATGTATTTTTTGGTACTCTTTTTTTTGTAGTGCTTATAAACACTTTCTTTTTTTTTTTTTTGGTACCACATGTATTTTTTTGGTACTTTTCTTTTTTCTTTTGTAGTGCTTGTTTTCACTTTCTATTTTTTTTTTTTTTGCTTTGGTACCACATGTATTTTTTTTTGGTACCTTTTTTTTTGTTTTCCCTACGCTCACTCAAATCTTTTTGTGATGAAAGCAATTGCTAAATGGGATTTGATCAAAAGCTTTGTCATTTTGTGAAAATCTTTTGTCAAATAATTGTTTTGGTATGGGACCCTGATTTTGGTTGTGGCGTGAAAGCCGATTTTGAGATGGCATGGAAGCCGAAATTTTATGGCGTAAAAGCCAAAATTTGGGTTGGCATGGAAGCCGAAATTTTGTGGCATTTACAGCCAGTTTGGTGGCATTGATAGCCAATTTGTGGCATTTATAGCCGGTTTTGACATGAGAGTCAGGTTTTTTTTTTGTGTGGCATTTATAGCCGAGTTTTTTGAAAACCGAGTTTTGTTTTATTGGCATGAAAGCCGATTTTGGCGTTTATAGCTGGAAATTTTTGTTTTGGCATTTATAGCCGGATTTTGGCATTTATAGCCGAGTTTTGGTTTTCAAAATGCAGGTATCGACTAAATGTCGCCTCCCCGCTGAATGGTCTTGCAAGTATCGATGGAATGTCGCTTCCTTGCTCATTCGGTTTTGCGAGTATTGATGGAATGTCACTTCCTCGCGGGTTAGGTTTTGCAAGTATCGATGGAATGTCGCTTCCTCGCGAATTGGGGTGCAAATATCGACTAAGCGTCGCTTCCCTGCTTTTCCCAAGACTTTTGGTTTTGCGGGTACTGACTTGATGTCGTTTCTCCGCGATTTTTTGAAATTTGAGGTTTTCTCGAACCATTTGTAATTTTGGGTTGTGGATAGCAACTGGTATGTTGCATCTCCACGATTTTAGGTTTTCTCGAACCTTTGAAATTTGGGTTGTGGATATCAACTGGTTTGTTGCTTCTCCACGATTTTTGGATTTTGCAAGTATCGACGGAATGTCGCTTCCCTGCGATTTTGGGTGCAAGTATCGATGGAATGTCGCATCCTTGCTTTTTTTCAAAATTTTTGTTTTGCGGGTACTGACTTTGATGTCGTTTCCCCACGATTTTTGAAAAACCATTTTTTTTTTGTTTAAAGACACGAGGGTCGTAAATTTTGACCTAGAACCATTTGGCGGTAAAAGGTAAGGTGGACTAGGGTAGAAATCCCTGAATCCGGATTTTTGTTTCAAACCATGAATTTTGGTTCAAGGATCGAAAGTTTCGGTCAAGTCAGGGAGAGGCTCCTAAACTTGGATTTTTTTTTTGTTTTTGAACAATGAAACAATGAAAGTAAGCATTGTTTTTGAATCTCTAGAAATTTTGACATTTGATATGAAAATTCTAAAGAGAGTGGGTTTGACGAGTGAGTACCTGAGAACAGGTTTTGGCCATACAGGCATTGCTCTTACCCAGTTGGGTAAGTCTTCAAGGGTAGTACCGCTTCAAGAACTTGTCGTTGATGGCAGCATACATCTGTCGCCTTCCATGTTTAGGAGGGCATATGCGCCGTTGGAGAAGACCTTGTCGATGACGTAGGGTCCCTCCCATTTTGGTTCAAATTTGCCTTTGGATTTGTGTGCGAAGACCATTGGTCTTTTTACCGCAAGAACCAAGTCACCCTTTTTGTAGGCGCGTTGCCGGACCCTTTTGTCAAAAGATCCTGCCATGCGTGCTTGGTAAAGTTCAATGCTTTGTCGAGCTTCGAGCCGTCTCTCGTCGAGATTGTCCAGCTCATGGAGTCGCAATTTGACATTGCTTTCTTGAGTCATGTCATTTTGTAGAGATACCCTCAGAGAAGGAATTTGTACCTCTAGGGGCACGACAGCTTCGCATCCATAGACCAAGGAGAATGGTGTGCTATGGGTTGGTCCTCGAACGGTGGTTCGATAGGCCCACAAAGCTTCAGACAGTTTATCGCTCCAGTCTCTTTTGTGACTAGAGACCATTTTCTTGAGGATTTTGCAGAGTGTCTTGTTGAAGGCTTCTGCTAATCCGTTTGCTGCCGGATTGTATGGAGTCGAAGGACAGCTTTGAATTTTGTATTTGTCGCAAAACCTGTAGAATCGATGATCCCGGAATTGTGGTCCGTTATCATGGACGAATCTCTTGGGTATGCCGAAACGACAAATGATGTTGGTGCGCAGGAACTGAAGAACTGACGAGGTCTTCATTTCGTTGAACGCAAATGCTTCTGACCACTTGGAGAAATAATCCGTTGCGGCGAAGATGAAGCGATGACCTTTGCTTGAAGGGGGAGAGATAGGACCTATGATGTCCATGCCCCATGCTTCGAAAGGCCATGAGATTGCTGTAGGATGCAGCCATTCCGGAGGCATGTGAATGTAATCTCCGTGAACTTGGCATAGCTGGCAACGTTTGGCAAATTGCATTGCATCAGCAACCATGGTAGGCCAATAGTAACCTAACCTTTTTATCTGATCATAGAGCTTAGGACCTGCCTGATGGGCTCCACAAAGACCAGCATGAACTTCTTTAAGTGTTTCTTCGGCCTCTTGTTGTGACAAGCAGCGTAGAAGTACTCCGTTGAAGGATTTCCTGTAAAGGATCTTTGAAGGGATATCCAAATGAAAGTTTGGGGCTCGCCTTTGAATGCTTACCCGTTCTTTTGGATCTTCAGGTAGGATTCCGAACATAGTGTAATCAATGAACGGATCCCTCCAGTCGCCGATTGAAGGTTGAAGGATAGAGATCCGACTTCCAACCACTCGGTGGCATTCGGCAACTGCTTGGTGTGTGTTAAGAGGAGGGAGGATCCTTCTCTCACACACTGTAATTTGCATGTTTTCCCCTTCCTGGATCGCCATTGATGCGGCAAGTCCGGCCAGGGCATCTGCACGGATATTTTCACCTCTACGAATGTGGGTGATGTTGCAGATGTCAAACTTTTGCAGAAGCGATTGTGCCTTGTTGTAATAAGGCAGCAGATCGGGCTTCCTGACTTCATATTTCTGATTCATCTGGTTGACGATCAGTTGAAAGTCTCCAAAGACTTCCAGCATAGTGATACCGGATTCGATGGCGAGTTCCAATCCTAGGATCAGAGCTTGGTATTCAGCTGCATTGTTTGTGCATGGTTCCAATAGCGAGAAAGCATGTGGAATCATGTATTTGTCGGGGCTAACAAAGAGGATGCCAACTCCCGAGATTAGCTTTCTATTTTCATTTGTCCTGGTTGCACCGGCAAAGTACATGTCCCAGGAGGCATTTGCTGAGGAAGTCTCCACGTTGTAGACAGGTTCGTCTGGGAGATCATCTCTGAGTGGAGAATCTTTAGGCAATGAATGCTCTGCGAGAAAATCTGCTAGAGCTTGGCCTTTGATTGTTTTTTGTGGTACATACCTAATATCAAATTGTGACAAAAGGATGGACCATTTTTCCAGTCGGGCATTGAGAGAACCTGCCTTTGTGACAAGGACCTTCAAGAGGTTGATCCTATAGACCAGGTAGACTGTGTTGGAAAGCAGATAGTGACGTAGCTTTTGTATGGCGAACATCACTGCAAGGCATTCCTTTTCGACTGGAGAGTAGCGATGCTCTGCACCTACTAGCATGCGGCTGAGGTAGTATAGAGCAGCTTCTTTTCTTTCATCATTTTCTTGTGCAAGCAGAGCACCCAGAGAGTGATCAAGGGCTCTTGTGTACAAGATGAATGGTTTTCCAGTGGCAGGGGCAGCTAACACTGGAGGTTTGGTCAGGTATGACTTGATATCTTGAAATGCGGCTTCACAGTCGGCATCCCAGACAAAGTCTACACCCTTTTTCATCAATCGAGAGAATGGACGGCATTTCCCCGAAAGATTGGAGATGAACCGTCTGATGTAGGCCAATCTCCCTTGGAGCCCTTTTAGTTCTCTCAAGGTTCTTGGAGAGGGCATTTCTAGAATAGCCTTGACTTTTATGGGGTCAAGTTCTATTCCAGCTTGCCGAACAAGAAATCCGAGAAACTTACCCGACGAGACGCCGAAGAAGCATTTTAGAGGATTCATCCGCAGTTTGTGTTTGCGAAGTCGGAGGAAGACTTCCCGAAGATCTTTGAGATGGTCTTCTTTTCTTCTGCTTTTGACGGCGAGGTCATCAACGTAACATTCGACCGTCTTGTGCTGCATATCTTGGAATATTTTCATCATAGCCCTCTGATATGTGGCACCAGCATTTTTCAGACCAAATGGCATGACAGTGTAGCAATACACGCCAAATGGAGTCCGAAATGAAGTGTGTTTTTCATCCTCGGGATGCATCTTTATCTGATTGTAACCAGAGAAGCCATCCATGAATGTCATTCGCTCGAATCCGCAGGTATTGTCAATCATCACCTCCGGTATGGGGAGCGGGAATTCATCTTTAGGGCAAGCGCCATTCAAGTCTCTATAGTCAATACAGACTCTGATCTGCCCATTTTTCTTTGTCACGGGGACAATGTTGGCCAACCATTCTGGATGTTGTTCCTCACGGATGAAGCCAACGCTTTTGAGTTTTTGAACTTCTTGTTCAATTTTATCCATCACATCTGGACGGAATCTTCTTTGGCCTTGTTTGACAGGCTTGATTTCTTCTTGAAGATTGAGTTTGTGGACTGCTATTTTGGGGTCTAAACCAGGCATTTCAGCATAGGACCATGCAAAGCAATCAACGAACTCACGAAGAAAAGCGATATACTCGGGTAACTCATCATCCTTTATATTCTTGCTTATGAATACAGGACGTGGGTTATCAGGTGTTCCCAAGTTTATCTTTTGAACAGGATCTTCTGTCGGAAGGTTCGAAGGTGGTTCCTCCACAATATTTTCGGAGGCTTCCAACTCAACGAAACCTTCTGGAGTTTCAACTGCATTACCAGACCAAGGCTCTGTTCCTTTCCATGGATTTTCTTGATTGGTGATCTCCTCAAGGCTTGCTATGAGATAGTCCCAATCGCCTGTTGAGTCTGGTATTTCTTTTGGAGACGAGGGTTCTTCTGGGTCAGGATGCCACAAGTCTGTATTATCGGACGATTCCTCTTTATCATCAGAGAAATCATACCAATTGGATGAGCTTCCTGGATCTTTGTCAGGTAACTCTTTAAAGAGATTTCCAGGGAGATCGATGTCTTCGTGGACTTTAGATGTTGAGGCTTGGTCGGTAAAACGACTTTTAAGCCTTTGTGTCAACTGTCTCAGAGGAGTGTCGGGATCATACCCTAACCCATATGAAGACTTTTCTACATGACCGTAGAGTCTCCAATCTTCCAGCTGGCTTTTGGTCAAGGCGGGCTCCAATGGCGTGAGAATACCGCGTCTTTCTCCTAAACCGACTGGGTTTTGAGCGTCATAGCCCATTTTCTTCATAATTGCTTGTGCCACAGGACTATATAGAGATAGCTGAGGCATACCTTCATTTTGGAAAGGTTCTAGCATGGAATTTGATGAAGAAGCGTCCGATCTATGGAAGAAGATCGGCCTTTGCTTTGGTGATGTTGTCGGAACAACAAAGGTAGCAGACGTAGGATCTTCTACGTCAGCAGGTGTCTCCATCGGAGTGAGAGCAGGCTGAACTTGCTGAGTGTCAGCTTGGCTTGACGATGCATCGCCTTCTGGCTCTGAGTCCGAGTCTGTGTCTTGCATGATAGACACGAGAGAAACAACAAATTTGCCCCCAGACTTTTGTTTCGCCTTCTTCACTTTAGTCGTGATGACCAAAGGTTTTGAAGATTTGAGGGAGATGACGAAGGGAGATTGACTACTCTCTTCAAATTTCCGGAGGGGTTGTTTTCTTCCGGTGATTTTTGAGGAGCCTTGCCTTTATCTTTCTGGAGATTTTCAGCAGGGGGTGCTATTTCCTCTTCTTCTTTTTCTCCTTCATACATCTGGGAGTCTGCGAAGTGGACTTCTTTACCTTTGAAGGGTTTTCTGTCCGCAAAGACACGATGTACCATGCCGTCGTCGCCGACGAACTTGATGCATTGATGTAGAGTTGAAGGGACAACACCGTTCTCGTGTATCCAAGGACGTCCGAAAAGGATGTTGTAGCATGAGGGGGTTTTTATTGCATACACAGTGACCTCAGAGATAAGATCACCGATTTACAATTTGAACCTGATTTTGCCGATAGGCCTTTGAGCGCTCCCATCGTATCCAAAGATAGATACAGATGTGTGGCTTAGCTTGCTGGGTGGGATGCCCAACTCTTCAAGAGCCGAAGTGGAGATAAGGTTGAGTGCAGAACCTGGGTCGATCTGAACTCTATGTATCGGCATTTCTTTGATGTACCCTGTGAAGTACAGGGGTCGGTTGTGCCTTGCTTCGCCAAGTAGGAGGTCTTCCTTAGTGAAGGCGATGGTTGCACTGGCTGCCTTTTGAACTGAGAGGCATTGGATGCATGATCCCTCAGTTTTCTTTTCTCCCTTTGAGGAAGTTTCAGAGTTTTTGACCCGGTAGTCCATTTCAATTTGGAGGACTTGCGGGGCATGTTTGTCGACATCCTCATTCAGTTTTTGTAATTCTGAGATGAGATTATCACGAGTGCGTGGAGACATTCGTAATAAATCCAGGATGTGAAGACGTGCAGGTATGTGTTTGAAGTGCTCAACCAAGTCATACTTGAAAGCCTCCTTAGGGCCTGCATGTTCATCATTGTTGCCACTGGGGGCGCTTACAACATCTTTTCCCGAAGGATTTACATAAGTAAAGGAAGATTGGTTGTAATTTTTGTGGTAGTCCCGGCCCGAACGGGTGCCTCTACCAACTTCGAGAGCTTCTTGAGAAGGATCTTTGTTTGGAAGATTGTCTTCAGGATCAAGAGGCTGTCGTTTTTCATCTACTAGGGATGTATCTGCAGCAGAGTTGCCATCCTCAGTGATTGTGTTGCACGGAGCATTTTCCTGGAGCAAGTCCTGAACAGCATCCAGCAGCTTTTCTTCTTCGTTGACCCATCCATCACCCCAAGTTGGGTTTTCTTCATGATGATGAGTCGGGAAGAATGTGTATCCTGAAGTCACAGTCTCAGGAGAAGAAACGTGAGAGGGTGTCATCTCTGTGAAAGTCACGTGAGACGAGGTAGCTCCAGAGGATACATTGCTAGGCGTCGTCGGAGTGTAGGTAATCTCATCAGACGACGCTTCAGAAGAGCTATAGTCCTGATATATTACATTACAGGAAGCTCTGATAGGAGATGTTGCCTGCTCGGAGTCAGACTCATCCTCGGATGTAAGAGGATCATCTATCCAGCAATGTTCTCCATTTTCAGGAGTTGAGGGAGGAGGTACCTGATGGGCTTCAGGGACTTCCGGCTCTGGATTGTGAGGAATCTCGTTGACTCGGTCTTGCTCTTGTTCTAGAGCGAGACGCTGCAAGATCCTTGCATATTCTTCAAGATCAGGCATGGGAGCCAGATCTTCTTCTTCGTCTTCTCCGTGTGGCTCAACATAGTTGATTTCCACTGGAGCAATGACAGGTGCTGGGTTAACAGTATCTTCTTGTGCAACCTCTTGCTCTTCTTCATCATCAGACCAGGATCCTTGTGGTTGCAAGGGGTTATACCAGATTACTGGCATAAGGTGAGTTTCAGGAACCCATTCTTCGTCGGAGAGATACTCTCCTGTTTCAAGAGATTCCTCCCACTCGCCGGTGTAGTTGGGCTCGAATCCATCATCGGTGTCGCTAGACTCGTATCCATCAATGGAGAATCCAACTACCGAGTTGCAAGAGTATGATGCCCCCTGCATGGCTTCTTTTTTGAATTGAGGTGGCATGAAATCACTGAGAGTGAAGTTTCTTACCGCCTTTGAAGTCTCTGGAAGGGACGTTTCTGCTGCCCCGAGTGAAGTGGTAGAGGAGGCCTCTGCCTTTTCATGGACTTCTTGTTTTGGCTGGGTCTTCTCTTGCCGTTTGAGCTTGAGGAGATGTTTCTTGGCTTGCCTTCGCTGCTGAGCGGTCGGCTTTGTTTTGACGATCTCCCAATTTTCATCTTCCAGGAGATCGGGATGTACCCATATGGGTTGTCCGTCTGGTGTCGGGCAAGGAACCAACACTTCGGACGTTTGAATTCTTTTTATCACCTTGAAGGAAGTAGTGATCTTCTTCTTCGGTGACTTTGGTGTTTGTCCATATGACACCATGTTGACGGAGGCAGTCCCATAGTTTTTGTCAAAGGTGATGACTCCGTTTTTCCACATCTCGTTTATCTTCTCTCTCACAACAAAGCATTGATTGAGAGGATGCGAGACCATCTGGTGGTATGGACAGTACCGAGGGTCATTGGTTTTGCCAACGTCTCCAGGTCTTTTGGGCTCTGGCAAAATGAGTTTGCCATTTGCTAGGAGAGCCTCAAAGATTTCTTCGACGTCTTCATCGAACGGATATTTCTTTTCTACTCGCTCTTTGAAGGCATCAGAGAGTTCAGGTCTCCTACCTGCAGCTCTATTTTCAGCTTTCTTTGGTTGCTGAGGAGCTGACTTAGTCTACACATTGAGAACCTCCTTCTTCTTTGGTTTAGAGGTTGCAACAGCAGTCGGCTCTTTCTTTGATGATTTCTGACTGTTGAGGTCTTTGATCACCGTTTCAGCTTCCATGGAAGCTTCCAGGAGTTCCCCCAGGTTCTTTGATTTATTGCCGATGATCATGGAGCGGATTTTAGCTCTCATGTTGTTTTGGCAGATGTCGACTAGCGACGCTTGTGGCAGTACATCTGAGCATTTGTACGCCATTGCTTTCCACTTGTGAATGAAGTCATAAGTTGACTCATTCTCTCCCTGTTTTAGGCTGCAGAGCTGAGCCATTGTAACAGGATGATCCTCACCTTGGAAGTGGGTCAGGAAGCGTGTCTCCAGCATAGCCCAGTTCTGAATGGAGTTCTCCGGAAGAGTGGAGTACCAATCGAAGGCCGTAACTTTTAGGGTACTTGCAAAGAGGCGAATCTTGAGTGCATCTTGATCCGCGATAGCTCCCGTCAAGATCTTGAAGTGGATGACGTGCTGTCTGGCCGATCCTTTCCCCGTATATGTTTGGAGAGTAGGATGCTTGAATTTTGTGGGGAACGGGACCGAGTCCATCCATAAAGGATATGGTGGCTTGATCCCATGCTCTTTGAGTATATCCTCTTCTTTAGCTTTGGCGAGGATACTGTCTACGTCCTTTTTGGTGAGGGCGCGTGACTCATTTTCTTCTCCATTTCCCTCGTTATTGCTATGATTTGGAGGAGGCTCATTGTTCACCTGATTTTGGACAACGAGGAGAAGGTTTTCCATCAGAGTTTCAATCCTCTGCTGGCCTTGTTCCAACTGCTGGATGCGTGTGAGCGCATCATCTCGAGGTGGATTCTGAGGTGGCGGCTCAGAACTTGTAGCCAAGACGTTCATCCCTCGGGATTCGAACGAAGAAATCGTCCTGGTGACCGAGCTGGGGCTCATTCTTTTTGATGAAGAGCTTGATGAAGGATTACTCTCCCGTCCTTGGCTGGAAGGGGCAGGAGATTCTTCGGGATGTCTTTGTGTCCTGGTGATGCTACGGGTCACCGGACGTCGGACATGGATTTTTGATGCTGACCTTTGGCGTCTTCTGGTTTTTCCAACCATATGGACGGCAGCAACTTGGTCGGGTCTTTCTTTTTCGACCCATTTGCGGGAGACTTGAAGTGTAGGAGACTGGGTCCTTTGCTTCTCTAGTCTCTTTTGTCGATATGACGCACGGCGGCGTGCTCGACGAGCGATTTGAGCTTTGGTCAGCTCTGGCTGGGCTCTGACGATGAAGGATGTGCTCCTCGGGCGCAGCAGCCGAGCCTGTCTTCTTTGTAGCTAGGCAAGGACAGGATCCGGACCCGGTCCTTTGCCTGTTGCAGCGAAGCTTTAAACCTTTCGAGTTCGGCCCCTGTAGAGATGAAGGGTCGAACTGAAGGAGTGTAGGCCTTAGCAGGTGCTTGGAGAGGCCTGGTGATGCGTGATCTGATTCTGGGCTTGTGGGAGCAAGCCGGTTCATGCTGGGTTGACTTGGGAGTCGGGTTGGAGATGGGTCTCTCCTCTTTCATGTAGGCAAGAGGGTAGAACTGGTTCTCCTTGAGTGGGGCCAGGTATGCTGGCTTGGTGGAGGTTTGAGACCTTATTTGTTTTGGGGAAGGTCTTGGAGACCAAGTCTTAGGATAGACCTGGTTGTTTGTGGATCGAGGCTTCGCGGGGGTGCCGCGTGCTTCGGGCTTTTGGGCGCTCGCCTTTGGTGTCACGGGAGTGACACGTTGAGAGGCGATTTTCTGCCTTTTAGCAGGCGCAGTTTGTTCTTCGGGAAGTGGGAATGGTCCCAGTGTCCCGAAGACGATGGTCCGGGGAGTCGAGGTCGACCCTGAGTTCAGAGAGTTGCCGAGGGAGTTGACGCTTCGGCAGCTGGCGGGGCGCTTGTAAGTGCGCTCGGTTTGCTTCTGTTGAAGCATGAGTTGGTGCTTGTTCTCATCGAAGATAATGGTTAAGGCTGCCATTGTTAGTTTCGAAAAAGTTCTGAAACAAGACCACATCCATTAGTAATCACAAGAATGTAATGATCATAAATGGGAATTTCTATGGTTGTCTTTTCAAATCGCTCAAGGGATATGACCCAAGCGACATGAAGAAGGCAAAAAGCCATAGATGGTACAATTGTTCTGACAGCAAGTATGGTGAGCCCAGAATGAGCGTTCCAGTGACTGCTAGAAGCAATTGTAAACCTAAATTCGACTTATCGAGAAGCAGGGCTTGCTCGAGATAAGAAGAATATAAGGTAGGAGTTACAAATGTGCCGGTCACAGATACAGTAGACCCTGAAAGGGCGTACCAGTACTGCTATGCACAAATGTTGGAGATCGCATCCATGAGATGGGATTCTTTGTTTTGAAATGTCAGAAATGGATTCGTCAAAGAGAGCAGGTGGCATTCCGATTCAAATACGGGCTCAACGATTTCCGCGAGCGCCAGTACTCAGAAGGGAAGAGACCACAATTTCTCGAATCTGAATCCAAAAGTGACGAGTTTTTTTTTTTGAAATGTCAAGATTGGTTCCATCAAGGAGAGCAAATGGTATTCTGATCTGAACACGGTCTCGGCGATTTCCGCGAGCGCCAGTGCTCAGAAAAGAAGAAACCAAAATTTCTTAGATCTGGAATCAAAAGTGACGAGTTTTTGGAGATTTTTTTTTTTGAAATGATTTTTTTTTTATTTTATTTTTTTTATTTATTTTTTATTTTTTATTTTTTTAAAATATTTATTTATTTATTTATTTTTATTTTTTATTTTTTTGAAAATTTTTGTTTTTTTTTTTTTAAGATCTTTTTTTTTGAAAATCTTTTTTTATTTTTTTTTATTTTTTTTTTTTTAAGATTTAAAGACGAGAGAGTACACATAGGCCTCCTAATCCGGTCTTATGAAACCTCAATTGATAGAATTGCCCCCAGGTAAGGGTAGGATTACTTAATGAACCCGTTTGGAGGACCCTTGCCTAGAACAATCAAGCTGTCTCCACACTCTGGACAAGGCTTTTCTTAAATCAATCGTGATCAAAGAACGCAATTGGTTTAACCTTAGTGGTCTATGTCCTTTTTTTTTTTATAAAAATCCCAAATAGACTCATCGAAGAGAAACGATGGCCCAAAACCTTAGTCGAACGGGCTCAACATTTCTGCAAGCACCAAAGAACGATAGGATAGGATCAAAGTTTCTCAATTTTGAATCCAAACTAAGAAAGCTGATTTTTTTATTTATTTATTTTTTTTTTTGAAATCTCTAATGAACTCATCGAAGAGAAACGATGGTCCAAAACCTTAGTCGAACGGGCTCAACATTTCTGCAAGCACCAAAGAACAATAGGATAGGATCAAGGTTTCTCAATTTTGAATCCAAACTAAGAAAACTGATTTTTTTTTTTATTTTTGAAATCTCTAATGAACTCATCGAAGAGAAACGATGGCCCAAAACCTTAGTCGAACGGGCTCAACATTTCTGCAAGCACCAAAGAACGATAGGATAGGATCAAAGTTTCTCAATTTTGAATTCAAACTAAGAAAACTGATTATTTTTTATTTTTTTTTGAAATCTCTAATGAACTCATCGAAGAGAAACGATGGTCCAAAACCTTAGTCGAACGGGCTCAACATTTCTGCAAGCACCAAAGAACGATAGGATAGGATCAAAGTTTCTCAATTTTG
The DNA here is from genome assembly GCA_028538565.1 of Umbellularia californica. NCBI lineage: Eukaryota > Viridiplantae > Streptophyta > Magnoliopsida > Laurales > Lauraceae > Umbellularia > Umbellularia californica. Next base: position 30,542,257 of record JAPQWN010000007.1, read on the forward strand.
AATTCAAACTAAGAAAACTGATTTTTTTTTTTTTTTTTTTTTTGAAAAGAGAAAGAATGGAAACAAACTCAAAGAAATAGAAATTTCCAAAAAATCCCATCTCATGTTTTTTTTAGGATGCAAAATCCAACATAGGCCACCAGCTAGAAAGTAGCCAAGGAATCTGGAGAAGAAGTATAAGCATAGAGCAAAAATATGGTATGCAAATATTTCATTTCCAAGCACCGTGTTCTCAAATGAACGAGTCCCACCGGGTGTGCCAGCTTGATGGAACGCGCTCCGAGGCGCCGTGGGGCGGCTACCGGGGTCCGCGGAACGTGGGAGTCCGTCGGGTCCGGCCCTTTCGCGCCCTGGCGGGCCTGAAGCGTGCATCAACATTTCTTTTATGTGGGTGTGCCAGATTTTCTATTTTACTTGGAATTGCAAGTGGTAATCCGGAGATCAACCTTCGCAAGTAAAAAGGAAATCAACTTCTTTCAAGTTGAAGAGTCGCGGGCCATGCCGTGTCTTCTGGAATTCTTCTGGCGATGATCATCGATGGATCTACATGCTGATCGACATCGGATGAACATGTAACTTCAGACATTGATAGCTAAGAGTGGGCCGGTGACATCTGTCCTGTCGATTTCACGATCGGTCGGACATAAAGTGCACTTTCTTGGTCGACCGGTTGGCGATCTTGGAGCGATCAATGATGATTTTATGCTTTTGACGGCGGATCCGAGATGTCGTCGGATATGAGTCAATTTAGAGCACTAAAAATCACATTTTCAGGAAACCACAGGGGCCAAAGTGCTCGAAACGCGAAAAAAGACGGAAAAACGGGTCACTGGCGGAAAATCCGGTGACCCGGACCTCCATGGTCGCCGGCGACCATGGACCGGCGACCATGGGCCATGGTCGCAGGGGTCTGCGACCCTGGGGGATTTTTCCCCTTCGGAGCCCGTTTTGCGGTCGTTTTGAGGTCTTTTTCGTCGCCGTTTTCTTCTGTATTTTTCTTGACATTTCTTCTCATTTATTGGCTTGATTTCCCTGTAGAAAACTTAATGAGAATCCTTGCATTTTTAGAGTGCAAAGTTTCCAATTTTCCGGGAAAGCCGAAGACTTTGTCGCGTAGAGCTGCTGATTTTCCGCCAGAAGCTGAAACTTGGTCAAACGATGTCGGAATGACCTGAAATTTGAGGTGAAGCCTCTTGAGCAATAAATGAGACCAACCATAGGCTTTTGTTTGAGTTTTGAAGCCGTTTGGGGTCCCGTCGATGCTTCACTTGATTTTGCTGCGGGGAAAATGCCGAGCTTTGATATGTGGTCAAACGATGTCCGATTGACCTGAAATTTGACGGGGAGCCTATTGGAGTCATTTTGAGACGTTCCATGGGCTCCGTTTTGGATGTCATGGTCCCGGGTTGCTCCGCCGCCGGTAGGCTTGATTTTCTCTCGGAGCATCGAAACCTGGTCAAACGTTGTCGGAATGACCTGAAATTCGACGTGCAGCCTTTTGGAAGCATGTTGAAGCCACTCATGCACTTGGTTTGATGAGCGAAGGCTTCGGTGGTTCCCGCCGCCGGGAGGCTTGATTTTGCTGCTCGAGCATTGATGGAGGGTCAAACGTTGTCGGTTTGACTTGAAATTTGGCATAGAGCCCTTTTGAGACATGCTGGAGTCATCTGTAGGCTTTGATCGAAGTTTTGACGTCTCCGATGATGTCGCCGCCGGGAGCTCCCGTTTAGCTGTCGGAGAAGTGAAGTTAGGCCAAATGTTGTCGAAATGGCCCGAAACTTCATGTGTACTCTTCTCTTGGCTATCTTGAAGGATCTTGCAGTTTTTGTTTGATTCTGACAAGATTTGAATTTTTGGAGAAATTGCATTGCCTATTTATGGCAGGTTGCGACTTCATGCAGCTTTCTTGATGTTGAAGAGGCAAAGTGACATTTTTGGTGTCAACAGTCCCATTGGAAGAGTAACAAAAGAACTCTTTTTACTTGGAGCCACTGGAGAGGGAATCTCAACACGAGGCATCTCCTCAATCATGTCAGAACTGGTCTCTACCTCCGGATCGACCTCTGGCATCCCTTGCTCTGGTTCTGAAGAAAGCGATGGACTCTCTTCTGTCACTTCAAAACCTGCAAATGAAACACAAAAAGGTATGAATATGATCCTGTTCAAAAAAAAAATCATCAGGGTCATCACTACAAAGTACCTTCTTCGACGACTGGCGGGACACTCTCTTCCTCCATGAACTCATCAGAAGCATCATCAACATTTGCGTCCATTGATGGTTCAAAGTCATCGGAATCCTGTGGCAAGTCAGCTGACAAGGAAAATGTTAGCAAATCAAGTCGCAGGCAAAAAAAAAAAAGAGAAAGCGAAAGAAGTTATACCAATTGGAGATTCTGGAATCATTCCAGAGTCCCTCGGTTCTTCTTCAGATGCCATAACCGGCTCCATCACCGCCTCATCGGTCGGAACCTCAGGCATCGGCAAGTCTTCATCCTCTGCTAAAAAAAAAAGCAGCAGCAGGGTGAAAAAACAAATCAGAACATGGAAAGCCCCATGAAAGAAGCAGAAAAAGGAAAAGGAGGAATCATACCTTCACCGATGGTCTCTTCTTCCCGAATCCTCTTCTCCGGAGGTTCGTCAGCTTCCCCTGGCACCTCCTCATTGACAGTGAGAGGGACTTCCACATTAGGAGAGTCTTCGTCCCGCCCCGTGTGACGCTGACTCCTCCTCCTCTTCCTACCTCTACGGGTTCGCTTCCTAGAAGAACCCGCCCCACTATCAGAGTCAGGTTTCTCACTTGACTCCTCACTGGATGGTCTGCTCTTGCCAGTAGACTCCACGGAAGCTCGTCTCTGTGCCGCTTGCATCCAAGCGTCGAGTTCAGCTTCCTCCTGTTCTAGCTGCTCCAAAGCCTCATCAGGTACTTCCCGAACAGCTTCAGAACCAATGACGCCCTGGTCACCGAGAAAGCCTATCTTGTGCTTCTCTCCAGAAAGGAAGGCCCAAACTTCCTCTCGCCGGACGCCATCCGACTTTCCAGTACCTTTCCCCGAAGACAGCTTTACATCAAGCTCCTTCTTGGAAAGCCCCCGATATGCCAAAAAGCTCTCCGCGAACCACTTCGTGAAGCCGGCAGTTCGGAAAGTCGACAGCTCAGGATAAGAGATCGTGGCAGTAGTGTCTTCAGCACTATAAAAAGCCCATGCATTTCTGCCATCCTGTAAACCCCCAAAACGCTTCACCATACTCGAAGGCGCTCCAACAACGCCTTGAGAGAAGCCCAACTGAAGCGCAAAGCGAGAAGGTACATACGGCTGGATGTCGACGAAAAGATGTCTGCGGTACACCATCGTGCCGACCCGTATGCTGAAAAGCCACTCCTTCTCTGCATTTGTCAATGCATAATGTCTCCCCGACCCTGCTCTGGTAGAGTCTCGGGAGGCACCAAAATCAAAAGCCTTCTTCCGCAACTCCGGAGAAAGCTTAACTGAAGACTGCCCCATCTCGACGTCCCTGAACCGTCGGATCCTCATGCGGGCAAACAAAAGTGATTCGGATACGGCTTTTCCCTTAGCCAATCGAATCATCAGAGGATCATCACCCTGTGCAGCACCCAGCTGGTGGAAGCCAGGACAGTGGTATACAAACCACGAATAAAAGATATGGGCTGAAAATACCCTATTCATAGGGAGCCCAAGCCGAACCAAGAAAGCAGCAGCCTGCAGTTCGGTACACAGGTAGGAGTAAAGAGCGGGCACCAAAGCAAGCCGCTCTCCAAACGCCATCTGACAAGCCGGAAAAATACAATGCGGCCTGATGTGCGTCCCATCTCCACCAGCAAACACAGCCTCACCTAGCCAATAAGTGAGGTAAAAGGCAAGATCTCTCCGCAGTGTAATGTCAGAACAAATGGCATCTGTGCTCGCGAAGAAACCCTTCAACTCTTCCTGCATGGCCGAAGTCTTCTTCCTGTCTTCCCGGGTCATGCTATCAGAAGGTTCTCCACCGTCGAAGAAGTTAGGGAACGAAGAGCCACAACTCTTCCAACTGCTGGATCTTACTTTCGAGCCCTCCTTCAAAAAATCATAGAAGGCGACGAGCTGAAAGTATAGGAGCCTGAACTCCTCTGACTGCTCCTCAAGGACGCTGTCAATCGGCATGAACTCCTCGTAGAGTTTGCCAAGGATGGGCAATCCAGTAATAGCACTCAACTCCTTCAGAGAAAAACCAATCTCACCATTCGTGACAACGAAGGTATTGGTCTGAGGGAGGAAAGACTCCAACATAGCCATGAAGGCATCATCGGAAAAAGTCACTGTCTCCCTAAAAGCGCGAACCGCGTCAAAAATCCCGGCTTCCTTCAAAACGGCGCCCCCAATCAGCAAGGTGTGGTCAGTCCATGACTTCCAATCGGAGTCAACATTGAAACGGCCACGAAGTCGAAAAGGCTTCACCCAAGTACTGCCGTCACCGCTGAAAACGCCAAGGCCCACCGGTCTCAAATCGACCGACGGATAATCAGAGCCCTGGTAGCCGCTGGCTGGCATCAACATGTCCATACGGACAGGTGGCTTCTCCGCATATCCGGAGGGTCCACCAACAAAAACCCCGGTCTTGATCACACTGGTCCTCTTCACCCAGCTCGGAGGATCTTCCCTCTTAGGGCACGTGGGAGAAAGGCTCAGGATCGAGATGGTCCGATCAAAAGACGACCGGGTAGAAATAGTTCTCTCCTCACCATTTGCTGTGTAAGAGAACTGAAAACATCTCCTTTGGTATGTCAAGTCGTCAGGGACTGCATCTCCAAAGAAGAAGGTAGGCTTTGGTAAAACCCTCAGATCGTCCATAACCCAAGGACGGTTGCTTACCATGATCTTATAGAACTCCTCATCCTTGAGAGCAATCAATCGCTGTCTCATCTCATCGCGATTGAGGGAATCACACTCTTCCAAGTTCTTCTCAACAAACTGGACCTTCTCCCAGGCTTGCTGAACGGCCACATTGGAAGATCTAGCAGATCGACGAGGTACGCTTGTAGCAGGCTCTTTACCCTTGTTCGCTCTGGAGGAACCACCTGCAAAGGTTGGAAAAGAAAAAGATCGTCATCAAAATGACAGGATTTCGCTAAAAAAAAAAGGGGGTCACTTTGTCCCACCAAAAATCTGGCGAAATTTTGGCATGACTCCGGGGTAATTCCAAAGAAAAAGGAAATACCCCGACGGAAATAGAAAGTTTGAAGATGGGCTCAACATTGCTGCGGGCTCCGAAACTCCAAACTTTCGAAACCTCAAAATCTCCGCAAAATCAAGAAGGGCTCAACATCGCTGCGAGCTCCAAATTCCCAAATTTGCAAAGATTTTCAGGTATGCTATCATGCTCAATCTACAAAAAGTACATGCATGAACATCTAGATTTGCATAAAAACGCATTATCATGATGAGCAAAAAGAAAAAAAAAAAGAAACTTTCTCAAAAAAAAAAAGGGAGAAAAAAAAAAAATCAGGCCACGTGGCCGTACGGACCAGATCCGTACGGATCTGTCCGTACGGCCCACCAAAAAAAAAAAAAAAAAAAAAAAAAAAAAAAAAAAAAAGAGAAAAGAGACACACGTGAAAAAAAAAGAAAAAAAAAACAGAAATCACGTGGAAAAAAAAAAGAAAAAAAAAAAGAGAAGAAGAATAGAAAGAAAGAAAAAAAAAAGAAAAAAGAAAAAGAAAAGAGAAGAGAAACTTTCTTTTTTTACCATCCTATTCTCTACATAGAGTTTTCTTGAAAGAAAAAGAAAGAAAACTTACTTGAAGCCATTGATGGAGAAGAAGAAGGAAAAAGCTTGAAGATCCTTGAAGAAGAAAAACTCTTGGTCTTGGAGCTCTCTTGAGATTGTTGCAAAAGAAAGCAATAAGAGCAAGAGATCCTACCTTCCTTTGCTTTTATAGGAGAGAGCAAATCAAAGAAGGAAACAAAGAAGAAAGGTAAGTGTTACTAATTAGTAACCTTACCAAAAGAGAAGGCATTAGAAAGATTCTTTCCCAAAAAGAAAGATGTCTTTGAGAGATTTCCTCCCAAAATCAATCAAATGAGAGATTCTCTCCAACAAAAAAAAAAGGATATTGGAGATTCTTTCCCAAAAAGAAAGATACCTTGAGATATTCTCTCCCAAATTAAGGGAATATGAGAGATTCTCTCCCATAAAGATATTTTTAGATATTCTCTATCCAAATGAGATATCTTTAGATATTCTTTACAAAAATGACCCCACATGAGATCTAAGCCATCCTAAAAAGCTTAAGGTCCCATGGGTTAGCCCATATGAGCCAGGTTTGACCACCTAGGCACTAAAAAAAAAAAAAATGGGCTTTTAGTCAGGAAAAAAAAATCCCTCTTACCAAGAGCATACAATAATGGTTCCATGCCTCTTTTGAGTTGATTGAACCATACAAAAAAATCCCAAGCCCCATGAGCTTCCAAAAATCAAACCATCCAGCCTCATATACCAAATTGAGCCAAAATCTTGAAATTGACATTTCACAAAAATCCAAACCACTCCAATGGACCCACACAGTCCCAAAGAGTGACCAAAAACCAAATCCTGGTCCCCTAACTTGCCACATACAGCTTGTTAGGTCACAAGACCAAAACAAAAAACCAAATCCTGATCCCCCAACTTGCCACATACAGCTTGTTGGGTCACAAGGTCAAAACCAAAACCCGATCCCCTAACCTGCCATATATAGCTGGTTAGGTCACAAGATCAAAAACAGAAACCCAAATCCACATCCCTGATGTCATCTTCAAAACTTTGCCTCGAGATGGTGTGTGATTCCTTTCACTACCATAAAATTCCCCTGGAAGCTCAAAGGCTACTCTACCAAAGGAAGGATTGCTCAAAGACTCTTGGTCAAGACACAAGCTCTCCTTCAAAAATCTCTTCGAGGCACATCGACTACAAAAGTCAAGCAACTCGTCGCTGTACCTCGAGGGGGCATTTGTTGACACCAAAAAAGTCACTTTGCCTCTTCAACATCAAGAAAGCTGCATGAAGTCGCAACCTGCCATAAATAGGCAATGCAATTTCTCCAAAAAATCAAATCTTGTCAGAATCAAACAAAAACTGCAAGATCCTTCAAGATAGCCAAGAGAAGAGTACACATGAAGTTTCGGGCCATTTCGACAACATTTGGCCTAACTTCACTTCTCCGACAGCTAAACGGGAGCTCTCGGCGGCGACATCATCGGAAACGTCAAAACTTCGATCAGAGCCTACAGATGACTCCAGCATGTCTCAAAAAGGCTCCATGCCAAATTTCAAGTCAAACCGACAACGTTTGACCCTCCATCAATGCTCGAGCAGCAAAATCAAGCCTCCCGGCTGCGGGAACCACCGAAGCCTTCGCTCATCAAACCAAGTGCATGAGTGGCTTCAACATGCTTCCAAAAGGCTGCACGTCAAATTTCAGGTCATTCTGACAACGTTTGACCAGGTTTCGATGCTCCGAGAGAAAATCAAGCCTACCGGCGGCGGAGCAACCCGGGACCATGACATCCAAAACGGAGCCCATGGAACGTCTCAAAATGACTCCAATAGGCTCCCCGTCAAATTTCAGGACAATCGGACATCGTTTGGCCACATATCAACGCTCGGCATTTTCCCCGCAGCAAAATCAAGTGAAGCATCGACGGGACCCCAAACGGCTTCAAAACTCAAACAAAAGCCTATGGTTGGTCTTATTTATTGCTCAGGAGGTTCCACCTCAAATTTCAGGTCATTCCGACATCGTTTGACCAAGTTTCAGCTTCTGGCGGAAAATCAGCAGCTCTACGCGACAAAGTCTTCGGCTTTCCCGGAAATTAGAAACTTTGCACTCTAAAAATGCAAGGATTCTCATCAGGTTTTCTACAGGGAAATCAAGCCAATAAATGAGAAGAAATGTCAGGAAAAATACAGAAGAAAACGGCGACAAAAAAGACCTCAAAACGACCGCAAAACGGGCTCCGAAGGGAAAAATTCCCCCAAGGTCGCAGGCCCCTGCGACCATGGCCCATGGTCGCCGGCGACCATGGAGGTCCGGGTCACCGGATTTTCCGCCGGTGACCCGTTTTTTCCGTCTTTTTTTCGCGTTTCGCGCACTTTGGCCCCTGTGGTTTCCTGAAAATGTGATTTTTAGTGCTTGAAATTGACTCATATCCTCCGACATCCGTCAAAATCACGGGTCAACTTCCAAAAGCATAAAATCATCATTGATCGCTCCAAGATCGCCAACCGGTCAACCAAAAAAAGTGCTCTTTCTGTCCGACCGATCGAGAAATCGACAAGACAGATGTCACCGGCCCGCTCTTAGCTATCAATGTCTGAAGTTACATGTTCATCCGATGTCGATCAGCATGAAGATCCATCGATGATCATCGCCAGAAGAATTCCAGAAGACACGGCACGGCCCGCGACTCTTCGGCTGCTCGTCGACCATTTAATGCGGTTAATTGACTAGCTTTATTACAGTCATTAATTCATTTCTTTGGACGGCCCAATCAGAAGCAAGCATTTGGGAGTTACAAGTCAATTGATTCATGGCATTTAAACCATGAAACTCCTCCCATTATGGTAATTAAGGTGATTAAAAGCCCTTAATCTCCATCGGCCAATCAGATTCAAGGAAAAAGGAGTTACAAAATCAAGAAATAAATCTTGTAACTCCTCTCATTAAAGCCATTAAGGCTCATAAACCCTCCTAAATGGCTACCAAAAGCCTATAAATAGGAGAGCATTCCATTGAAATGAAGATCAAAAGAAATCGAGATCGATCGATCGGAAAGAATCCAGAGCTCGTATCCAAAGAAAGAAAAAAGAGAGAAAAACTCTGCTGAAGTTCTGCACCGGCCACCACTACAAGGTGACAAAAGTCCCTTGGGGGGCACCCCCCCCCCCAAGGTCCTTGCCTTCTCCCGCTGCCTCCAATGGCTTAGACATGGCTTTTCAGCCCGTCTACTTAGCTTTTTATTGGACATAGGACCTGCTCTTGGTCTTTGTCCTCTAAAAATCTGAGGTTATAGCCAAGCCAAGCGAATCAAGAGCATCCTCTGTTCTCATCTGCATGGATGATGGCGAAGCCCATACATGACTTGCGACCGTCAATCTAAACGAGTCCCCCACAATCTCCTGAGAAGTTAGATCCTCCTTTTCTTGCTTTTCACTGTAGTTTGTATTTTTCTAAAAGAGACAAAAATCACAACTCTTGTCTTTTTCATTATTGATGAGAATTGTAAATCGGCTATAAACGCCAAAATCGGCTATAAATGCCAAACAAAATCGCCTTTCACGGCAAACTAAGAAAATGTCTCTTTTCTTAAATATATGCGCAATGGAAAACTTGAAAGAAGTTGATTTCCTTTTTACTTGCGAAGGTTGATCTCCGGATTACCACTTGCAATTCCAAGTAAAATAGAAAATCTGGCACACCCACACAAAGAAATGTTGATGCACGCTTCAGGCCCGCCAGGGCGCGAAAGGGCCAGACCCGACGGACTCCCACGTTCCGCCGACCCCGGTAGCCGCCCCACGGCGCCTCGGAGCGCGTTCCATCATAGGGTGTAACAGAAGAAGAAGATGCATAAAAAAAAAGTGGGGTGGCTCTCCTCTCTTTCAAAGGCCTTTTATAGCCTAGGGTTTCACAAGCCCCACAAAGCCTAGGGTTACCTAGGGTTTTAAAAAAAAAAAAAAAAAACAAACATAAGAGGAGTCCCACGCTAACAGGACTCTCCCAAAATCCTTCTCCTTAGGGCCTAGGCGGAACACAAGAAGCTGGCAAGGAGAGGAACGCGGCAAATAATCATTCGAATGGGAAAGAAGCCCGGATATTCAGAATGCCCCCCTTTCAAAGCTTCTTTGGGCGCGGGGCATTGAGGGGCAAATGATGAGTCAGGCCCGCCCAAGTGGCCCATTCCGTCATGAGCCAAGCCTGAATTAATGGAGATCCGTTTAATCCAATGGAGTCCGAGCTCAAACCCACGATGCCTGGCCACGTCACAGCAGTCCGGGTCGCTTCGGAAGCAGTCAGGCCACGTCCCGCTTTCACCAAGTCCTGCGGAGAATATCACAACTGCCTCACCAGTCGAGGACACCTCGAAGGCTCCTCGTAAACGGCGCTGTAAAGTCGTCCCTATCTGTTAGGGGAAGACTATAAAATTAAGAGCCTCTCGATACTTGAGGGGCAAGCAAGAATCTCTTTTCTACACTCTCTCCAAAGCTTGTAATTTCTGAAATACTTGAGAATTAATACATCCGGCGATCTTAGCCTTTCCGAAAGTGGACGTAGGTCACTGACCGAACCACTATAAATCTCATCTTAATTACTGCATTTATTACCTATTAATTGACCAGTGGTGTGCGAAGTCATTTTTTTGCATCATCAAGCTTAATTCTTTATTTAGATGGACCAATATTATTGGAGATTCTTTTTACCATTAGTTCTGCATTCTTAAAAAAAAGCGTACAATCAAAACCAATAGATAAAAAGAAACTTGACAACTGAGAACCGAGAGTGGATTAAATAAAAAAGACTAAATATTAAATAAACAAGATAACCCAGAAATTAGCATTTCACATTCTAAAATAAAAGAAAAAAGTCATATATTCAAAACAAACAAAAATACTTGAAATTCTTTAGATTAGTTGCACTTAGACATTGAGACCCATTAACACTCAAATGGTATCGCCTTGATAGAAATATGATGATATTGAGAGTTTCTTAATGGACAAAAAGTATGATGGAGAGTCCAAATCATAGAAAAAAATTTATTTGGAAAATTCCAATATTTTGTATTTTTTTTAATCAAAGAATCAATTTGACTATGGAAATAACACAGAATAAGGTGAAAGTTTGAGGTATCCCATAAATAGCAAGGATGTTTATCTTAATGATTGTGATTTTTAATAGATGTGGTCTATCGTAGTATTACACTCTATTTACATCAAAATTTACAAAAGTTAAAGTCACACACACAAAAAAGAAAAAAAACCGAACTCTACCATTTCTCTCTCGGCGAGCATGCACGGTAGCACATCAGTTACATGAAAAGTTTCCCACCTCCTCTTTAGCTCCATGCTGTTGTCACGAGTTTTTCTTTTTTCAATAATATTGTCATTTTTTTATTAATTGTGAAATTTATTATTTTTGTTGATCAATTTCATATATTATATATTCATTTGAGTTTAGTTTTATTGTAAAATGATTGTCATAGAAAATCATATAAAATAATTGTTTCAAAAGTTTAATCACCTATGCTTAAAGTACAATGCATAAGTATGAAAATAATAACAACAGTATTTATAGGAGTCAATATTCTAAAAATATGGTTACTTTTATAAATACCTTGTAGATAAATTCCAATTCCCGGTCAATATTCCAAAGTGGGGCTGGGTCCCTTCCTCATTAACTAATTTTAAGTTTTTGTTGATAACTATTAACAAAAAGATGCTCTGTGGTGTAGTAGAGGGTTTGCCCCGACCTAACTGATTTAAATTTGATTTGAACTGCTGATATGATGAGTAGATCTATTTTAAGAACCATAGATTTGAGCATATAATCACATGTGGCTACTTCTTGTCCGAGATCTAGATCTAGTAATTATAGAACTCGATCTTCAAATTTCTGAAAATAGTCCGAATCCAAATACACACAGGTTCTCCAATTACACTGTGGTTCCACGTACTCTAACTTGTTTATATCAAGCCTAGATCCAGCATAAGTATAGCTTGTACCAGCTCATTTATCTCACACTAAATATAATTTTGTCCAATGGGCTGACCTAGGCTTTTCTTGGGTACTCCTGCCAAGATGGAAAGCATGCTGAGGCCAACGTAGTGATGGAAGCATGGGGCCCTATCAAATCAAAAATTTCTTGATCGGTTCATTTGAAGATGAAAACACGATGGAGACAACAAAACGATGAAAGAACTCAATTGATGGGGCTCACCATGATTTTCATTGCCTGAGAAGCTCCACCAGCACCTGTGAAAACCTTGCTTTCGATCATTTAGTAAGTTCGTTTTTTTTACCATATTTCATGTAAGTCTTTTTAGAGAATTTTGAAATTTTCAAACATGGTGGAATTCCTAAATGCTCTCTTATACTTGAGCATCCAGAAATTTCACGAAAAGGCGGGAATGCTTGAATCTCCAAAGGTCATTTGAGACCTTTTAGGTGGCTGGAATTTTGAGATGCTTATGAAAAAAACACAGCATTTGCAAATGTCACATTAATTATGTAAAAAAAAAAACCCCAATATTACGAATTTCTGTCAGAAATTCTAGTAAAGAAACAGGCCCTTAGTGTTCATGGGCCAGATCAGGTTGGGACTGAAGCATGTCCAAGTGGCTTGAATCAATGTGGTGGGTGAAACAACAAGATTTGGTTCAACCCATTTGATAAATATAAAGAGTTAGTTATGTTGAATATATTGGCTGGACTGGGCCTCTAGCAAGCATAGGCCCATCTCCGATGAAGTTGACTGCCGGTTTAGAAAGTTAGGCCTGAGTTTAGCCACAAGCCCAACAAATGCAATCCAAATCCTGGCTAATTCTATCTGTTCAAAGGTTGGGCTTAGGCTAGCCCAGCCCATGAGCCCATCTAGAAAGCCTGATTAAATCTGAAGTGATTTACTATAGAAGGAATGATCTTCTCCTAGGTTTAATTTAAACACTTTTCCAATAATTGGGATGTTAATCTTGGTTAAAATGACAAAAACTTTAGTAGTGTTTTCTCACTGACCCATTGAACTTGATCTAAACAAGGTTAGAACGAAGGAATTTTATCTCTTTATGAAAGAATACAGTTGAGAGTGATTGACCAATATCCTTGAATGGATGGAGATGGTTTGTTGCAAAATGGCTGACCTTTATTTGTAATTGTTAATAACATGAGGTTCGATGGGAAAGGTTTTGTAGTTTTTTTTATCCCAGAGACATAGCTTTCAAGAATACATACTTCTCTCCTCTGATATTTTCCTCTCTCTAGTTCTGATGAAAAGGAAAGCTTTCAAGAATACATACTTCTCTCCTCTGATATTTTCCTCTCTCTCGTTCTGATGAAAAAAAAAGATACCATTCTAGTGCTCCCCAGAATAATAAACCAAAGAAGGTGTCCATCGTGACGTAGAAGGGGAAATCCAGATGGACGGTCTTGATTAAGATTATCAATGGGTTATCTGATTATCCAGATTTCTGAAGTCATCAATTTTGGTAAAACTAGTCAAGGAACTTTTTCTCCAATCAATGAAGAAAATTGGGTCCAGATTCAAATACAAGCATATAATGTCAAGAAGAAACATATCTATGTTGTGATGGATTTGGATTCAAGAGTCAATAAAATTTGTATCATCTTTCCGTGTGTGGGGGCTTACTTCCCATCTGTGTGGGCTTTCTTTCCATGTGTGCGGGCTCCTTTCCCACTTGAGTGGGTTGTCGTACTGTATTTACGTGCGGGCTCTCAATTGGGCCCCAGCCCCCCTAGCTGGGTTACCCCCTTTTGTTTTTTGGTATCATCTTTCATTCTTGAAAGTCCGTAGACGAGTAGGTCTATTTTGAAGAAGTGTTGTTACACCCTGACCCGAACTAATCATGATTAAGGCTAATTAATTGGGATTAGTGTTAATAAAGCATGAATAATTGGGTTAATGAAGGTTAAAGACCAAAGAGAGGCAAATTAGTCTCCAATGATGCATTAAGCATAATGGAATGAATTTGAATGGGATTGAGTTGGTTAAGATGAGTTTAGACTCAAACAAGGTAGGCTAAGGACTTTTTCGTAAATACGAGTTTTCATGTATTTCGTCAAATACGGAAATTCTTGATACCAACGTGTGTATCTCAAATAGTACGTTAACTTTCATAATAGGCGCGATTCCATTTGACCTCAAATGGACTAAATGAGGCTTCATTTGACTCAAAATGTAATAAGACTTAATAAGAGGGGGATTTAGTGTGAGAGATGCTTATATTAGAATGAGATAGCCATTCATTCATTTTCACCTTCAAACAAACCCTAGACACCCTTCCTCTTCTTCCTATTCTATTTTCTATCCATCTAGTGTGAAGATTGGAAGCTTTGCCAAGTGATTGGAGTGAAGTTGGACTACTCCATCCATCTTCATCGTCTTCATCAAGTCATTTTCCCCCACTGTTGGAGTGTAGAGCTTGAGAAAGGTCTCAAGATTTCTCTCATTGAGCTCCAAGTAAGTACTTGGAACTTTTAATGAGTTTTCAAGTGGTAATGAGTGATTAGGCATTGGGTTCTAGCATAAATAACTTATGAGTTGTGTTTTTGGTGTTTTCATGATTAGGGTTTGAAATTTGGGGTGTTTTCATCTCAAAGCAAGCTAAGCAAGAGGACTTGGAGTTAGTTGACTTCAAGAGGCAAGTATAAGCATTACTTGTGATTAGTGTTAATCATTGTAGAAGTGCATAGAGTTTTGGCTTTTGTGCATTTTCCGTTTGATTTTGGAATTATTTATGGATTTAATGAGATGGTTAATGGATGATTAGAATTAGTTTTTTGGGAATGAATGTTGTATGAGGAGGGATCAGGAGGTTCCAGTGTCATTGCAGGTTGTGGTATGTGATGGAGGAAGAAGAGTAGAAGAAGAGAGAGAGCATCAGAAATTAGCCCCTAAATGTCATTGCCAGTACGTTAATTGTGAGTGAAAAATCGGCCAATCGATCGGACCTAACGGAATGGATTTTGGATTTTTGCATGGACTTGGAGTACTCCTTGTGAGTATAAATGCCCCCTAAATTAGTTTTAGGACTAATCATGGGGTAAATTAAGAATGTTAAGAATTAAGGATAATGAAGGAAGAATTTCATAGTTAATTAATTGTGGACTAAACTTCCATGGGTGTTAATTACAGGAACTAGAATGCACACATTAAAAATACTAACGTGATGTTCATCGAGAATAACACGTGCATTTGGTAACCAATGGTTACACCTAAATGTTTGTTTAGATTCGAGATAGAATTAAGTGGAATCATAAATAATTAGAAATTCCCTCATTGTATCGTTATGTTCCAGTCTAATGAGATTGGTATTACTATTATTCACTTCCTTTGTTATGAAGAGAATTATAGAGTTGAATTGAATCCAGAAATGGATTGCTTATTGGAAAGTATTGACCCTTGAGACTGGCACTACCTAGCTATTGTATTAGAACTCTAAATGAGTTCAATGAATTAATAAATGAAACAAATGACTATTCCTACTGCAGTAGATGGATTTGGAGGCGTTCCGGAGCTTCGTGGCAATGCCAGCTGTCCCTGGCCCGGACACTGGTAAGTCTCACAATTTCCGATCATATCTATGGGTATTGATTGATGCCTTCCATTTAGAAGATGAATCATTCCTTTGAAGGAAGATGGTAAATGAAATGAAATGCAATGGAATGAAATGAAATAAAATGGAATGAAATGAAACTGAATGCTATGGTAGTGACCACCTTATACATGTCTACAGGATTGACTTTTATGTTCACATATTGTTATTGTAGGAAATTTCTAGACTTGCCTAGAATTGGAGTTGTTACTAATAGATTGAATGAGTTTAGTTTCTGGATTAACATGCTATTACAAGATCTGTTTATACATTGTTGAACCGTCGTGTTCATTTGTGTTATTGATGGCATTACAGGCCCGATTGCCCTTCTCGGTCCAGCAGCGACCCAAGAGGCAGCGGAGGAGACCGCTCCGGTTCCTCCAGGAGGATTGAATGAATGGGACGAACATGATACTATCTGATATGGATATCCGAGTGCGAAAAGGAGTTAGAACATTTTTGAGAAAATGTTTTGAGGATTTATTTTGTGTAATCATTTTGAAATGTAACTAATTGTCTTTTGTATAGCATTTTGGATATGCAGTAATTGATAAACAATGATGGAACGATACATGTATGAAGGAAATTATTTTGGTATACATGTAAATCGTAATTGATATTGTCAAATATATATGTTTCTGTAAATTTGTGTATTTGACAGGTAAATTGAGAATGTTATCCCTTGTGGATTCCATTTTAACTTCGGTTAATTCGGGATTTACGGGAGTAAATATGGGCACACGGCCTGGGATTATTGGACCTCGGGCCCGGGTCGTGACACACTTATTGTATGGTATCAGAGCTAAGTTAAGGACAAAGGAAAACTCAAAAGACTTAGAAAACTGTAAGCACGATGTGAGGAACGTTGAGTTGTGTACAAATCTACTTCCGGATTTGGGTTATTGCTTTTACTACATGTGATGTTTATGGAATGGAAGGGTAGAGATGTGTATCTTACCTTCCTTATTGTTTTAGATGGCATCTGGATCGGGGAGCGATAACTTTGTTGAAGTTGTCGTCAATGATAGTACTACAGCTTCTCCTCAAATATCGGATGCTGATTCGAGAATGATTACTATACTGGAGCAGTTAGTAAGGAGCATGGTTTAAAATCTCGGTCTCGGTCGCGGTATCGGCCCGACCGAAAAACCAATATGATATCGATATCAGTCGCGGATATCGGTCCGTCGCGGTCGTCGCGGTGTGAATTTTTTTAATCCAAAAAAATTTGCAAAAATATCCAAAAAATCCAGAATATTAGAAAATGCTGGAATACAATATTTTTTTTCCATTAGTAACAATAATAAATCAAAATCTCAGTCACCTTAAGTTATGAGTCCTATCTATGTCACAGTTCGCTATCTTCTTTAGTATTTCATATAATACAACCATTATTGATGCTCATGATCAATTTATTAGTGTAAAATATAAGAAAATAAAGATAACATATCAATCATCATTTAATGCTAACTCAATCATCAAATAAGTTGTGAAATTCAAGACCCTGAAGATGAAACGTTAAAATCAGAAACATAATAGTGAGATAGATAAATCATAAAGCACTTGGGCATGAAAAGGTTCATGGTTCACCTGAAATTAGAGGGGACTTGTACTAGGGAGAGATTGATGAGTATGAGTGTATGACAGATTGACAGCCTAATTCCAAGTGGAATGTCGACTTGGCTCAATATCATCATCATCATTTCTTCGGTATTGGCTAAAAAGATATGCTCCATACTGTTGGCTCCATACTGTTGCGCAGCACTACCATAGCCATGACCATATTCATATTCTTCTTGATAAGATGATGAACTATCCTGATCTCCTGTGGATTGAGATGGCTGGTTGTAGTCAAATGGCATGAAATAGGCATGAGGGGTATATAAAGGTCGTTGGCTAACTGGTGGGTTAAGCCTCTCTTGCTCAATTAACATCTGTTCAATAGAAATAATCGGTGTTGGAGAAGGGGGTACCCAATTAGGGTCATATGAATAACCCTCATGCTGTCCATACATGGCACCTTGTTGGCCAACATAACCCCCATGCTATCCATACATGGCACCTTGGCCAACATAACTCCCATGATGACCATGAGTATCGGCGCTACTACTACCCCCTGCCTCAGTCTGTCCAACATGTCTGACATAGCCACGGCGAGGATCTAACTCAGTAGCATCAGGAAAATGCTCAACTGTCTCATAAGTGACAGGCTTATAATCTCTATAATGACCCTCATCCCTGGGAGAGTCAGGTGGAATTCCTGCTGATGATGAAGAAGTAGAAATACTTGACTCACTCTCCTCATCCACCTCCTTTCCCATTGGCTCACTTGTATTAGGTACGCGCCCCTGCTGCATTGTCAAGTTTATTTCTTCTATCCTTTCTGCGGCCCTCACTGGGTCAGGCCTATCCCTAGTCAAATCCTGCATCAACTCCTCAAACTCCGGGTCTTGGTCTAACAACGGTTCTTCTTGTTCTTCCAGCCATTGACCTAACACAGTATCCTCATCTGAAAAGATATAGTCCAAATCAATTGGACAGAAATAATCTCAATGATCCTCAAACTGTCTTCTCCTTCTATTTCTACTCCGGAGCTTGAGGTTGTTGTGGATGTAGACCAATTTATTTAGCTTCTGCATTGTAAATCTATTTCTTAGTTTAGTGTGGATAAATGAGAAGGTGCTCCAGTTTCTTTCACAATTGGAAGACGACGTAGTTTGACTAAGGACTTTAATAGCAATCATCCTTAGTGCAGGAGCACTCTCTCCATAATTCAACCACCATTCAGCTGAAAAAAAATAGAAATGATATTAGAGTTAATAAAATAATAGTAAGTCATTTAATAATATATAGATGACATTACAATCAATACCAGGATAGGTCTATGTGATAGCTCTCCACGTAGTCGTCGTTCCAAAGCTTCCAGCACGTACGTTGTATATGTCAATCTGAAGACATTAATGTAGAAAAATAAATTAGAGAAATTACAATGTTATATACTTTTTTCCTTAATTATCCTACTTCCTACCTGATTAGTAGCCCAAATTGCTTCATCTGTACTCTCTGCCAGTCTTTTAATTACATTTTTTAGTCTCACACGGATTTCACCAGATATGTGTCCATCCGTAAATTGGGGATGATGGACCCGAAAGGAATCTTCCGTCCTCTCCCTCCGCACCCCGGGGGCTGACCTGGGTCTCGGCGGAGGAGGGAAGATCTCGGGCATCAACATTTTTGTACGGGTATGCCAGATTTACTTTCTACTTGAAATTTGGAATAGTGATAATCCGGAGATTCACCTTCACAAGTGGAAAGGAAATCAATCCTTTTTTCTAACTTTTCAAATTGCATTAATATTAAGAAAAGAGACAAGTTTTTAGAATGCCGTAAAAGGCGTTTTGTTTGTTTGCCATGAAAGGCGATTTTGTTTGTTTGCCGTGAAAGGCGATTTTACAAAACTCATCAAATATGAAAGACAAGAATTGTGATTTCTTTTTGTCTCTTTAAGAAATACAAACTACAATAGAAAAGGAAGAAAAGGGATCTAACTTCTCAGGAGATTGTGGGGACACGTTGAGATCGACGGTCGCAAGTCATGTATGGGCTTCGCCATCGTCCTTCAAATGAGAACATGTGATGCTTTGATTCTTTGGCTTGGCTCCTAACCTTGGTTTTTTAAAGGACAAGGACCAAGAGGAGGTCCTATATCCAATGAAAAATCAAGTAAACGAGCTGAAAAGCCACGTTTAGGCCATGTTGGAGAGGGAGGTGACCTTGGGGGGGTGGCCCCCCAAGGGACGTTGATCACCTTGTGGTGCTTCTGGGAGCAAAGTAGCAGGACTTCGTCTCTCTCTTGGATTTTCTGGTTTTTTCAAAACTTGCACTTAGGATCTCTTCTCTTTTTTTTCTTCCTCTTGGAATGGACCTCCTTTTATAGGCT
This sequence comes from Umbellularia californica, assembly GCA_028538565.1. Taxonomy (NCBI): domain Eukaryota; kingdom Viridiplantae; phylum Streptophyta; class Magnoliopsida; order Laurales; family Lauraceae; genus Umbellularia; species Umbellularia californica. The sequence continues at coordinate 30,561,557 of JAPQWN010000007.1, forward strand.
TTTGGTAGCCATGAGGTGTCCATTGGCATTGATGGCCATGATGAAGGAATTGACGAGGAGTTACAAATTGATTTTGTAACTCCTTTTTCAAGGCTTGTGATTGGCCGATGAGGGTAGTGGGCATTTAATCACCTTTATGCTTCATGATGATGGGAGTTTCATGGGTTTAATGCCATGATTGCTTGGATTTGTAACTCCCAAATGCTTGGTTCTGATTGGACCGTCCAAAATAATGAGTTAATGACTGCTTTAATGGGTCAATTAACGACATTAAGTGGTTGCCAAGGCATGTGAAGAGTCGCGGGCCGCGCTGTGCCTTTTGAGATTCTTCTTGCGATCATCACAGGTAGATCCACGCACTGTTTGATGTCGGATTGCGATGCAGTTTCAGACATTGATTGATGTTGGCGGGCCGGTGACATCTGTCTTGTCGATTTCACGATCGGTTGGACAGAAAGTGCACTTTCTTGGTCAGCCGGTTGGCGATCTTGAGGCGATCGGTGATGATTTCATGCTTTTGACGGCGGATCCGAGATATCGACGAAGATCAGTCGTTTTCAAGCATCAAACATTGGATTTTCAGAAAATCACAGAGGCCAGAACACCCGAAACGCGAAAACCATCGAAAACAGACACTTCGGCGCAAAATCCGGCGACCCGGATTTCCAGGGTCGCCGGGCGACCATGCACCCAGGGTCGCCGGCAACCATGGGGCTTCGGCCCGTTTGGTCGCCGAGCGTCTTTTTCGGCCGTTTTTTCGTCTTTTTCGTCCCTTTTTTCTTCTGTATTTTTCTTGACATTTTTCCTCAATTCTTGACTTGATTTTCTTGAAGAAATCTTGACGAGAACCCTCGCGAAATTGGAGCACAAAGTTTCCTATTTTTCGAGAAAGTCGAAGACTTTGTAGCCGATTTTCCGTCAAGCGTCGGAATGACCTGAAAATTGAGGTGAAGCTTCTTGAACAGTGGATAGGACCAACCATGGGCTTTTATTTGAGTTTTGAAGCCGTTTGGGGTCCCATCGATGCTTCACTTGATTTTGTTGCGGGGACAATGCCGAGCTTTGATATGTGGTCAAACGATGTCCGATTGACCTGAAATTTGACGGGGAGCCTATTGGAGTCATTTTGAGACATTCAATGGGCTCCGTTTTGGATGTCATGGTCCCGGGTTGCTCCGCCGCCCGTAGGCTTGATTTTCTCTCGGAGCATCGAAACCTGGTCAAACGTTGTCGGAATGACCTGAAATTTGATGTGCAGCCTTTTGGAAGCATGTTGAGGCCACTCATGTATTTTGTTTGATGAGTGATGGCTTCGGTGGTTGCCGCCGCCGGGAGGCTTGATTTTGTTGCTCGAGCATTGATGGAGGGTCAAATGTTGTCGGTTTGACTTGAAATTTGGTATGGAGCCCTTTGGAGACATTCTGGAGTCATCCGTAGGCTTTGATCAAAGTTTTGGTGTCTTTGATGATGTCGTCGCCGGGAGCGCTTGTTTAGGTGTTGGAGCAGTGAAGTTAGGCCAAACGATGTTGGAATGGCCCGAAACCTCAGGTGTACCCCTCTTTTAGCTGTCTTGAAGGACCTCTCAGTTTCTGTCTGATTCTGACAAAATCTGATGCTTGAAGTAGCCTTGCTTATTTTTAGCAGGATGCAGCTTCAGGAGGCTTCTTGATGTTGAGGAGACATATTGACTTTTTTTGTGTCAACAGGGGATTAAAGAAGTATCCTGTAAAACCAATGAATTTTAGTCATTGATAAATTAATATAGTGAGGAGAGACTAGAGATTTGAATACAACAATTCAAGTATTAATGGAAATAGCCTTCACTTACCAGCAGTGTGTAAATCATGTTTCAATTGTCGTCCCCATCGATCGTCGGTGATCTTCCAATACTTTTTATAATATCTACAATCTGCTTGAATAGCCAGCTTTGATCTCTCCATGGCCTCATGTAAGAAGCCCATTGTTGGCTTATCATTGCCATCAACCAATCGAAGAACCTTTATTAGGGGATCAAAAACATTCAAAACACCCTTCACATGAGGCCAAAATTTGTTGGACTCAATTATTTTACATACTTCAAGAGTAATGGGACTTGGCCTCTTTCCCCATTTTGAATTCAGGAACTCATGTGATTTTATCAATTGGAGAAGTCCTTCTCTATACTTGTAAACACTTTCGATAGCAATGAAGTGGGTGGCAAATCTAGTGATGTCAGGCCGTAGTAATTCATGGTTGTCTGTATATGTTTTCAACATGGAAATGAGTCTATATGACTGATAAAAAAAAATTGTAATCTTCTTTATCTTACCAATCACTTGCTGCATGACTTTTCCTTTTGCAATCTCTTCAAGCATTAAATCCAGCCAATGTGCTGCACATGCAGACCAGAAAATCCTTGGCCTTTGTTTCATAAGCATCATTCCTGCGGCCTTCATGTTTGCAGCATTGTCAGTAACAACCTGAATTACAGAATCTGCCCCAACTTCTTCAATCACCTCATTCAATAACTTATTAATATATTTTGCATCTTGGATGTAATCAGTTGCATCAACTGATTTGATAAACACTGTGCCCATAGACGAGTAGACTAGAAAATTCAAGAGATGACGATGTGTGATGGTCGTCCACCCATCGCACATTTGTGTGCAACCTCTTTCCTTCCATGCCCATTTGAAAGTTTGCACCCAAGCTTGCAACTCTTCATACTCTTTCTCAACACAGACATGTCCAATCTCATAAGGGGTGGGTGCCTTTATACGTGAACCATGTTCTGCAGCTGCATCTAACATGGTGGTGAAATAAGGAGAAGATGCCTTGTTGGGTGGAATGCCTCCATCCCAAAAAAACTTCCCAGTGGCTCTCACTAGATGTTCTCTTGCTTTACTAAACTTGCCCTTTAATGCTTTCGTAATGCTGGGCTGCTTTGATGTTGGTTTTCTATAAGCGAATGGGTCAGTTGGCCCTACCACATCCGGCCTACGAGGTGCATGTGTAGGAGGTCTTTCAATATCCTCAATGTCTGGATCTTGACGCGGTTGTTTTTTACTAAATGTCCGACGCAAACTCGCTCCCCCAAGTCCGGATGACCCATCCTGCTCATATTGGCTACCTCTAGTAGCTGCTTCATATTGCATTCTTCTCTTCTTTTCCTCCTCCTGAAGGGACCTCACACTTTCTCTCCTAGCCCTCCTCATTTCCGGGTCTTCATCGTCATCATCTGAGGAACCAAATACTTCTTCTCTGCATGCATCAAGTTCCTCAGTTCTTCTTCTTTCTTGTACAACTTTTTTTTGTGCAGATGCATTAAGGAGCTCCTGCATTTCAGCTCTCACATTTGGTGGCACTTTATTACATTTTAGCACCTGTCCTGATACATGTGCCGAATGTTGTTTCAATCGAGTAATCCCGCAATTGAGCACTCGTCCACAATAATTACATTTTACTTTACTTTTACTTCCGACTGCTTCACCATGGCTCCATTCCGGATCTATGTTACGCACCATTTTGTTTCTATAAAATAAGAAATTCATGTAATAGTAATACTCTAACAACAATTATTTTTAGGAAAAAAAACTTAATAAAATCATTTTCAAAATCCTAAATATATAGATCTAGCATGAAAGTATGTAGATTAATCATTTACACACCATACAATGATCATGAATCATTAAAAGAACATATTTATGATGAAATCCCCAAAAAATGATATATTATAATTCAAATATTAAAAAATTCGAAAATAAAATAATTAAAATAAAAATCTAAATCATGTTTATGACTATGAGTAGATGTAGATCTATCATCTACACACTATTAATAAGCCTTTGGTATGAGGTAACAAGTAACAATAATTATTTTTAGGAAAAAAAATAATAAAATCATTTTCAAAATCCTAAATATATAGATCTAGCATAAAAGTATGTAGATTAATCATTTACACACCATACAATGATCATGAATCATTAAAGGAACATATTTATGACGAAATCCCCAAAAAAAATGATATATTATAATTCAAATATTAAAAAATCCGAAAATAAAATAATGAAAATAAAAATCTAAATCATGTTTATGACTATGAGTAGATGTAGATCTATCATCTACACACTATTAATAAGCCTTTGGTATCACAAATATTCTAACAAGTTACAAGTAACAACAATTATTTTTAAGAAATTTTTTTTTAATAAAATCATTTTCAAAATCCTAAATACATAGATCTAGCATAAAAGTATGTAAATCAATCATTTATACACCATACAATGATCATGTATCATTAAAAGAACATAGTTATGATGAAATCCCCAAAAAATGATATATAATAATTCAAATATCAAAAAATCCGAAAATAAAAAAAATTGGAAAAAAAAGTTCAAAATCATGTGTATGAGTAGATCTAGTATGAAAGTATGTAGATCTAACTTCTAAATGAAGAACACAACACAAATGACAAACCTAATGATTTCTATACTTCATCTAAAAAATAAAATAAAATAAAAACCACATGATAAAATACTTTGGGTTGATTTTCTCATACCTTAGATAATATTTTCTTCAAAAAATTAATGTGGGATTTGAAAATATTGAAGAGGGAGTAGGGCTGGCTGGGTTGCTGCTATGGGTGGAGAAGAGAAGAGAAGAAGATGAAGATGGGGAAAAAGTAGCAAAAAATAGGGTTTTGAATCATTTTATACCATCTCAGCCGATATTTTGAAAATATCGGCCGAGATATCGGTTCACAGTGAGTTCATCTCGTATCGGCCGAGATATCGCGATTTTTTGGGGATATTTAACAGAATCCGATATCTCAGCGAGATATCGGATCGGTATCGATCGATATTTTATACCATGGTAAGGAGCCACGAGGCACAAGCGGCTATGCAAGCTCAGCATAGAGAGCAAATGGCCAAGAGCCATGAGGCCCAGATGGGTATGCAAGCCCAAATTGCCTCCTTATTACCAATGCAGAATCAGACGCAAGCTCAGATATAGGCTCAATTGCAGGCTTAACTTGTAGCACCGGTTCAACCACCTCCTAATGTGGGGACGCAGGTGGTAGTGCAGTCTAAGGAAAAGGATCCTAATGTCCTTTATGAGCAATTCTGGAAGAGAGGAGCTCCTGAATTCTGCGGCTCCGAAGATATCGTGCTGGCAGATGAATGGTTAGAACACACCGGTGATGTGTTTGGTACTATAGTCTACACAAGAATACAGAGGGTATTACTTGCCACTTTCATGCTTAGAGAGGAAGCAAAAACGTGGTGGAAAAATATGAGTGATACTCTCTTGGAAGCACCCGGAGATGACATTTAGGAAACCTTCAAGGAGCAGTTTAGAAGGAAGTTCGTGCCAAAACACATCCAACAGAGGAAGGAATCAGAATTCCTGAATCTGAAGCAAGGACAGATGACTGTGTCGGTGTACGTGCACACTTTTCTGCAATTGTCTAGGTATGCTACTGACTTGGTAGATACCGAGGCAAAGAGGGTGAAGAGGTTCCTTCATGGTTTGAACCCCACATACAAGAAGACGGTAGTTTCATCTAATAAGCCCACTACGTTTGGTGAAGCAGTTGATAGAGTCTTTACGGCTGAAGAAGTGCACAGAGAAGAAATGACTGAGAATTCAAAGAGGAGTAGCAGTGGCACCACTGGCTCCTGGTTTAAGAAAGGAGAGGGCAGCATAAGAATAAGAACAAGAGGTAAAAGTTCGCTGCAAGAACGGAGAATAGACCAGTCTGTGAGACTTGTGGCAGGGCTCATAGGACCGAGGCATGTTGGAGGACTACTGGAGCATGTCTAGCCTGTGGTTCCTTGGAGCACAGAATGGCTTAGTGTCAAAGAGGCAGGAGAGATAACAGAGTTCCATATCAGTAGCCTGCTCATGGACAAACAGTGATTCTTGCCCCTCCACAGCAGTTGGCGTTACCAGCTCCTCCTAGGCAGCAACAACCTCCACGTCAAGTCTAGCAATGTCTATGGCAACTTGTTGGGATTGGTGTATGCCCTAAAGCCCACTAACTTCACTTTCATCTTCTGTTACTGGATACTTATTGGTTTATTAATGAAATGACTATTTTCTTTTTAAACATGTATATATGTATGGTTATATAAGGCCCATTGTTTCTAGTAAATGAATTATGTGTGTAGCGGCTACACACAGATAGGTCTAATTCATGGACACCGGAAACAACAGATTTGTTCATAACTGAGAGATGGAGTTGAGCACTTCATCTTGGTATAAGTTATAGTGAGATACTCTCCTGCATTCAGGGTGACTTACCTAGGTCATGGGAGGTCTTTTCCGGATCTATCTCATTAGTGCATATGTCATGCATTGAACAGGACCATTGTGGGTGTGATCTCTAAAATAGTACTATCACTGAGAGAGATCAAGTTACCTCGTGCTAGTGAGTGACCAATGCTCTTAATCTTGAACATTTGTGGATGAATTGACGAAGTCAAGTTCTTGTGCTTTAATTCACTATGGGTGAGATCCTTCACATGGGTCAACAGCTCTGTGTTTTAGGTACTTGGGCTTGATCAATTAGGACGTGCAAATGTAATATAGAATCTATGCCATCTAGTGATGGATTGATCGTCCTCTTAGAATTATCCAATTGATCATCAAAATCTAAGATCTTAGTAAATGGATGTTCCATATGGATATTGAACTTGTGGGTCGCTCCCTGGACCAAGAGAATGATATCTGCATGATGATCAAGTCTAGGATATGAAGTTCTAAGGTTGAGATGTAATCGAGAAGGTTGATAGTACATCAGATAACCTGACTTGATTATGGATGTTACATAGAGGGGCACTTAGGTCATTTCACTTAGTAGGTCAAAGACAACAGTCATTTCCTGACGAGCTTATTATTAAATATTTGTCCCTGGAGTGCAACCTTAATTCTCTAGTGGAATGAGTTAAGGTTAAAATGGGCTTAATGTTGCTATGAGTTTAGCAAGGACATTTTGGTCATTTTGGGAGCCAAGGGCAAATATGTCTTTTGGTCCCTTATCTAGTCACTTTCCTATATTGGCATGGTTTACTAATTTGTTTAGTTGAAATGTGGTTGAATTATTTTTATGGAAAAATAATTTTGAGTTTAAATTCAAATAGGCCTTTGATGGCATGCATGAATTTAATTCTAGACAAATTATTAAAATGTGGGCCATGGTGTGGTTACAAAGGTGTGGGACGTCCAACATAGGGATTTCTTAGTGTGGGGTCTCCAACTTTGAGTAGGTCTCTCTACTTGGAAGGTTGGATTCCTCCTTGGATAAGTATTCCTATAATAAAGTTTCATTTTTATTAGAAACTTGATATTAGTAAGTGTTGCTCAACTAGAATTACTAATTGCTAAGTTTAAGGGATATTCATCATAGTTTCCTTTTCTAATTTGGAATGTATCTAAGAGGAAATTAATCTTAGGATTGAGCTTTCCTTTTAGGACTTCTAAGAGAATTAGTAGGAGAAACATAATGGGAAAGGATTCTTTGTATTTTATTTAAAAGGAGGAAGGCATCCTTTGGGAAAAAATAAGAAGAAGAAAAATCCCACACGTCCAGCCCATTCTCTCTTCTTTTTGAGGAGATTTCCATCACATATGATTCAGAAAACCCTTCTACAAATCTAGATTAAGATCCCACAATCTTAGCCAATCAGATTTGGAAGTGAAATAGAGAAGAAGATCAAAGGCTATACTACTGCAGAAAATTCCAGCAACCTGTTGATTAATTGCAAGTCTGAGTTCAGCCCTTTAAATCAATTTTTCCAGAGATTTGAAGCTTCCATATCATCAAGGTATTAGTCTTCTATAATCTCCTTTAATTTTACATATGTTGATCATGATTCGGTGGAGTTTTTATGCGATTTTCTATGGCTGTTTTTCCGCTGCACATTGCTGATATCAGATTTGAAAAAATCTGTCATTGTTCATCAAGCCATGGACGTCCCTTGCATGGGATGCACCAGATCTGAATCGCAAGTTCTTTCACAACTGAGGCAACAACCACAGCAGAATAGGGCACAGCTTGTAAGAAGAGCCTATGCGGTAAATAGAGAACAAGCAGAGGTTGCCACCAATGTGGTTGAAGGTACAATTCTAGTAGACAATAGACCTGCAATTGCTTTATTTGACCCAGGGTCTACTCATTCATTCGTAGCACCCTCATTTTGTTGTGATATTCAAGAGCGAGTTATGCAATTGCCTTATGATTTTGTTGTAACTACTCCATTAGGAAAACGAGTAGTGTGTGAGTTGTACATTCCCCAATGTAGTGTGAAAATTTGGGAATTATCAATGCCAGCTGATTTGGTGTTATTAACAGTGAACGATTTTGAAGTGATATTTGGCATGGATTGGCTTGCGAAGCACAAGGCTTGTTTAGACTGTTTCCGCAAAATCATCACTTTTAAAGTGGATGAGGCCAATGCCAGTGTGATGTTTGAAGGAGTTCGGAAGAAGTATGATATGAGGCTTGTTTCAACACTCAAGGCTGAACGGCTGATGCATAGCAATTGTGAAGGATACATTGCATTTATTTCTGAGAAGAAGCCTGTACCGGAGTTAAAGGACATCCCTGTATTCTGTGAGTTTCCAGACGTGTTTCCAGATGAAGTGCCGGGTCAACCTCCAGCAAGGGAAGTAGACTTTACTATAGAACTTGTGCCGGGTACCGCACCAATATCAAAGGCACCGTGTAGAATGGCACCATCGGAATTGTTTGAACTGAAGAAACCGATACAATATCTGCTGGACAAAGGTTTTATCCAGCCAAGTGTCTCTCCTTGGGGAGCACCTGTACTGTTTGTGAAGAAGGATGGTACCCTTCGTATATATATATTGACTATAAGCAAATAAATCAAGTGACAATCAAGAATAAATATCCATTGCTTAAAATCGATGAGTTGTTTGATCAACTCCAAGGTGCAGCTTACTTTTCCAAGATTGATCTTAGATATGGATATCATCAGATTCGAGTTAAAGATCAAGATGTACAGAAGACAGCATTTAGGACTCGATATGGCCACTATGAATTCTTAGTAATACCTTTTGGTCTAATAAATGCACCTGCAGTTTTTATGGCCTTAATGAATAGAGTTTTTGCTTCGTACCTGGACCAGTTTGTCATAGTCTTCATTGAAGACATCCTGATATATTCAAAGTCAGAGCTAAAGCATTTACTTCATCTACGAACATCTTTGCAAATACCCAGGGATAATCAGTTGTATGCAAAGTTAGAGAAATGTGATTTCTGGCTGCAACATGTGACATTTCTAGGTCATATGATTACCAGAGATGGGATAGCTGTTGATACAGCTAAGGTTGAAGTAATTACCAGATGGCAGAGTCTGAAGAATGTGCCAGAAGTTTGGAGCTTCTTAGGGTTGGCGGGCTATTACAGAAGATTTGTAAAAGACTTCTCTCAGATAGCAGCTCCTTTAACGAAGTTGACTCGGAAGAACATTCCATTCCAATGGAATGATGAATGCGAGTCTAGCTACCAGATCTTGAAGCAAAGGTTGGTTTCAGCCCCAATCTTGGCATTACCTGAAGGAAGAGGAAGATTCGTGGTTTACTCGGACGCTTCGGGTGTTGGATTGGGTTGCGTTTTGATGCAGAATGGTAGGGTGATTGCTAACGGTTCACGTCAGTTGAAGGAACATGAAAAGAATTATGCAACGCATGATTTAGAGTTCACGGCGGTTGTGTTTGCTTTGAAGCAGTGGAGACATTACTTGTACGGGGAGAATTTTGAAGTCCATTATGATCACCGAAGTCTCCAGTACTTGTTCACTCAAAAGGATATTAATATGAGACAACGTCGTTGGTTAGATCTCATCAAGGACTATGATTTTCCATTTACATATGTGCCGGGAAAAGGTAATGTAGTAACGGATGCTTTGAGTCGGAAATCTGCTGACTTGGCATTGCTAGTCGGTGAATGGAATCTGATTGAAGAGTTCAGAGATTGGGACTTGTCCATTGAAATGGTGGATGATAAAGTAATGATTACAGCGTGTCCGTCTTTGAGCCAATGCTTGTCAAGGAAATCAAGGATAGACAATTTCAAGATCTTGAATTGGTGAAAATCAAGGACAACCTTGCCACTAGACCGGATTTTGTGTTGGTGGAAGGAATCCTGTATTTTAGGGACAAACTATGTGTGCCAGTACGAGAGGATTTGAAACCGGTAATAATGTTTGAAGCTCATCACACTAAATATTCTATGCATCCGGGAAGTACGAAAATGTATAGAAATCTCAATGATAGATTTTGGTGGAATAACATGAAGCGGGAGATAGCAAGTTATGTGTCTTCCTACTTGAACGTGTCAGCGTGTGAAGTTTTAGCACAAGAAACCGTCTGGACTACTTCATCCTCTGAATATACCTAGATGGAAGTGGGAATATTTAACTATGGACTTTGTGTCTGGTTTACCAAGGACGAGGAGGCAACATGCCACCTTATGGGTGATCGTTGACCGTCTTACGAAGTCCGCACATTTCCTTCCACTTAGAAAAGATAAGGGCTTCAGTGATATGTCCAAATTGTTTATCAGATAGGTAACTCGATTACATGGAACACCGGTCTCGATTGTTTCAGATCGAGATAGTCGGGTTGTTTTCGCATTTTGGCAATCCTTTCAAAATTCAATGGGTACTAGACTTCGGTTTAACACCGCATATCACCCACAAACAGATGGACAATCGGAGAGGACTATTCAGAATTTGGAAGACTTGCTTCGTGCGAGTGTTATTGTCACGACCCCAAACCCGGGGTCCGTGAATTGAGAGTTATGTTTCTCCCAAGATCCGCGTGTGTGAGGATTACAAATTCATTCCAACACACTCTGAATATTTAGCGGAAGCTTTTATGGTGTTACGACTCGGAGTCCGTGGCCATTGGATTCCGCACCGCACTTAACCCAAGCATATACTCATCTTATCAATGATCCATCTCAGACTGGAATAAACTATCACAATAAAAGTACAGAGCTAACAGTAACAGGATATTACATTCCCATATATGTTCAAGTTACAAATAACAATGTGTATTAATTACAAATCCCAAGAAAAAGGCTAATAGAAGCCATACAAGAAAACAAGCTAATGATCACTACCCAGATGTGACGTAAAACCGATGTCAAGCTCAATGTCTACATGACATAGCCGACAAACAACCTGTAAGCTCATGGCTCCACCGCCAACACGTACACTCATCTCGGGTGAAGAAATCTGAACCTGAGTACCAAAGTAGTGGGTCAGACACGACGGTCTGGCAGGTGGGTGAATAGATGCAACAATATACTGAACGATAAAACATGTAATAAATCATGCTGTCTGATCAAAATTGTACATAATTACAATGCATAGGAAATCAGGAATCTCTTGGCAAAATCCTATATTCATATAAAACGGATATGAAACATAAATATTTGACAAAACATGTATTCCTTTAAAGCATGTATAAAACATGAACATTTCACAAATCTGGAACTCATTTAAAACGTGTATAAACAATAAACATTTTACAAATCGGGTACTCATTTAAAGCATGTACAAACAATAAACATTTTACAAATCGGGTACTCATTTGAAGCATGTACAAACAATAAACATTTTTCAAATCGGGTATTCATTTGAAACATGTACAAATACTGGACATTTCACAAATCGGGAATTCATTTAAAAATGTGTATAAACAATAAACATTTTACAAATCGGGTACTCATTTAAAGCATGTACAAACAATAAACATTTTACAAATCGGGTACTCATTTAAAGCATGTACAAACAATATACATTTTTCAAATCGGGGACGCATTTAAAACATGTATAAACAATAAGCATTTCACAAATCGGGGACTCATTTAAAACATGTATAAACAATAAACATTTCCCTAATCGGGAACTCTTTTAAAACATGGATAAACAATAAACACTTCCCTAATCGGGAACTCTTTTAGAACATGGATAAACAATAAACATTTCCCAAATCGGGGACTCATTTAAAACATGTAGAATTAATGCATCCTTTATTAAGAAAAGACATGATCAATATAAAACAGTACGGGTAACAAGGATCAGGAACTATCAAGATGGCAACCACACAAAGCTAAATCCTCTATCACCGAAGTGACTAGAGTATCGGGCGTTGACCTCGGTCACCGTAGTGAGGAGGTACAACAAAATTCACATATACATATACAATAATACGGGACGGGACCACGGTGGCAAACCGGGTATCGGGAATCACGGTAGCGAACCGGATATCGGGAACCACGGGAGCGAGCCGGGTATCGGGACGGGACCACGGTTAATAAACCGGGTATCGGGATCCATGCTGCAGCTGGCGGGACAAGTGGGGAATCTCCAAGTCAGTGGATCAGACTGACAAGGTTATCCAAGCTTAGTGGTGCCGACTCATAGGTTATATGCAAGTAAACAAACAAATACATGTATGCATGTTCTCTTTTTGGCTCATGGGCTCGCACTACAAAGCTCTGGCCCCATATTTCCTCAAGGTTTTATTCTCAAAATAATAATCCTTTTGGCTCATGGGCTCGCACTACAAAGCTCTGGCCCCATCTTACCTCAAGGTTTTGTTCTCAAAATAATAATCCTTTTGGTTCATGGGCTCGCACTACAAAGCTCTGGCCCCATCTTACCTCAAGGTTTTGGCTTATGAATCATGTACAAGAAATCAGGTCAAATAAATACATATGACGGGACGAGATGCTCATAAGGACAAAAGCACATCTGTATAGGTCGGGCATGTACGAGCTAGCAACAATGCTAAAAACATGAATTTCAGTACTGTCGGGCAAGTCTAGTCATAAAACACGAGATTCAAAGTGTACAAGTGAAATTCGGTCAAAATAAAGCATGAATGGATTTCTCATATTCTCCGGGCCAAGTGTTGAAAGTCCAAGATTTGAATCAATGTAACTAGGGTCCCGTATGTTAGGTTCGACATACATTTGGTACTCTTTAAGAATTGAAAACATTCCGGGGCCTTATATACATTAACAAATCTAAAAGACCTAAACAACAAAGTCATGATGATGGAATTTCTTCTTCTGTACAGTTCCTCACTCTCCTCCAATATAGTTCCCTATGGTTCCTCAAGAAGAAAACAATACAATTGCTGTCGGTCAGATCATCGGTTGGCTGTCGGTCAGCCGAACTGGGATGTCGGCTAGCCGACGGCTGACCGACGCTGACCGTCAGCTCTACACACATTAGGAAGTTTGTTGCTCTCTGGAAAATGAACCGAAAGATCTGTCGGTTGGATCTCGGTCGACCGAACTAGGGAGTTCGGTCAGCCGACAGCTGACCGACAGATTTCTGATGGAAATCTGCTCTCTGGAATTGGAACCGAGAGGGTTTCGGTCCACCTCGGTTGGCTGTCGGTTAACCGACAGGCTGACCGACAGCTAACCGACGTTACTGCGGACACAGAATTCTGAAGCTGTTTTCAGTCCCTTCTTTCTCCAAACACTCCTCATTTTCAAGGGTCAGATCCCTGTAATAAAGTGAGCTAAAAGATCCTCCATTTCAAGCAATCAAAACTTCATTCTCAACACTTCAAATTCCCCATTCAACTACATCCATTCTTCCATCAAATCATCCATTCCATTCACATTCAACCAAAAGAAATCCATCACATGAAACAAGTCAAAACTTAATACAATCAAGATACCATTTTCAAGAATACAATATACTAGAAAGATACACTAAAGAGTGTATTTCAAATCTCAATAAAAGCATGTCATGAAGTAAAGCATAAGTAATGAAAATCATTAATGAAAGCTACACATTTGTATAAAACATGATCAATGAAAATAAATCATTTCATCCACTTGCCTTGGGTTCAATGCTAATCAAATCAACCACCAATCACTTCTCCAAGCTATAAATCACCAATTTGGAAGTTCTTCAAAAAGCAAGAGGTTGCTCAAAGGAAATCTTGAAAAGCTTGGTTTTCTTCAAAAATGGTGTCAATGGATAGCTCTTGAGATGAGGATGAAAATGGTGGAGTCTAATCTCGGTTTGGCATTGTTTGGTGGTGCTATGAGATGGAGGAAGCAAGAAAGGGATGGAGAAAGCCATGGCTGCTGGGGCTGCTCCTCTCTTAGAAATTAGGTCAAGGAAGAAGAGAAGAGAAGAGGTGGGTTCCTCTTATAACAAAGGGGAGATGGGTCCCACAACTTAAAACATTTGCCGGGCTAAAAACATGCATTTCGGGACCTCAAATCGATTCGACGAAGAAGACAAAGTTGTTCGTTGAAATAACTACTTTCCAAAAAGTATATTTTCCCCAATTTCTGGAATTTTCGAAATTTATGGACAGATTTAGTGAAAATTGTCATTTTTGCCCTTTTTCTCGAAAAACGCAATTTCTGAGTATTTATTCAAGATGGTCAAAACATGAAAGTTGTTTGTAACAACAAAATGGGTCAAAAGGAATAAAATTTGGAATTTTTAGAAACCAAGAATAAATTCTCACAAAAATACAATTTACAAGGGTCGGGTCAAAACAAAGTCAACGTCTTTTAAAATTCTCCAAAGTTATGAAAAATCTATTCAAACTCAAAAACTCAACCAAACAATCACTAAACCCATCGAGAAAACCAAATCACGATTAAAACCACACTAAACCAAGAAATTAAGGGTCGGGTTCTCACATCCTCCCCCCCTTAGAACATTTGGTCCTCCAAATGAACTAAACAAATCCAAAACAAGTGGGGATATTAATCCGCACTTCGAAAACAAAATCACAAATCAAAACTCCAAAACGGTCCTCTCGAAAACATCTGAACTCGCTGGGTCACCCTCGTGGTAGAACCCCTTGGTCAACTATCAACGGTCGTCAAACATTCTTCCACTGGCTCGAATCCGTCACTGTCCTGTCAATCTGACTGCTCAAGGAATTCTCCAACTCTGACTCCTTCTAAGTTCAACCAAGTCTCTTGTTTCTAAACACCTTGATACTGAAAATCCTTGGAACCATTTTGTCGACTTCATCGCAACTATCGAAGCTAGGGTTTCACATCCACTGCACAATCTTCAAGGTTAACTCTTGCTAGCTTTAATTCTTTCTGCTCGTTGCTCTTGATCCTCTGTACAATATTCGGTCTCTAACACTAACATGCTTGTCCCTTCACTATTCTTTAGTATTTGGAGCTCCGTGCTCACTCTTGCAACTGCTCTGCCAAGTCTACATTTCCTAATAAAATCCAAAATAACTGATTTCCTGCTCCGTATATCTGTACATTGAAATCCCATGCTCCTCGTGTTGCTAAAATCTGCAAAGATCTTCATTGTTGGGCGATCAAGTAGAGACTCTTCCTGTAGTCAACTCCTTCATTAGTTGCTGAAATCCAACTCTAAAAGCTTCTAACCACACAATGACACATCCTGCTGGGTCTACTCCTCCACATGGCTGCACTTGTTGAAAATCCTAAAATAATTCTCTGACAAACCTCATCAATTTCTAGGAATCTCTAATTCTGGACATCTCCTTGGAGCTCTGCTAATTGAAAACCGGTCTCTACACATCTGCACTGTTCCTGAACAACTGCCAATGTCAGTCCAAGAGAATGAAGTTTCTGACTCACTCCGATGTACCGTAACTCTATCTCTGTCGTAGAACACTGCACCTAGTGTCATTCTTCTCCAGGTCTTCTAACCGGCCTTGTCCGTAGGCTATGATTCTCCTGTTGTATCTGTACTCTGTCCAAACTGATATTCCAAAAGTCCGTAAAGTTTGCAAGATCTCCTCTATCATAAAACCAGGTAACAATCCATTCTGTACACAGCTCTCTACACCATAGCTGAAAGTTTTCTTCCTATCATTTAACCACACACTGATGCATCCTGCTGAGTCAACTTCACCATCATTCTGGAATTATTAAAAATCTTCTAGCACTTCTCCGCCAAGAGTTCATCAAATTCGAGAAATTTCTTGCTTTTGGTAACCACTTGAATCTCTATCAACTGAAAATCATCTCAAACTTCCTGAAATCCACCATTTGTCTAGTTTCTGTAGCCTTTTGGTTTAGGAAAATATTCCAGATTTATCCAAAATCCACACTTACTTGCCTGGCGCACCATCTGACGGTACACGATCAACTGAAATTGGGTCTCAATATGCTGTTCACATTCCTTGTTGACTAACAACTGCTCACAAACTCCTTTGCTAGCTCCATCTGTAACATCGAAAAGCTGGGAATTCTGCCAAAGTCCTCCGAGATCCACATGCTAAAACCACCAAACTCTAACTCTCTGGCGCGAAAACAAGAAAAAACACTGAATGTGGGTGCGGAGATATTAAATCCTCCCCCACTAGAAAAGAATTTGGTCCCCCAAATTCCCAGCAAGAACAAAAAGGGAAGAGACAAGAAGAGTCTCCCCCACTAGAAAGAAAACAAATCCGAACCAAAACAGAATGGCATCTAGCCAAAACAAGACAAAAAAATCTAACGGTTTCCTCACCACACGTCTTAAAGTTCCTAGAGTGTTTTATTTCCTAGAAACTTGCCCGCTCTGATACCAGTCTGTCACGACCCCAAACCCGGGGTCCGTGAATTGAGAGTTATGTTTCTCCCAAGATCCGCGTGTGTGAGGATTACAAATTCATTCCAACACACTCTGAATATTTACCGGAAGCTTTTATGGTGTTGCGACTCGGAGTCCGTGGCCATTGGATTCCGCACCGCACTTAACCCAAGCATATACTCATCTTATCAATGATCCATCTCAGACTGGAATAAACTATCACAATAAAAGTACAGAGCTAACAGTAACAGGATATTACATTCCCATATATGTTCAAGTTACAAATAACAATGTGTATTAATTACAAATCCCAAGAAAAAGGCTAATAGAAGCCATACAAGAAAACAAGCTAATGATCACTACCCAGATGTGACGTAAAACCGATGTCAAGCTCAATGTCTACATGACATAGCCGACAAACAACCTGTAAGCTCATGGCTCCACCGCCAACACGTACACTCATCTCGGGTGAAGAAATCTGAACCTGAGTACCAAAGTAGTGGGTCAGACATGACGGTCTGGCAGGTGGGTGAATAGATGCAACAATATACTGAACGATAAAACATGTAATAAATCATGCTGTCTGATCAAAATTGTACATAATTACAATGCATAGGAAATCAGGAATCTCTTGGCAAAATCCTATATTCATATAAAACGGATATGAAACATAAATATTTGACAAAACATGTATTCCTTTAAAGCATGTATAAAACATGAACATTTCACAAATCTGGAACTCATTTAAAACGTGTATAAACAATAAACATTTTACAAATCGGGTACTCATTTAAAGCATGTACAAACAATAAACATTTTACAAATCGGGTACTCATTTGAAGCATGTACAAACAATAAACATTTTTCAAATCGGGTATTCATTTGAAACATGTACAAATACTGGACATTTCACAAATCGGGAATTCATTTAAAAATGTGTATAAACAATAAACATTTTACAAATCGGGTACTCATTTAAAGCATGTACAAACAATAAACATTTTACAAATCGGGTACTCATTTGAAGCATGTACAAACAATATACATTTTTCAAATCGGGGACGCATTTAAAACATGTATAAACAATAAGCATTTCACAAATCGGGGACTCATTTAAAACATGTATAAACAATAAACATTTCCCTAATCGGGAACTCTTTTAAAACATGGATAAACAATAAACACTTCCCTAATCGGGAACTCTTTTAGAACATGGATAAACAATAAACATTTCCCAAATCGGGGACTCATTTAAAACATGTAGAATTAATGCATCCTTTATTAAGAAAAGACATGATCAATATAAAACAGTACGGGTAACAAGGATCAGGAACTATCAAGATGGCAACCACACAAAGCTAAATCCTCTATCACCGAAGTGACTAGAGTATCGGGCGTTGACCTCGGTCACCGTAGTGAGGAGGTACAACAAAATTCACATATACATATACAATAATACGGGACGGGACCACGGTGGCAAACCGGGTATCGGGAATCACGGTAGCGAACCGGATATCGGGAACCACGGGAGCGAGCCGGGTATCGGGACGGGACCACGGTTAATAAACCGGGTATCGGGATCCATGCTGCAGCTGGCGGGACAAGTGGGGAATCTCCAAGTCAGTGGATCAGACTGACAAGGTTATCCAAGCTTAGTGGTGCCGACTCATAGGTTATATGCAAGTAAACAAACAAATACATGTATGCATGTTCTCTTTTTGGCTCATGGGCTCGCACTACAAAGCTCTGGCCCCATATTGCCTCAAGGTTTTATTCTCAAAATAATAATCCTTTTGGCTCATGGGCTCGCACTACAAAGCTCTGGCCCCATCTTACCTCAAGGTTTTGTTCTCAAAATAATAATCCTTTTGGTTCATGGGCTCGCACTACAAAGCTCTGGCCCCATCTTACCTCAAGGTTTTGGCTTATGAATCATGTACAAGAAATCAGGTCAAATAAATACATATGACGGGACGAGATGCTCATAAGGACAAAAGCACATCTGTATAGGTCGGGCATGTACGAGCTAGCAACAATGCTAAAAACATGAATTTCAGTACTGTCGGGCAAGTCTAGTCATAAAACACGAGATTCAAAGTGTACAAGTGAAATTCGGTCAAAATAAAGCATGAATGGATTTCTCATATTCTCCGGGCCAAGTGTTGAAAGTCCAAGATTTGAATCAATGTAACTAGGGTCCCGTATGTTAGGTTCGACATACATTTGGTACTCTTTAAGAATTGAAAACATTCCGGGGCCTTATATACATTAACAAATCTAAAAGACCTAAACAACAAAGTCATGATGATGGAATTTCTTCTTCTGTACAGTTCCTCACTCTCCTCCAATATAGTTCCCTATGGTTCCTCAAGAAGAAAACAATACAATTGCTGTCGGTCAGATCATCGGTTGGCTGTCGGTCAGCCGAACTGGGATGTCGGCTAGCCGACGGCTGACCGACGCTGACCGTCAGCTCTACACACATTAGGAAGTTTGTTGCTCTCTGGAAAATGAACCGAAAGATCTGTCGGTTGGATCTCGGTCGACCGAACTAGGGAGTTCGGTCAGCCGACAGCTGACCGACAGATTTCTGATGGAAATCTGCTCTCTGGAATTGGAACCGAGAGGGTTTCGGTCCACCTCGGTTGGCTGTCGGTTAACCGACAGGCTGACCGACAGCTAACCGACGTTACTGCGGACACAGAATTCTGAAGCTGTTTTCAGTCCCTTCTTTCTCCAAACACTCCTCATTTTCAAGGGTCAGATCCCTGTAATAAAGTGAGCTAAAAGATCCTCCATTTCAAGCAATCAAAACTTCATTCTCAACACTTCAAATTCCCCATTCAACTACATCCATTCTTCCATCAAATCATCCATTCCATTCACATTCAACCAAAAGAAATCCATCACATGAAACAAGTCAAAACTTAATACAATCAAGATACCATTTTCAAGAATACAATATACTAGAAAGATACACTAAAGAGTGTATTTCAAATCTCAATAAAAGCATGTCATGAAGTAAAGCATAAGTAATGAAAATCATTAATGAAAGCTACACATTTGTATAAAACATGATCAATGAAAATAAATCATTTCATCCACTTGCCTTGGGTTCAATGCTAATCAAATCAACCACCAATCACTTCTCCAAGCTATAAATCACCAATTTGGAAGTTCTTCAAAAAGCAAGAGGTTGCTCAAAGGAAATCTTGAAAAGCTTGGTTTTCTTCAAAAATGGTGTCAATGGATAGCTCTTGAGATGAGGATGAAAATGGTGGAGTCTAATCTCGGTTTGGCATTGTTTGGTGGTGCTATGAGATGGAGGAAGCAAGAAAGGGATGGAGAAAGCCATGGCTGCTGGGGCTGCTCCTCTCTTAGAAATTAGGTCAAGGAAGAAGAGAAGAGAAGAGGTGGGTTCCTCTTATAACAAAGGGGAGATGGGTCCCACAACTTAAAACATTTGCCGGGCTAAAAACATGCATTTCGGGACCTCAAATCGATTCGACGAAGAAGACAAAGTTGTTCGTTGAAATAACTACTTTCCAAAAAGTATATTTTCCCCAATTTCTGGAATTTTCGAAATTTATGGACAGATTTAGTGAAAATTGTCATTTTTGCCCTTTTTCTCGAAAAACGCAATTTCTGAGTATTTATTCAAGATGGTCAAAACATGAAAGTTGTTTGTAACAACAAAATGGGTCAAAAGGAATAAAATTTGGAATTTTTAGAAACCAAGAATAAATTCTCACAAAAATACAATTTACAAGGGTCGGGTCAAAACAAAGTCAACGTCTTTTAAAATTCTCCAAAGTTATGAAAAATCTATTCAAACTCAAAAACTCAACCAAACAATCACTAAACCCATCGAGAAAACCAAATCACGATTAAAACCACACTAAACCAAGAAATTAAGGGTCGGGTTCTCACAGTTATGGATTTTGGAAGTGACTGGGATGAACACTTAGCATTGTACAAATTTGCGTACAACAACAGCTATCACTCCAGCATTGAAATGACACCTTTTGAAGCACTGTATGGTCGAAGATGTAGGACACAAGTTAGCTGGGAAGAAGTTGGGATAAGGAGTTTCCCTACTATAATTCCTAAGACAACAGAGAGTGTTCAAAAGGTACAAGATAGACTGAAAGTGGCTCGATCAAGGCAAAAAAGCTACGCTGACAATCGTCGGCGTGATCTGGAGTTTGCCATTGATGACTTAGTATTCTTGAAAACTTCTCCAATGAAAGGTATTATTCGGTTCGGACAAAAAGGCAAGCTTTCACCGAGATTCATCGGACCTTTCAAGATTAAAAGCAGAATTGGAGATGTGGCTTATCGCATGGAGCTTCCACCGGAGCTTTTCGGTATTCACAATGTATTCCACGTATTGATGCTTTGAAATTATGTGGCAGATCCTTCGCATATCATTCAACATGAAGAGATCCAAGTTTTGCCAAATGCCACATATGTTGAGAAGCCGACTCAAATTATTGATACCAAGGAGCAAGTCCTTCGCACAAGGACAATCAAATGGGTTAAAGTCCTTTAGGATCATCATGAACCCAGTGAAGCTACATGGGAGCTTGAAGAGCAGATGACTCAAAAGTATCTAGAGCTATTCATTCAGGTAAATTTGAATTTTAATTGACTATTGAATTGTGTTGCATTCGAAGGACCAAATGGCTCTAAAAGTTTAGGGGAATGTTGCACCCCAACCCGAACTAATCATGATTAAGGCTAATTAATTGGGATTAGTGCTACTAAAGCACGAATAATTGGGTTAATAAAGGTTAAAGACCAAATAGAAACAAATTAGTCTCCAATGATGCATTAAGCATAATGGAATGAATTTGAATGTGATTGAGTTGGTTAAGATGAGTTTAGACTCAAACAAGGTAGGCTAAGGACTTTTTCGTAAATACGAGTTTTCATGTATTTCGTCAAATACGGAAATTCTTGATACTAACTTGTGTATCTCGAATAGTACGTTAACTTTTATAATAGGCGCGATTCCATTTGACCTCAAATGGACCAAATGAGGCTTCATTTGACTCAAAATATAATAAGACTTAATAAGAGGGGGTTTTAGTATGAGAGATGCTTATATTAGAATGAGATGAGCCATTCCTTCATTTTCACCTTCAAACAAACCCTAGACACCCTTCCTCCTCTTCCTATTCCATTTTCTATCCATCTAGTGTGAAGATCGGATGCTTTGCCAAGTGATTGGAGTGAAGTTGTACTCCATCCATCTTCATCTTCTTCATCAAGTCATTTTCTCCCACTGTTGGAGTGTAGAGCTTGAGAAAAGTCTCAAGATTTCTTTCATTGAGCTACAAGTAAGTACTTGAAACTTTTAATGAGCTTTCAAGTGGTAATGAGTGATTAGGCATTGGGTTCTAGCATAAATAACTTATGAGTTGTGTTTTTGGTGTTTTCATGGGATTAGGGTTTCAAATTTGGGGATTTTTCATCTCAAAGCACGCTAAGCAAAAGGACTTTGAGTTAGTTGACTTCAAGAGGCAAGTATAAGCATTACTTGTGATTAGTGTTAATCATTGTAGAAGTGCATAGAGTTTTTATGGCTTTTGTGCATTTTCCATTTGATTTTGGAATTATTTATGGATTTAATGAGATGGTTAATGGATGATTAGAGTTAGTGTTTTGGGAATAAATGTTGTATGAGGAGGGAACAGGAGGTTCCAGTGTCATTGCAGGTTGTGGTATGTGATGGAGGAAGAAGAGTAGAAGAAGAGAGAGCATCAGAATTTCGGACTGGAATTCTGATTGGTTCGCTCGAGCGAACAGTAAGTCCGCTTGAGCGAACATCGTTCTGTCTGGGTCTGCTCGAGCGAACAATAAGTCTGCTCGAGAGAACCACTTTCTGTTTGGTCCGCTAGAGTGAACATGAAGTCCGCTCGAGCGAACCTGATACTGGCCAATACGTTAACTGTGAGTGAAAAAATGGCCAATCGATCGGACTTAACGAAATGGATTTTGGATTTTTGCATGGACTTGGAATACTCTTTGTGAGTATAAATGCTCCCTAAATTAGTTTTAGGACTAATCATGGGGTAAAGTGAGATTGCTAAGACTTAAGGATAATGAAGGAAGAATTTCACAGTTAATTAATTGTGAACTAAACTTCTATGGGTGTTAATTACGGGAACTAGAATGCACACATTAAAAATACTAATATGATGTCCATCGAGAATAACACGTGCATTTGGTAACCCATGGTTACACTTAAATGGTTGTTTAGATTTCAGATAGAATTAAATAGAATCATAAATGATTAGTAATTCCCTCATTGTATCGTTATGTTCCAATCTAATGAGACTGGTATTACTATTATTCTCTTCCTTTGTTATGAAGGGAATTATAGAGTTGAATTAAATCTAGAAATGGATTGCTTATTGGAAAGTATTGACCCTTGAGTCTGGCACTACCTAGCTATTGTATTAGAACTCTAAATGAGCTCGATGAATTAATAAATGAAACAAATGACTATTCCTACTGTAGTAGATGGATTTGGGGGCGTTCCGGAGCTCCGTGGCGATGCCAGTTGTCCTTGGCCCGGACACTGGTAAGTCCCACAATTTCCGATCATATCTATGGGTATTGATTTATGCCTTCCATTTGGAAGATGAATCATTCCTTTGAGGGAAGATGGTAAATGAAATGAAATGAAATGCAATGAAATGAAATGGAATGAAATGAAAATGAATGCTATGGTAGTGACCGCCTTATACATGTCCACATGATTGACTTTTATGTTCACATAATGTTATTGTAGGAAATTTCTAGACTTGTCTAGAATTGGAATTGTTACTAATAGATTGAATGAGTTTAGTTTATGGATTAACATGCTATTACAAGATCTGTTTATACATTGTTGAACTAGCGTGTTCATTTGTGTTATTGATGGCATTACAGGCCCGATTGCCCTTATCGGTCCAGCAGCGACCTCAGCGGCAGCAGAGGAGACAACTTTGGTTCCTCCAGGACGATTGAATGAATGGGACGGATGGGATACCATTTGATATGGATATTTGAGTGCGAAAAGGAGTTAGAACATTTTGAGAAAATGTTTTGAGGATTTATTTTGTGTGATCATTTTTAAATGTAACTAATTGTCTTTTGTATAGCTTTTTGGATATGCAGTAATTGATAAACAATGATGGAACGATACATGTATAAAGGACACTATTTTGGTATACATGTAAATCATAATTGATATTATCAAATATATATGTTTCCACAAATTTGTGTATTTGATAGGTAAATTGAGAATGTTATCCCTTGTGGATTCCGTTTTAACTTCAGTTAATTCGGGATTTACAGGAGTAAGTATGGGCCCACGGCATGGTATTATCGGACCTCGGGCCCAGGTCGTGACAAGTGTTGATGTGTGCATGCTCATTCAACCCTCACTTTTTTCTTAGATCTATATCTAGTTTTGCAAATGGGTATGTGGGGTTTTAAATGATGTTAAATTTGGATCCAAAAAGTAGTACCTACGTCCAATCCGGATCTGTTAATAGGACAATCCTTGGAGAAAATAGGACGTGAATCTGAACACCTCATGGATGGCATACTCAACTTTTTTACAACCGTGGGCTGCCCACATGTATAGGTCTGGGGACTCACATGATGATAATTAGAACCGTTCATCTTGAATGTCACCCATCTAGTGCTATATCTTTAAATTTCAGTTCTATAGGAGCAAGTCCCACCATTAGATTGAGCTCAATCATATTTTCATTATGTGTTCAATCTGATGGTGAGACCCACTCCTATTGAACTGAGATTTGAGGATATAATTATTTGGACCCTATTGTGGAGTCACAGGCATCCAAAACACTATTAGATCTCTCACGGCCTAAGGAGTTGTATATGGGTCGTGCAAGGTATAATTTGAAGTCATCAAAAACTTTTTTCAGGGGTTTTTCGGGCGGGGGAGCCTGAAGGGAACCTCAAATCATTATTCGAACCAATTGATAACGCCTGATAAGTTTTCACCATCCGAAGTGAGTACACAGTCGGCTTAGGAGTCCAATCCATTCAAATGGGTGGCAAACACAGCACCGGTGACCATTAGGGGAGTCCCTATTTTATGGTCCACTTAAATGGATCACCAGGTGAGCCCCACTAGGGACGAGGCACATTGTACGTGCTTATCTTATTGTTAGTGTCCGTGCTCACAGGAGGGGTTTTTCATACATGTGATTAAAGAAAAAACCTTATATATGGAGATTTTCAAGAGGCACTATATTGAGATAAAATCATTGCACTTTTTATTAAAGAAAGTAATCTTTATTTATACATAAAATGGGATAAGAAGATTGATAACAACTTAAAAAAACTAAACCTTATCCTATCTAATAACATGGCTTTGAAAAGAATATTGTGGTTGGTATAGAAAGAATAAAACCCATGAATAGGGGGCATATATAATGGAAATAATTATCATGCTTTACTAGTAACCATAGTTTGTTAGTAGATTCTATTATTGTTGTATTCTACTCATTTTGAGTCTCTCGTGCCTGTGGCACATAGATCAGATCCAACACGATCTCTTTTAGAAGCTTTCAATTGCACAACTTATTGAAAGCGATGAGATTGTAAGGTTTGGATAAATGCGTTTGATTTTATTGAGGAGGGAAAGTATGATGGTGAGATTATTATGGAAACAAAAGAGTAGGACCATGGGTGGTCTGCTTGATCACTACCGGGTTATAACTCTAATTCAAGAGGCACTACATTGAGATAAGATCACCCTACCTTCTAGTAAAGAAAACCATCTTGTTTTGTACCATGACATGAGATAAGGAAATCACTAATAACCTAATCTACTAAAACCTTTATCATCTCTACCATTATCTGACTTAATCTTATCCTAATACCTCTAACATTATTTAATTAAAATTAAATTATATAACCTTTAATAGTGCTCAATTAATTATATATTATAGGCATAAGCATCGATTTCGAAATTAATTAGAGTCCGATTTGCTAATCGATTGTAAAATTGGACTGAATCAATTTGAGAAATTGGATCTCAAATCAATTTCAATTTCAATTTTTTTTAGATAAATTTTTTTGAATAAGAGATAAGCTCTATCAATTCAACTGATGTATCCAACTCAAACACGAACTCTCTAACTCCGTTCTTGGCTTCTAACTCTATTCTTGACGTTATCACTACAGAATCATCCTTCTCTTCTCCATTTCATCACTGCAAGAAGCCTCCGACTCTCTTCTTCGCTTCATCAGTGCAAGAAGCCTCCAAATCCATTATGTATGTCCCCATATCCTCATTCTTTTTAATGGGATTTTGTCATATCTTGTAATGCTATCTAGATTTTTTTTCTTATGTTCTTTGTGCATGATATATGATGAATAGATTAGTTTAGTGGTCATTCGTTCGCTGTTTCTATAAAAATTACGTGTACAACATTATTATATTGTACTCCCTTTTCCTCCTAAGATGTCAAGAAAATACTGGCTTAACTACTGACGAGGATTTGTCATCCTTATTGTGATGATGATGGAAATAAGACAGACGGGCCAAGGAAAAAAAGTTCAGAGGCGTCGGTGTGGCCCAGTGGTTTGTTTTTTTTTTTTTTTTTTTGCTATGGGAGGGTTCCTAACCTTTTGGGCTGGACTAATTCCTCCAGGCCCAGAGGGAAGCAAGGTAGACTCCCTTGTCGCCACAGTGTGGTAGTGCAGTTTCGAACCTATAACCTCTGAGTGCAAACCGTGGTCCGGGCCCAGTGGTTAAGAATGTTTGATCAATTGAATTCTCATGTTGTGAGTTGGACCAACCATCAACTTTCCTTTTTTCTTTGGCGAGGAAGAAATTGGTGATAATTTATGAGATTGATATTTCATGTAGACGAAAATCTTACAAGTTTCTTCTTTACCAATGCCTTTTGGGCCGTAAAGGTGGTCAATCCATGTCAATTGTCTTTTATTTTCCACATCATCGTGGCCATTTTATAACCTTGTTGGATCCCACGACTTCACTATTTGGATCCCACGAACGGTTGGAGACCACGACTTCAGTGTAAAAGACTCACTTAGACGCATGATCTTTAGGGGTCGTTTTTCTTTTACGTATGGGATATGTAAATACAATTTAGATATGTAAAAGATGAATATTCAAATTTTAAGTTTGTAACGTTTACACATGTGTTTCTTTTTACAACATTTGTCTAATAACACTATTTTCACATCATTTACACTATGATTCATTTTTCTATAGTTGTTTTAAGAGTAAATTAGCGAAAGGTCCCTCATAGAGGTCTTGTAAGGCCTCCAGTCCATCAACTTTTCCTCTAAGGCCTGTAGTCAATGCAGCTTGGACATATTTCGGAGAGAGGTCCCTAGATACACCACCTCATGGCGAGAGGTCCCTAGATACTCCACCTCATACAATTTCATGACTGATTTTCCCTTCCAATTGATTAGGCATAAAATTTTAAAATTTAAATCTTCCATTTTCCCTCTCTTATTTCTATGCATAGAACTCAACACCACCGTCAAACAAGATGCCGATGTGGGTGGTTTCCAGCTGTGGGGGTGTCTTAAACCCCGGCCCCGACATGCCCACACAGATGTTCTTAATGATACGGCCTTTCACAGAGATGCTAGGATTTTCCTAGGGCTTGGGCAATCCTGCGCGGATAGAGATTGACGAGATTAAGTCACGAGGAGTTTCCAGGGCTGCTGGATGTTGGAGTCACGAGGTGGAAACTCTTGTTTCATGCCCATTAAAGATCCACAGTGCATCTTTTAAGTTTGATAGAAACAAGTAGTGGAGAAGTCTTAAGAAAAGACAAAAGGTCTGTTGACTTTTGAAAAAAAGGGAGGGGGAGATTCGTGTCTAGCTGGATTCTCATCGCAGGAACCATCGCCGGAAGAGACAAGGTGTAGTAAATAGAGCTCTTTGTAAATTGATCACCGGAGAAGGCTGCTTGTACGCCATTGTCATTGCCGAACGATGCAGGCCACGGCGGTCAGAGTTTGCCTGTCGCCGGAGAAGAAGCAACAAGGCGCTATAGTGTCCACAGTTCTGTTGCAGAAACATAGCCTGTCGAGGAAGAAGATAAGACCCAGTTGGGTCAATTTCCAAGCCAGGGTGTGACGCCCTGAAATTGGTAACCTAAATGGTTCCAATTTTTAGATGTGACTAGTGTAGAATTGTAAATAAAAAATAAACATCCCACACCAACCCACAGGATATCACATGTGAGAAAACTGAATATTTCAAAACCTTTTTGTGGAAGCATTTAAACAATGACAACATTTATTTATCAACAGGTATTAACAGAGCATAAGTATCACAGAGCATTTACATCTATCTAGTCTTGAATATTTACAGATATGATACATTATTACAAAGTTTGAAACATTCGTTTGACTACTCATCACATTATTACAAAATTCCTCATAATACTTTTTAAAACATGATAGTAGTCACACACATCCTGTTTACTCGATCTCGTCAATGGTGCACTCACCTACCGATGTATTTCCCTCCTGGAAAGAATTAGTTTCTAGTGGGCTAGCTAGATTTCCTACAACGTTAAATGTTACATCAGTATAACTGAGTAAGTAAACAAAATATCAATGATTAAAACTAATATCTAAGATACCAAAGCTGAAATAACAAAATATTGATTAACTGAAATAACTGAAGATAACTTAGGGCAATACCACATTTG
Organism: Umbellularia californica; assembly: GCA_028538565.1. Classification (NCBI taxonomy): domain Eukaryota; kingdom Viridiplantae; phylum Streptophyta; class Magnoliopsida; order Laurales; family Lauraceae; genus Umbellularia; species Umbellularia californica. Next base: position 30,589,857 of record JAPQWN010000007.1, read on the forward strand.
CTAAGTTTCAGAATACAGAACAATGGGTACCATGCACATCAGATGGTGGCCACAATTTAAAAAAAAACACAGTGGTACCAGGAATGATAAACTCTAACAGACAAGACTAATTGCAGCTAGTGACAGAACAAAACAATCCTTCCTTCATCACGTGTTATTCAGAAGGACTGAGCTATGTGGTGCCAAAACACGATTCTAATATACAGATAATCATGCAAAACAAAATTACAAACTAACATTTAAGAACTTATGTCATGTATAACGAAATTCAGAAAATAACAGATAAATTCTAATTAAAATTATAATAACAGATTATGACTAATAAAGTCATTAGGATTAAACATTCAATGATTTATTTCAAAGAAACCATAATGTTGATAAAAATCCAAATTATATCTTAATCATGATCAATGACTATAAAACAGGCCTAAATCATGTTAATAATCACGAATTAGACATTTAATCTCATTACATTAAAAATCAAATATCAAGAAAATTCATAGAATTATTTTCTATTTAGCAGGTCAATCATGTGGAACCCAATCATCATTTTCTAAAGAAATTTTAAAATCACTTTGTACCAATGAACAAATCCAACTGGACCCTGCCCCAAATCCAATTGGGACCTGCCGACCTGAACATAGGCAGAAACGAATCCCAGTTTGGTTCATTTATGTGCCATCTCATGCCTCCTGTTTTTCACTTCTTTTATTTATAAAACACTTCATACATAACCATTTCATTCCAAACCATCCAAAAAAACATTTAAACCATTTAAATGTAAGAGATAAAAGTTTTGATAGTTCAAATTCTTTAAAAACATACCTTTCAGAACTTCCAATTAAATATGAAACTTAACTTGTAAAACCCCTATTTACTTACCTTATCAACCAGATAAAACTCTGGCTTTGAAGAACTCCAAGAGATATGCAAAAGAAAGTAAACCGTTATATATGATAAGGAGAAGAAGAAGAAGGATGACAAGGAGGAAGAAGATGAATAGTAAAACTATCATCTTGTAATAGACAGCTCTTTCTCTACTTAGAACCAAATTCAACCCTCAAAATCCTCACTATCCACTCCACACAAATCATAAAACATAACAAATACCATAAGAACAAACTAAGAAGATAAAGAAGGTTCAAAAGGAAGAAGAGAAGATGCAACATCAGTCCTCTATTTTCACTCTCTCTGAGACTCATTTTTTTCTCTCTCTATGTGTTACAATCGTAGTAAAAGTCAGAAATAACTTCCCACAGGTGATTACAACCAGCTACCTACTTCATCATTTGTCACAGTAGCAGCTGAAATCTGGATAAATGAAGAGAAAAAACCGAAAAGAATGAAGATAAACGAAACAGAATGAAATGGTTGCACAGTAACTTTTAGTATATTCTAAAATAAGTCAGTTTTTAAAGGTATCAAATCTCACGGGGAACATCTGAAATGAATTCAAATGAACCTGAGCTAGAAGAAACAATCGATCACAATTTGACCCATTTTCTAATGAAACTGAAATCATCAGAAAATTCCATCATTGGTATATTTCATAAAATCAAAATTACAAATAAGTCCTTTTTATAGAAAATACCCTATTTTTCATAAAATAACATGTCAAATCAATATGGATTCAAAACAAGAAATGTCCAGCACAATTCCAGAAATTCAATGATACCAATAAATCCATATTATCTTATCAAATAATTAATCTAGCATATTAATCAACAATGATTAACAACTAATCATGCTTAATTAGCAACTAAACATAATTAATTACATAAAAACCACATTCTAAAAATCATAATCTGACATGGGGTCAAGTTCGGGTCAGTTCAGCATTAACCAGCAGCCAGCTAGGACTGACTTCATTTGTCAAATTTATCTGAGTTCGTGATTTTTTTGTCAAATTTATTTGGGTTTTGTGCAAATTTATCTGAGTTTTAAAACAAATTTATCTGAGTTTTGGATAAATCTATCTGAGTTTTTGGCTATTTATTTGAGTTCTTGAACAAATTTATCTGAGTTCTGAACAAATCTATCTGAGTTTTTGGCAACTTTATTTGAGTTTTTGAAAAATATAGCTGAGTCTCTGACAAATTTATCTCCATTTTGAAAATTTTAACTAAGTTTTTGTATGAATCTTTCTGTGTTTTTGGAAAATTTATTTGTATTTTCTTAGATCTATTTGTATTTTTGAATTTTATTTGTGTCCTTTGAAATTTATTTGTATTTTTTGAAATAAATATAACTGAGTTTTGACAAATATACTTAGTTTTCGGCAAATTTTTATGAAATTTGAAAATTTGGTTTATCTTAGTTTTGGCAAATGTATTTGCATTTTTTTAATTTATTTGCATTTTTTTATTTTATTTACATCTTTTGAAATTTAATTACATTTTTTGAATTTATTTGCATCTTTTCAAATTTATTTTCGCTTTTTTGAAATAAATTTAACTGAGTTTTGGAAAAAAAAATACTTGAGTTTTTGGAAAAATTTTCAGAAATTTGGAAAATTGATTTATCTTAGTTTTGGCAAAACTATTTGCATTTTTGAAATTTTATTTGCTTTTTTTTAATTTATTGCATTTTTTGAAATTATTGCGGTTTTTGAAATTTATTTACTTTATTTTGAAATTTATGTGTTTGTTTTTAGAATTTATTTGAAAATCTCATTAATGAGATTCCATTGATAGAGGCCAATTAAATGGTAGTTGACCATTATTAATGGAATATCCCACCAGTCATGGGATATGATTTAAAGAAAGGGTAAATTAGACATATTAGGTATGAGAATGTGATAGAAGACCTTTAGCTGCATGACTTTTTATTGTGGATTGTTTGCAACAAAGTCATACTTTGAGGGACCTTTGACCAAATGCCCCTTGTTTCAATGATATGTGTTTATGTATTAAATGATTTTGTAAATGATACTTATTAATCATTAAATTATACTCTACTATAATGATATGATAAGTAGACAAGAAAGGCCTAAGTTATATCAAAGTTTTCATTTGCATTTTAGATCCTTAAAAAAGAACAAATCTTTCAATATGAAATATACTTTTCAAAAATAGATATTTCTATCAATGATCACCTTTAAAAAAATGCATTCCAACATGTTTGGTTAAGGAAATAAGAGTTTATAGTCTGATGGCGAAGAAAAATATGATTATTATTATTAATATTTTTATTAATTAATATTTAGTTCAGTATTATCTTAATTCATTATTCAATTTGCATAAAACCTAACCCATGCATCTCACTGGCTTTATGCTAATATTAATCAATTCTAGAAAGTTGTTAAAATGTGTATTTTATTGCTAAGTCCAATTATATTAAAAGTATCACAAATTTAATATGGTTAGATAAAATTACGCTTATACATTATTTTTGAATGATACCATAATGCTATATAAAATACATTCTTCCTTTTCTCTTACATTCATTTATACATATTTAAATATTTTTAAAGTAATACAATAATAAATAATTTTAGAAAAATCATTGAGACATTGGAAGAAAATCTAAAAGGAGAAGAGAAGAGAAGATAGATAATCAAATTCTGAAAGAATAAACCCATAGAGTAAATAGGTTTTATAAAGGTTTTTTTTAATTTTATTTTATAGCAAGGCAAGAGAGAGAAATAGAGAGGTTACCTTCATAAAAGGGGATGAGATGGAGATGCAGGGAGGGTTTTCATTTATAGTTTTCATCAGTCTTGATGCATCTTTTATTATTATTTTGTAAATGTGTTGGAGGGGGTTTCGAAACTAGAACCTCTTTGATAGAAATGTCTCTTTTATTATTATTTTTCTAAATGCGTTAGAGGGGGGTTTTAAACTTGGAACTTCTTTGACGAAAACTGCCCCCAAACCAAACCGTCCGCCTCCAATGGGTATTTTTCGAAATCACATGTACTTTGGTATTCTCTTTTCCCACCTAAACAGGTGTTCAAATCTTGGTGTGAAAATAAGCTCATTCTCACACCATTTACACATCTGATTTACACACAAGATGCGTAAATGCTTGTAGACAAACATTACTGATGCATAAATATTATGCATATTCACCATTTACATATGTAAATGGGTGTAGACAAACGACCCCTTAGTAAAATTCTTGAATTTCTAAATTTGGGGTACCTCTATTTTTGGTAGGGGTGTAAAAAAAGCCGCTAAACCGATTTGGACCTGTCGTTCGGATCGGTTTTGTAGTAGAACGGTTCGGTCACGGATCGGATTTCCTTCAAATCGTTCGGTTTGATTCGGTTTTCAGTTTGAAGGTACGGTTAAACTGTTCAAGCCGAACCGACCAATTATATAAATATATATTTTTTATAAAATATATAAAAGAATATGAAAAGCCACTTGAAGAAGACTCGAACCTCACTCTGTTACTTGAAGTCCAACGTTTCTCACCAATTGAACTGCCATTTTTTTATGAAAAATAAAATAAAATAAAATACCTACATGAGTAATTGAGCTCCAATTTCACAATTGGTTGAGAAATTAGAGCTCAATATTAATTTTGATTTTTACTTAAAGGAGAGATTTTAGGGATTCAAGAGTAATCTTTGATTTTAGCCATCTAAATAAAGTATCCAATCTAAAAGAAAATTTCTTTTAAAGAGTCCAATCTTCTGCGGTCTCTAATCAATTGATACAGATTTAGATTTTCTTATTTTTCTTTTTCGATTTTGATGGATTCTTTTTTAGTTTTAGTGGTGATATGTTTTCATGGATTTATAATTTTTCTTTTAACTTTTCATTTCAATATTTTATTTTTAGTTATTAGGTTTCAATGGGTTTATTTGTTCCTTTTAAGATGTTCTTATTATTGGATTGTCTTTGGACTTTTTTTCATGTTATATTTTTTTTGTGTTTTTAAAAGTTTTATTTTTTTAATTTTTATTATGGGTTTATTCTTCTGATCTCAAAAGATTTCTTGAAGTAAAATACTCAAGTAATTCCAAAGAAATGAAAGTGCTCTCATTTTGAAATTAATCAACTATGTATTTCAATTATTATTCTAGATTTTAGTTTTGGTTGCAATTTTTACCATTTCAATATAATTTAGACTTAATATTATTTTAAAAATAATATTATTTTTAATATTATAAATTATACTGCTCGTGCTAAGCGCGGGCATGTTGTGCTAGTTATTATTATATATTAAAGGGATAAGATTCAATTTTGAAATTGGAGTCCGATTTCCCAATTGATTGAAAAATTGGAGCTCAATTTCAATTTTAATTTTATCTGATTCTAATTTAGAGAGAAACTCTAGTAATTTTAGATTTTTATTGCAATTTGAATTATTGTGGATTCTATCTTTCATCTTATCTGATCACTTCATAATTCATCCATCCAAAGTCTCTTAGACTAGGAATCTTTTAAAAATTCAAACTTTAATACTCAATCCTTATCTCTTATATGATTGATTTTGTTTGAATGCACGTTTTGTAATAAAGTTGTTTGGATGAGATGAACATATAGGACGAGGAATCGATTTCGCAATTGGAGCTCAATTTCGCAATTAATTGAGAGATTAGAGCTCATTTCGCAATTGATTGATAAATTGCGAAAGTGGGTTGATCAGGACTCTTGATGTATTGATTCTTTTGATGTTACGATTTATATGCACTTATCTGGTCATAAATGGAAGAAAAATGATGTAGACAAATATAATCATTGTTATGACATGGATATTGACTTTACAAATATATATATATATATATATATATATTTGTTAAGATCTTGCCAAGAGGATTCAGACTCTTGGCTAAAGATCTCCTATAGGTTCCGATTGGTTCGCATGTATTCTTTGGGAGGTTCTTAAGGAAAATGGGTATTGCCAAAATCAGACAAATAGTAGGATTTTCTTTATCTGATTTTTAAATGTCTTTTGTAGTTTCGAATGCTTTGGTTAATAAGTAGAGATTCATTTTGGTTTTCCATCATTACTTCTTTGTATCTTGATGCGATCCATTGCTCCACTGTTACTATGGTCACATGTTATACTGTTATTAACATGAACCCTAAGATCGTGAACAACATGATAATCACGTGTATGATTAAACTTAAATAAATTAAAGAGTACCTCCAGACATCCTGACGCAGAGAGCTTTCTGATTCTGCAGTCTGGTGCTGTTGCTGGAGGTACACATAAGACATACACATAGCCAAGAGTGCAAAGTCTGGTGTCAGGACATCCAGCAAAATCTGAATCTGAATAACCAGTCACCTGTCACGGAATATTTCTATTCCTATCATATAGGAAGCCTCAACCATATCTTTTATTTCAAAATGCTTAGAGAGATAGTCCTTTGTTTGATGTAATAAACCAAGGTCGCTGCTGGCCAGTAATATGTCATCAACGTACAGAACTAAAAATATGAACTTACTCCCACTGATCTTGAGGTATATGCAAGGGTCAACGATGTTTTCTATGAAATCGAAGTTAGTAATGATTTCATGAAACTTTAGGTACCATTCCCTCGAAACTTGTTTCAGTCCATATATTGATTTCTTAAGTTTGCAGACCATGTCTTCCTGAACTTCAATTATGAAACCTTCAGGTTGACGCGTGTAGACTTCTTCTTCCAAGTCTCCATTAAGAAAGGCAGTTTTCACATCCATTTGATGTAACTCGAGGTCATAGTGAGCTACTAATGCCATGATAATTCTAAGAGAATCCTTCCTGGACACAGGGGAAAAAGTCTCAGTATTGTCAATACCTTCTTTCTGATTGAAACCTTTGGCAACAAGTCTAGCTTTATGTCGTTCAATATTACCTTTGCTGTCGTGTTTGGTCTTAAAGACCCATTTACAACTAACTGGTTTGTGTCCTGGAGGCAATTGAACAACTTCCTAGACTTGATTTTCATTCATAGATTTCAATTCATCCTTCATGGCATCAATCCATTTATTAGAATTAACATCCTTAATGGCTTGTGAATAAGAAACCGGGTCATTAATTGTCCCTTCTTCAGATTCTACTTGGTAAAGCATGTAATCATCGGAAATAGCTGATCTCCTTTGTCTTTGAGACCTTCTTAATGCTGGTTCCTCTGGTGCATTATCCATATGTTCATTGGCGACAATCTCATTATGGAGTTGTTGATCATTTATTGGATTTTCGTCATTGTTAAATGGTTCAACAACAGGAGGATTGGCAACATCTTTCGGAATAGAGGGTAAAGGGATAGGTACCCTGAATGATCACATCTTGAGGTTTATTACTCCCACCGATTTCGCCATTCTCAAAGAATCTAGCATTACCGGTTTCAACAATTCTTGTACTATGGTTAGGACAGGAAAACCTAAATCCTTTGGACTTTTCTGGGTAACATATAAAGTAACCACTGATCATTTTAAGGTCCAATTTCTGTTCATGTGGATTGTAGACTCTAGCCTCAGCTGGGTAACCCCAACTTTGGAGATGTCGTAAACTAGATTTCCATCCTTTCCACAGTTCAAAAGGTGTCTTTGGAACTGCCTTACTGGGAACTTTGTTCAAGATATAAACAGTTGTGCATAGAGCATCCATCCACAAGGATATAAGTAAGTTAGCATGACTCATCATTGATCTAACCATTTCCATGTGTGTACGATTTCGCCTTTCAGCTACACCATTCTGCCATGGAGAACCAGGCGTTGTGTATTGGGCAACAATTCCAAGCTTTTAGAGAAGTTTTGCAAAAGGTCCAGGATGTTGTCCTGTTTCGTCATACCTTCCATAAAACTCACCACCTCTATCTGACCTTATGATTTTCACTTTTTTGTCTAGTTGCCTTTCAACTTCAGTAATGAACACTTGTACAGCATTCACAGACTGAGATTTGTCATGCAACAAGTATAAATAACAGTAACATGAGTAATCATCAACAAAGGTAATGAAGTACTTTTCTCTTCCAAAGGTTGGAACATCAAAGGGTCCGCAAATGTCTGTATGTATTATTTCAAGAAGCTCAGTACTTCTTGTGGCTCCTTTCTTTGTGTGTTTTGTTGTTTTACCTTTAATACAATCCACACATACTTTAATATTAGTAAAATCTAGATCCGGAAGGACACCATCTTTTACTAATCGTTTGATTCTTTCACTGGATATGTGACCCAGTCTTTTATGCCACAAGAGATAAGAGTCATGTTTAGATGACTTTCGTTTTGTTTCCTTAGAATGCAAGGTAAGTTGGGTTTCAGCAGCTTGACTATCAAGATGAAACTTGTATAGCCTATCAATCAAAATTCCAGAACCAATACGACTAGAATTTTTAAATAAACTGAAAGTACTATTTCCTACTTCAAATGAGTAACCATCTTTATCAAGTGCGCTTATAGAAACCAAATTATTGGAAAGAGACGGAACATAAAGAATTTGACATAAGTCTAACTGATAACCGCTATCTAAAACAAGACGAAAAACTCCAATAGCTTCAACTGGAGCTTTCTCTTTGTTTCCCATGAAAAGGAAGTTCTCACTTGGGTTTATGGTTTGGATCGTAAGGAATCCCTGCATTGAATTGGAAACATGAACATTAGCACCAGTGTCAATCCACCAAGCATCAGAAGAAACATAAGTACGATTTGATTCGAAATAACTTACAAAACCCATAGGGTTACCTTTCTTTTCGAGCCATTCTTTACGTTTAATGCAGTCTGCCTAAAAATGTCCAGGTTTCTTGCAAAATTTGCATACGTTTTCCTTCTTTTTCTTCTTAGGGTTCTGACCAGCCTCATTAGATCTGGGTGGTGCCATTTTCTGGCCTGAATTATGCTTTTTCCCAGCTTTGTGTCCAACTCCTTGAACGAGATGAGCTACTTTAATTCCTTGTTGGTTCAGCCTGGCCTCCTCTTGAACCAGTTTGTTAGCCAATTCATTCACTGTCCACTTGTCCGTAATAGTGTTGTAGTGAATTTGGAAAGGCCCGTACTGAGGAGGTAAACTGTTTATGATAAATTAGACGAGAATCGCCTCATCCACTGATAATCCCAAATGCTTTAGTTTAGCTGCAAGGTTGGTCATCTCAATGACATGTTCATGCATTGATCTAGTGCCATCAAACTTCATGGTTGTAAGATCTGCCATTAGTTTCTTAGCAAGGGATTTGTCTGCAGTCTTAAACCTAGCTTCAATGGCCTTCATATAGTCCTTAGCATTCTCAGGTGTAGGAAGGGATGCTTTTATGTTGGTGGCAATAGTCATTCTCAAAAACATAGTGCTTAGTCTGTCAGACCTTTCCCAAGCATTAAAGAGGGTCGTTTCCTCAAGGGTACTTGTTTCAGTGAGTGAAGCTGGCTTATCTTTACGAAGAGCGATATCCAGTTCAAGTACCCCCAATGTGAACTCAACTTGCTCTTTCCATTCTGAGAAGTTGGTTCCATTGAGCTTAGTGACAGAGGTAGCATGCAAAGTGAGATTAGTGGTTGCAAGAACTGCAATAGAGATACAACAATAAGGCTTTAATTAAAATAAGACAACACATGCATAATGTATGAATATGAACGACATAAAATTTAGGTGCTCCTGTGGGTAGTCACCATAATTTCTACACATTATACCATCTAAGGTCGTCATATTCAAGGTGGTGTAAATGAGTGATGTTGCTCTTAATTAGGAACAAACACTCCTTAATTATCGTTCAATCGTATGAATATAATCCGCCTGTGGGCGACTAAATGCTTTATACCCGCTTGAACAATATGTAATGTAAACATCAAAATGGTACCTTTTTTTTTTTTTAGGGCCAAATTTCAGTGTTTAATTGTTAAGGTCACTGTGGTGAGACCTAACCCTAAGCATACAACTTTGGTGATAAAAAATGGCTTAATATGAATATAAACATTATATATTGCATGCATTCATGATAGATCATTCATTATATGAAAATTATTGATAAAGTAGGCCGAGCCCTGGAGGGCTGGCCCTCCGGGGCGCCCACCATAATGGCGGGGTTCAGAATGATTATCAGCATTATATCATCAATTATGAAGAAACATACTAATGATAATCAGCATAATACGGAATGATTATGAAAATATGATCCAACTATATGGCCTATTTTCTGTCCTTCTTTTCAACCATCTGTCTTTATCTTCGACTGCTTCAAAACGCCATCTTCATTCTCGAAACAGCCTCCCTTTCAGTCATGACGTACCAGTTACAGATCTCTTCCATTATTACATTGAATTTTTACTCACGCAGGAGTTTATACATAATTGAAAATTCAAAACTTAGATAAATCACGATCAAATAGTCGTGCCCAAATAAAAAAAATTACGGAATAACATAAATATAAACCATTCATGCAGGCCATAATAGTTGGATCGATAAAGTGTTGCAAAACAGAGTCAAAACGGATCTATATTTGCCGATTATGGCGATGCATAGTTATCCTAATTAATGGACGATGATGTGTTCTAAAACCATGCTCTGATACCACATGTTATAGTATTATTAACATGAACCCTAAGATCGTGAACAACATGATAATCACGTGTAGGGTTAAACTTAAATAAATTAAAGAGTACCTCCAGCAACAGCACCAGACAGCAGAATCAGAAAGCTCTCTACGTCAGGATGTCTGGAGGTACTTTTTAATTTATTTAAGTTTAATCCTACACGTGATTATCATGTTGTTCACGATTTAGGGTTCATATTAATAATAGTATAACATGGGTAGAGTTTGTTATGGAATACATCTCATTAAGAAACCTTTTTGAGTAAGGAATAGCATGTATCCTATGAAAACGGATTTCCTATAATGACCACAATTCGGGAAAGGAAAGGACTTGTGGTCCAAGTAATGGACTTAAAGATAATTTCCTTACATCACATACCACTTTCTCTCCAACGGGAATGTATTAGTATTTGCACATTTGTCAATTCTAATTCAATTGGTGTGTAGACTGTGTTGTATTGATAGATGGAAATCATCTTGACCAAGTCATAACAAATGAAGATGCCCAAGAGATTACTAATCTCAACAACTCCATGTGCCACCCCACTAGAGATATCATCGGCAATGATAAGACCAACATAAATTATTGCTTCGAATCCCACCCTCTTCGGCATGTAGTTGATTTTTTTGTCTTTATATAATCTTCCTCTTTTTCTCTGATTTGGGGTTTTCATGTGTTTTTGGCAAGGGGTTTGTATTTTTAGTCCATTCAAAATTTTAATTATCTTATTTATTATCATTTTTTAAAGGACTAATATTTTTATTTTCATGTGTTTCTTTTTGCAGGTAATCATCAATTGAGTATGGAAGGGTATAACTCCAAGGGGTAACTCAATTGGCCTAGGATCACGGTTTGCACCTGGAGGTTGTAGGTTCGAAACTGCACTACCACACTGGGGCTATAGAGGAGTTTACTCGGATTCCATCTGAGCTCTGAAGGATTAGTCAAGCCCAAAGGGTTGGGAACTCTCTGGTAGCATAAAAAAGTATGGATGGGTATAGGTGGAATGAGTGGAAATTGTAAGTTTGCTCAATTATTTTCAAATGAATATATCAAACCCATGTAGTGTAGAGTATTTATGACATTGTAGAGTCAGTTATTTTCTATTTCTTTTATTTTATTGGTATGCATATACTTTTCTTAATTTAGCGGTTATTATTTAATATTTATTATTATTTAATTGCTAGCATGCTAATGCTTAGTGGGTAGTATTTTTATTATTGTTTAATTCTTATTTTGTTTTGCAAACAATCTACAAAAAAGGTCATGCAAGCAAAGGTCCTCTATCACATTCTCATACCTAATATGTCTAATTTACCATTTCTTTAAATGATATCCCATGATTGGTGGCATATCCCATTAATAATTGTCAACTACCATTTAATTGGCTACGATCAATGGAATCTCATTAATGAGATTTTCAAATAAATTCTAAAATCACACAAATAAATTTCAAAATAAAGCAAATAAATTTCAAAAAACGCAATAATTTTAAAAAAGGGAATAAATTAAGAGAAAAGCAAATAAAATTTCAAAAATGCAAACACTTTCGCCAAAACTAAGATAAATCAATTTTCCAAATTTCTGAAAATTTTTCCAAAAACTCCAGTATCTTTTCCAAAAATCAGTTAACTTTATTTCAAAAAAACGTAAATAAATTTGAAAAGACACAAACAAATTTCAAAAACTATAAATAAATTTCAAAAGATGTAAATAAAATAAAAAATGCAAATAAATTTAAAAAAACATAAATGCATTTGCCAAAACTAAGATAAACTAATTTTTCCAATTTTAGAAAAATTTTCCAAAAGCTCAAGTATTTTTGTCAAAACTTAGTTAAATTTATTTCAAAAAATAAAAATAAATTTCAAAAGACGCAAAGAAAATTCAAAAATACAAATAGATCTAAGAAAATACAAATAAATTTGCTAAAAACGTAGAAAGATTCATTCAAAAATTTTGTTAAAATTTTCAAAATGGAGATAAAATTTTCAGAGACTCAGCTATATTTTTCAAAAACTCAAATAAAGTTGCCAAAAACTCATATAGATTTGTTCAGAACTCAGAGAAATTTTCTCAAGAACTCAGAAAAATAGCCAAAAACTCAGATAGATTTGTCTAGAACTTAGATAAATTTTTTTCAGAACTCAGATAAATTTCCACGAAACTGAAATAAATTTGACAAAATAAAAAATAAAAAACATAGATAAATTTGACAAATGAAGTCAACCCTAGCTGGCTGTTGGTTAATTCTTAATTGGGCTTCCTGCTGCGAACGGGTTAGAATTGACCCGAACTTGACCTTGGTTTGGAAACTGACCTAAATGGGTCTTATCTTCTTCCTCGACAGGCTCTGTTTCTGCAACAGAACTGTGGACACTACAACGCCTTGTTGCTTCTTCTCTGGCGACAGGCGAAATCTGACAGCCGTGGCTTGCGTCGTCCGGTGATGACGTTGGCATACAGGCAGCCTTCTCTGGTGATCAGTTTACAAAGAGATCTATTCTTTGCACCTTGTCTCTTCCGATGATGGCTCCTGCTATGAGAACTCAACAAGACATGAATCTCTCCCCCCGCCCCCCCTCCTTTTATTCAAATGTCAACAGACCTTTTGTCATTTCTTAAGACTTCTCCACTACTTGTTTCTATCAAACGAAAAAGATGAACTATGGATTTTTAATGGGCATGAAACAAGAGTTTCCACCTCATGACTCCAACGTCCAGCAGCCCTGGAAACTCCTCGTGACTTAATCTCATTAATCTCTATCCGTGCAAGATTGCCCAAGCCCTAGGAAAATCCTAGCCTCTCTGTGGAAGGCGGTATCATGAAGAACGTCTGTGTGGGCATGTCACGGTTGGGGTTTAAGACACCCCCACCGCCGGAAACCACCCACATCGGCATCTTGTTTGACAGTGGTGTTGAGTTTCGTGCATAGAAACAAGAGAGGGAGAATTGAAGATTTAAAATTTTATGCCTAATCAGTTGGAAGGGCAAATCAGTTATGAAAATGTATGAGGTGGCATATCTAGGGACCTCTCACTGAAATATGTCCAAGTTGCATGGACTACAGGCCTTAGAGGAAAAGTTGTTAGACTGGAGGCCTTACAAGACCTCTATGAGGGACCTTTCGCTAGTTTACTCTTAATTTTTCATTGATTGCAATATCATACAGTGCCAGGGCCAAAACTTATGTTGATTAAGTAATACTAATTACAAGCCGTCGCCGGAGGAACCATTGATTGAAGCATTGAATAAAAAGGTGAGATAAAATTAGACTTTTTTAGATATTTTCGTTACGATTCTTGCTCTAATTCTTCAGAATAATGTATTGTGTTCCTGAAAAAAAAAATAAAAAAAGAGCCATGATCAAGTTCTTTAAGATAGCAACATCACTTCACTTCTCTAATTATGATCCCTGTCGTCTCATGGGCTTATGATTTGCAAAGGAGATTGATTTTGGAAGATGGATAGGGTCAAGTTGGGTTTTATAACGGATGATTTGTTCTATTCATTTTAAATTTTAAAAAAAGAGTACTCATGTGGTAGATAGGAATTGAAACTATGATCCAAAAATTAATATTTAATGCCTATTATCACCTATGCTACTATATAAGATTACATTAAAAAGCTAACTAAGATATATAAGTTAATAGGGCAATGGTGTGGGGCCCAACTAACTCATTTTCAAATATGCCCTTATATAGTTATACATCTTATTTTAAAATTCTTATAATTTATTAAAATTTATGTATTTTTTAAATATTATGAAATATATTGCCTGTGCTTTTGCTAGTTATTATATATTATAGGGATACGATTCGATTTCGCAATAGGAGCTGATCAATTTCGCAGTTGATTGAGAAATTGAGCCTCAATTAAGGAATTAGAACTCTAATTTCGATTTCAATCTTGATTGGATAGAGTCCACTTTTTTTTAACCTTCTTTAAGTGAATTTAAAATCTTAATATATTTATTATGGATGGGAGATTAAAGAGTCTGGGTGATGCAAGGACTCCACCTTGTTCAATAACTCTATCCAATCGTGGTGAATTTAAAAATAATTTATCTATTATAGTTAGGAAACTTTAAAGGTTTTTTATTTTAAAAGTGGATATATACTAGATAGTTTTGAGTTTAATCTAACTCTTGAACTTGATCCATCTCTCTATTTTTATGATCTCTCCATTCGAATTTGAACAGACGCAATCCTAATTGCATTAGATTTGTGCCCTATAGTGGAGTCAGACTCATTTAACTCAGGTTTACTCCAGTTCAAAGACTCGGACAATCCAATTCCAGAGTCGTCAAATAAGCTCATGGGAATCTGATGCCCACCAGCTGTGTGACTGTGCCTTTGGCACTCAGTCAAAGTAAGGCACCAACCCCCACCTTGAAAACTACCTTCAAGTGCATATCTAACAGTAATCTTTGATATTGTTTGGATTTTAGTTTTATTTCTATTAAGTTTTTGTTTTTGTTATTTCGCATCTGGCTACTGATTGCTTCTAGTCATTGATACTCTTTTCCTCTGTCTCCCTATGAGATATTTGATAGTTTCTACGGTTGCAATTAAATAAATATAGTGGGTCTGTCTCCTTATGAGATATTTGATAGCTTCTACGGTTGCAATTAAATAAATATAGTGGGAGGAAATGGCACGGCACAACAATTGTCACCCGCTGCGATTTTTGTTGCACAACTCGAACACTTGACTTGTTATGCTCTGATATCACTTGTAGGATCTTCCAGCCCATTGAGCTACCACTTATTCTAAAATCAATTGGTGATGAAAAACGGCACAATAATGGTTTTATGGTGAGGGTGAGGGTGAGGGTTCAATCACAATTATAACCGCTCATGATTGAGGGTGGACGTTGACCTCAACGATATATATCTTAATGTGCTCTTTTGGACTTCTTGAACAAGAAGTTTTGTATTTTCCTTTTCTTTTTATACAATAGTTTGCCATTTAGCCAAAAAAAAGTAATGTGATTTTGGCTAATTGACTTTGTTTAGTTGGTGAGACCTTTATATTGATTTTTAACTGAGCGGTTCCATTTGTTAGTAAAACAATCTTTTACCTTAAAATAAGTAAAGGAGGGAAAGTGGAAGGAATGAGTAAAAACGAGAGAGAGAGAGAGAGAGAGAGAGAGAGAGAGAGAGAGAGGGATTAATCTCATGGTAGGCCCCACAAACCCAAGACTCAAAAATCATGATTCTCCTATTGATTAAGACAACAATCAAAATTCTCTCCAGTCTTAGCTGTCCCACGCGAGATCGTTGAATCCCTTAGATACACTAATCCTATTAAAACCCCACCTATGGTTGATGCAGTGATACAATAATACAACAATGTCATTGTATCATAGCTAAGGAAGTGTTGATGGGCTACACATCGAGAAACACCATTTTTTTTTTCTTCGTAGAAGCGAGATACACTAATTGTAAGTATATCATATATTTCTTTAAATCTTATTTGGTGGATAATGAGCCTAATAATATTTTTTCTCTTTTACGGTTGTTTATATTTATATAGTTTGAGGGTCTCTCCATAGCTAATTTGGAATCTTAAATATTACTCAATTCAAACTATTTTCTTTTGTTTTTCTTACCATTAGATAATATATTTGTTTCTTTTAGATTAATTCTTTTTTTAATATATTTCAGTTTCTTTTTAATTTTAATATCTAAAAACGATAATGATATTTTTTTTTAGATTTATGTCTTCTCATTAATTAGTCACTCAAAAAGCGCCTAAAAATCAAATATATTTTATTTTTGGGCTTGGGCTTAACACGCCTGTTTTGCTTGTTATTATATATTATAGGGATAGGATTTGATTTTAAAATTGGAGTCCGATTTCGCAATTGATTGAGAAATTAGATCTCAATTTCAATTTCAATTGCGAAGGTTGAACTCCAATTAAGATTTAAATCGAGAGTCCACTTTTGTTAACATTCTTTAGGTGAATTCAAAATTTTAATATAGGAGCATTTGGCGACAAGTCCCTCAACATTGCATTTTATCTCATTTAAAACTAAGACAGACAAAAAGAAAAAAATGACCCTCTATACGTCGGCAAAAGCGCTACACTCAAAACCGCTTCAAAACATACGGAGCGTCATTCAATTCGCAAATAATTCAGTTAAATTTATTTCAAAACACGCAAATAAATTCGAAAAGACTCAAATAAATTTCAAAATACACAAATAAAATTAAAAAAATACAAGTAGATTTCATAAAACGCAAAGAAATTTTCTAAACAACTGATCAGATAGATTTATTCAAAAACTCAATTAAAATTTTCAAAACGGAGATAAATTTGTCAGAAACTTAGATAAATTTTTTGAAAACTCAGATAAAGATAAATTTGCTAAAAACTCAGATACATTTGCCAAAAACTCAGATTTATCTGATTTTTGGTCCAATTTATCAAAGTTTCTGTGAAATTTGTTTGAGTTCTTGGCAAATTTATCTGAGTTTCTTAGAAAATCTGATAAATTATCTAAACTCAAATAACTTTTTAGAAGAAGGCTGTTGCTATGTACTAGGCTTTTGCTAACAGGTAGAACAAAACAACCCAGAAAACGAAACAGAAAAATCTCCTTCCAAACTACTTGTTTTCAAAACTCAATTAGCAATAGTTTTCTTGCAAGAAAGAGACAGAGACCCCATTTTTTGTTGCAATGATTGCACGAGATAGACTTACACGAAACGGAAAAATGAAAGAAAAGGCAAGACAGCAACGGGTTTTTGTGTTATATAAAACCCATAGCCGGAGAAGGCCGGGACTGGTCGCGTTTCCATCGCCAGGCCGTCGTCATCGTGGTTGATGTAGTCGGAGATGGCCGACTTCGATTTGCAGAGCTCTCTAGTGAAGTCCCTCGTTCCTAGAGAAGAAGACGGAAGGGATTTTCCGAGACAACAGAATGAGAGAGAACTTGGCCTAGGAATGTGGGAGAATGGAATATTTGAACTTTTAAAATTCAAAGTTTTATGTTTAAATTGTTGAAAGGGGCAAATTAGTCATAAAAATATATGATGTGGCATATTAGGGACCTCTCACCAAAATATCTCCAGCTGTATGGACTATAGACATTAGAGAAAAAGTTGTTGGACCGGATGCCTTAGAAGGCCGTGCTTAGGAACTTGTGGTTAATTTACCCTTTAATATATCTATTATGGTTACAAAATTAAAGACTCCTCTAATGGAGAATCGGTTAAGAACCGAGAAAAGAATCCACGCCATTCAAACAGCCCCAGTTGGAAGTGCCTTTAAAAATGGTATTTCTTCCTTCCATCTTCTAATGTCGAGAAATAGAGGGAAAAACCTATATCTGGTTCATCTCTTTCTCTACTCGCTTTGTTTTGTATTTCAATTGTTCCGTTTACTTCCTTATCCACTCCCTTCTTATCCTTCTTCCCAAAATCCTAATCTCATTGATTTATTATCTACAATCTGCTATTCTCAAAACCCATTACATTTCACTAGAAAAGTAAAAGGAAAACCATATTCGCTCTTTTGATGCTATATTAAGTTTTTCATTGTTATCAATAAAACCTGTCACGACCCGGGCCCGAGATCCGAAAACCCCAAGCCGTGAGCCCATACTTACTCCCGTAAATCCCGAATTAACCGAAGTTAAAACGAAATCCACAAGGGATGACAATCTCAATAAACCTGTCAAATACACAACTTGCGGAAATATTTATATTTGACAATATCAATTTACGATTTACATATATACAAAATAATGTTCCTTATACATGTATCCTTTCCATAGACTACTTGTCAATCAGTGCATATCCAAACATTGTACAATGTCAATTAATGACATACCAAAACGATTATACAAAAGAATAACCTCTCAAAACATTTTCCTTAACATTCTCTCAAAATGTTCCAATCTCTGTTTCGCACTCGGATACCAATATCAAATGGTATCCCGGTCATTCCACTCGTTTAGTCCTCCTGGAGGAACCTGAGCGGTCTCCTCCGCTCTCGCCTGGGGCGCTGTTGCACCGGTAAGGGCAAACGGGCTTGTAATGCCATCAATAATACTAGTGAACAAGACAGTTCAACAATGTATAAACAAATCTTGCAATAGCATGTTAGTCCATAAACTAAATTCATTCAATCCATTAATTACAATTCCAATTCTAGATAATAACCATATACATAAACATAAAAGTCGATCTTGTAGACATATACAAGGTGGTCACTACCATAGCCTTCGTTTTCATTTCATTTAATTTACCATCTTCCCTCAAAGGAAGGATTCATTATTTCCATCTTCCCTCAAAGGAAGGATTCTTCTTCCAAATGGAAGGCATTGATCAATACCCATAGATACGATCGGAATTTAATGAGACTTACTAGTGTCCAGGACATGGACAACTAGTATCACCATGGAGCTCCGGAACGCCCCCAATTCCATCTACTGCAGTAGGATTAGTCATTTATTCATTCATTGAACTCATTTAAAGTTCTAAAACAATAGATAGGTAGTGCCAAACTCAAGGGTCAATACTTTTCAATGAGCAATTCATTTCTGGATTCGATTCAATTCCATAATTCCCTTCATAACAAGGGAAGAGAAGAGTAATGATACCAATCTCATTAGATTGGGACACAGTGTTACAAAGAGGGACTTGCTAGTCAATCATGTTTCTATTTAATTCTATCTCAATCCTAAACAACCATATAGGTGTAACCAACGGTTACCAATGCACATGTTATTCTTGATGATCATCACATTTATATATTTGATGTGCGCATTATAGTCCCCGTAGTTAACGTCAATGGAAGTTTGAACCACAATTAATTAACTATGAAATTCTTCCTTCATTATCCTTAATTCTTAATAGTTTCACTTTACCTCATGATTAGTCTTAAAACTAATCTATGGAGCATTTATACTCACAAGGAGTGATCCAAACTTTTGTAAAAATCCAAAATTCACTAACGGTCTGATCGATTGGCCAAATTTTCACTCACAATTAATGTGTTGGCCAATATCAGGTTAGCTCAGCGGTTACCTGGCGGTTAGCAGAAACTTGGTTGGCGGCTAGCCGAATTCTGGTCGGCGGCTAGTCGGAATCTAGTCGGCGGCTAGCCGAAATCTCGAAATGCTGTTAACCGCAATATAGCGGTCAACTTTCCAGAAGCTGACATTTCTAGCTCGATTTTCGGTCACCTTACGGTTACCTTGCGGCTAACCGAATTTTGGCGGTTAGCTTTCCAGAAACTCACCCATTTTATGGGTTTCGACGGTTGGCTTCGCGGTTAGCCTCGCGGCTAGCCGAAATTCACCTAGAATCCCATTTCGAGCTTCAGAACTTCTGAAGAAATTTCTGAAAACTGAGTTCCTTGAACTCCAGTCCTTTCAATAATCTACAAATCTTAAGAAAATGTATGTATTTGGGAGTAACCATTGAAATCTCACATTTTCTTTTCATACATCATCTTTTATAATACTACTTCTAATATCCATGAATCATTTCACATCAACACATAGAAATCATAGAAACTTCTACAATGATCAATACTAACACAAAAAGATATTTATACTTGCCTCTCTTGAAGCTTAGTGGCAAAAATCCCCTTTTCTTCAGCTTGGTTTGCTTTTGGAGATGAAAATCCCCAAGTCTCAAACCCTAAATCCATGAGATATTGAAACACCAACCCTTTAGCTATTTATGCTAGAAACCTTCCCTCACTACTCAATAGAACTTGGAAATTGTAGGAGAAGGCCAACTACTTACTTGTAGCTCCAAGCAAAGGGAGTTTGGGTTCTCTTTCAAGCTTAACACTTCAACAATGGAGAAAAAGGCTTGATGAAGAAGATGAAGATGAAGTTGATGTAGCTAGTGGCCCTTATTCAATCACCCACGAAGCTCCCAACTTGTCGTTTGATGAGAAAAATGGAATGAAAAGGGAGAACGAGCCTAGGGTTTGGGTGAAGTGAACGAATGAGACTCATCTCATTCTAATATAAGGTTCTTTTGCACAAAACCCCCCATTTATTCAATCTTATTACGTTTTGAGTCAAATGAAGCCTCACTTGGTCCATTTGAGGTCAAATGAGATCGCGTCTATTATGAAAGTTAACGTACTATTCGAGATACACACGTTGGTATCAAGAATTTTCGTACTTGACGAAATACACGTAAACTCGTATTTACGGAAAAGTCCATAGCCTACCTTGTCTGAGTCTATACTTATTTTAACCAACCTCAATTCCATTCAAAACCCATTTCATTATGCTTAATGCATCATTTGAGACTAATTTGTCTCTCTTTGGTCTTTAACCTTCATAAACCTGATTACTCATGCTTAATTAGTATTAATCTTAATTAATTAGCTTTAATCATGATTAATTTGGGTCGGGGTGTAACAAAACCTAGTTTCACATTTGAGTTTTTTATGCTACCCATTTTTAGCAATCTGTTTTAGATTTTCTCTTGATTTTATTCTTTGGTTGTTTTCTATTCTCAGCGACTAATGTGGAGTTTCTGTTGCAATTGCGCTGTTGGACATGCACGAATGTGATAGTAAAACTGCACATAAGAGATTCAGAGATAAGAACATAAGTTACTGCTTTGAGAGTTCAAAGTCTCACAACCAACCCGGATCTCCTATCCGCATTTTCATGTACGCTTGCCGCTCTCTCTTTCTGGATTTACCAATAACATTTTAAATGATCCAATGTATGGTTTGGTTATACATCAAACTTTGGTGTATGTACCATCTGTGCCTACAATCCTGTGTTGTGTTTTGATCTTCATGCCATGCTCTACTTAACAAACTTGATTCTTGCCTCAGCATCATAATCTGCAAACTTTTACACTTTGGATTGGACAATAGCCGATGGTAATGTCTGACATTGATAGTATTGGTATTCACACAATAACTATTGCATTTCGAATTTATGTGCGGGCTAAAGACTCAAGACCGGATTGGAAACCTAAAATCTTATCTCACACACACACATAAACTTCTATTTCTTAAGTGGAGTTATATTAAATTATAAATTGTATATATATTAATTTATAGAGAGGCTCTCCTAAACTGCAGCTTATGTTATCCTAAGCTGAAACAGTTTGTAAAACCATCTCTATCATAAATTGCTTCAAATGATCGTCTATGAAATCAAGATAAATCCAATCAGAATTGGAAAATAACTTGATTTTCCAGTTCCATCATGCTAAAAACAAAGATAGTCAACTTTGATTTGTGGAACCAGTACTGTTTCATCTTGAATAACATAAGCTGCAGCATAGAAGAGCCCTTCTCATTAAATTATATAATTCTAATTTAAATAATTTATATAAACATAAATACATATTATATTTAGATGATATAATATATAATATATTGTATTATAAAATTAAATTACTACAACTAAAAGTTTCCTTTCTATTCCCTCTCTCTTGGTCATGTGTGGCTGTTCAGGATCAAGAAGGCATCTAAGGTCAGTTGTGTTTAATTCCATTGGTTCATTGTATAATTATGTGATTTCAGCGATTTTCTGCAATATCCCGTATTTGCTGGATATTTTCTGACTCATCTATTTGGTCCCTTCAACAGTCCGCTTTCAGCATTTTTTTTTTCTTAAAGTCCGCTTTCACCAATTAGAGTTGTTTCACTATTTAAACAACAAACTCATCGAATTATTCAAGTTAAACTTAGTATCTTATTTATATTACTTAATATATACCCGAGCTTAGCACATGCTTAGCTTGTTCTTTAATCACGGGACTATGATAAAGCACAAGGCTATTGTGCATGCCTAAATTGTTACGGGCTTATTGAGATTGCTGTGAAGCTTCTTGGGAAAGGTTGAATGCTTGAAACCTGAAAGGGAAAGGGAAAACAAAGGTCAAAGACCTAGGTCGAACTTGGCCAAAGGCACTCTGATCCCTAAGTTAGTTCAGTAACTAGACAAAGGTTGAGTGAAGGTGTATGAATGCGTACCTTTTTCTGGATTAGGTCTTTGTTTATATAGGCTGAGAGTCCCGCGACTCGTCCTGATTTCTCGGTGGTAGAGTCTTACTCGGACAATACCCATATCTTTCAGGGATTGTGGATATAACCACTGAATAAGAATAACTCCTTATCTTATCCTTTGCTTATCTCACCGCTCAACACTTTCTGTAACGTGACTGAGTCTTTATATGAGTACAGTTGTAACTGATTAAGCGTCAGTGTTCATCTTGGTTAGCAAAACCGAACTAAAGATGATACCGAGGTCAAGTATGACCTTAACATGGACGATTCTGGCACAATTGCCGAGATGCATTAAATTGAGACCAGGATATGCCTAGCTGGTACTTTTACCGAAGTTAGAACAATCTCGGTATTATGAAAATATCCCCACACAATTGCCCCTAGCGTCTGTCTTCTTAGAGTTCTCTAACTCTTTGAGGTTGGAAGCTAAGCATTATGAAGGGAGAACCTTCTGAACATTGATTTTGAAGCTTGTGCTATATTTTATCTCGGTGTCGGTTGGTGATATCTTATCTCTATCATCATGTCGTTTCACCTGCCCGAGATAATTAATAGCGCGTCTCGATTATATATAGAGGCGCCTCTCTCTCATTCTTCACTTTCACATTCGTCAAAGAAGAGAGAGGGTTAGCCGAAGAGAGAAGTCCCACTCAGCATCCTTTGAGTCCAGTCTCGTATTGGTAAGTCCTCTCTTCTCATCTTGTTTAATTCCGCCTTTTGGCTTCCTTTTAGGGTCCCTTGACCATTTTATCCTTTTTGAGTATCGTTCTTTATTCCTCCAATTTCTTCAAACTTGAGCTTTGATAATGGGTATTTATAGGCAGAGATTAGAAACCCCAGAGGGCATAGCCGAGTTTAGGGCCGATTACGGGATTCCCAATGATGTCCTCATTAGGCTAAATAACCCTGAAAATCCCTTTGATGGCTATTCCTTTACTAATGGCTAGATGCCCTTTTACTTGATCACCGTAGTCGAAGGTGGGGTTCGATTCCCCCTTGATCCCCTCCTTAGAACCTGTCTTAGGAAATGGCATCTCTGCCCTTGTCAGTTGATGCCGAGTAGCTTTAAGATCATTATGGGCATAGCCGAGTTCAATAGAATCTTAGGTATTAATCTCGGCGTCCATGTGATAAGTCTACAAAATTACACTTTTAATCCATTATTTCATATGAATTTGTGGACTTAATTAACATAAAATGCATTGAATTAATTGATTTTCACAAAATCTTGCATTTGGACCCACATGTTTGGATTCAAGTCAAAATTCATCCAAAAATTGCATTTTCACATAAAATCATGAATTTCTCTGTTTTTGGCATTGGAAGTCATAAATTCCTCATAACTTTTTATTCCCAAATAAAATGATAAATTTTATTTGCACCATTGATTTAATTGATGATTTAATAAAATGGTGACATTTATTGCATCTATTTAGTGTGAATTGGGCCCGCAATTTCTTCTCTATATGAATAGATTATTCTTTGATATTTGTTTTTATTTTTGTAGGGAATTTCAAAATTTGGGACCCGCGGAAGAGATAAACCAAATACTAAAGAGGGAGAACCAAGGTTGTAGCTACACATGGGCCCACCTCCATTGCAATTTGGGAATAAAATTAAGAAGTTCAAACATTTTGAAAATCTTCAAACCAAGAACCAAGGCAGGCAAGAAGATCAAGGATTCCTAAAGGCTAAGGGAAAAAGTAATTCAAAAGAGTCTTGGCAGCCAAGAAGATAAGGAAGGAAAGAGAGAAAGAAAAAATAATAATAATATACAACAAGTGTTGGACGTCCAACACTAGTTACCTACAACACCACATGTGGCCGCCCATCTCTCTTGCAAACTTTAGGATTTTTTTATTTGAATATGCTTCTCAAATCAAAGTGGGCCCAGGGATTAGAATTTACAAGCAAAGAGAAGTCCAAAGAATTAGAAACAGTGTGCTAGCCAAGGAACCAAGGAAAGAAACAAGTTCAAAATTCCGAGAACCTTTCCAAAGATGCCAAAAGTCAATTCCTACTTGGAGACCAAAGAAGACTCCTGCCAGAACGTTCTTTCATATGAAGAAATCTTAAAAGGATATAAAAAGCCCAAGAAAGATGTTGGACATGCAAGCTACTCTCCCCCCTCTTCTTGGATGACGAGCAACCCACTTCCCTTTTTCCAATATTTTTCCTCCATCTCTCTCTTCTTTCATTACTACCTCATCCAAGGCCTTCCCTAAGGCTACCACCACTTGGGTTTCTACGCCATGCCATTGCCGTTGCTCCGTCACTCCATCATCAACCAGCCATCTACTTCTCCATTGATGAGGGATTAAAGACTTCAAGATGGGATTATGCGCAAATCCTATTTTCTTAATGTGTTCGATATAGGGTAAGGAAAGATTTATTTTTCAGTTTTGATTATTGTTAGGAAATTACTAGTTTATTGGTTCAATTTAATTTAAAAGACGCAATTAGTGAGGTCAAGGTGTCCCGCCTTGGATCGGCATCGCGTGTTTGTGGGTAGTGACTGTACGCACTTGGTGCAGTGTTTTTGCAGTCTTTTATTAATTTTGCCAATATAATGTTGTGATTTCCCATAATAAAAATATTTTAAATTCTTTTTATTCTTCTTTATGAATGATATTATTAATGGATTTTTATTTTAATGCATGATTTGTTTACTTTTATGCAATTGGTGGTTTGATGACTTTTATGTTTTGGCAGTATTTAGACTAGGATTTTTAGATTAGGAATTTTTATTTGGGATTATAATTTTTAATTTGGATTTTTAATAAAATTTCAATTTCAGTTTAGTAGAAATTTATTTATATTGATTTTTGATAGGCTAGATTAGTTTTTCAATAGGACAGGTTTTATGCGATTAATTACTCCCCGTGGATCGACCTCGGACTTCACCGAGTTATTACTACAATCGAGGCCTTGTACTTTGGGGCTGACGACCAAGTTTTTGATGCCGTTGCTAGGGAGTTTTTTTCTTCGCTTGAGGTAATTTTTCCAACTTATCTTTTTAATTGCTTTGTGGGTGTGCCTTTACTATTCCGCAATTATTTTAGATCTAAGGGTAGCATGCATGGAATGTTTGGACCGGCCCTATTGCATTAAAAAGTGGATTTTAAATCTCTGATTCGATTTTTGATAAAATCAGAACTATTTCAGATCTGAAAAAATAATTTTTCTGATTTTTTCAAAAATCACATCAATTTTGAAAAATTGCCTAGTTTACTTGTTCTAATTTGGATTAGCTTAAGTCGATTTTTTTTAGTTACTGATTAGGATTAATTAAAGTGTGTTAAAATCAGTTTTTTTTTCATAATTTTAAGTTTTTAAAGTTTCCAAAAAAATTCTGGAATTTTGCCTCACAAAGGCAAGTCTTAGATAGTGCAAATTCGGCTTTTTGGCCACCAAACTTGCCAAAATCTGAAAATTTCAGAACATTCATTGGAAATTCAGTTATTTTAGTTGTTTTTAAATTTAAAAGAACTCTTAAAAACTTGCTGGAATTTTTTTTTAAGAAGGTTAGTTATTTCTTTGGAAAGCCGAACAAACTACCTTTCTTGATTGGTTCAATGTCTAGGCAAGTCTTGTCCCATTAAATTAGGGAGACAAGTCTCTTGTTCTAGAAGGTGGTTTTTAAGCGGGACCCTTGCAACGCATCGCAACCTCACCAGTGATCTGGGGGCTTACCTGGTCGGGCCAGTTTCATAGAATTGAGTTTGAGAACTTTCCTTAGAGGTACCAAACTCTATAAGATTAAGACTTTGCAAGAATTTGAGAATTTTCCTTTAAATCTAAAAATGGATTTTAGGTAGTTTTTCTTTCTAGGTTTCTTAAAAAAAAAAAAAAAAAAGAAAAAAAAATTCAAAATTCCAAAAAAGAAGGAAAGACCCACACCTTCTTGGCTGAGGGATACCTCAAATCAGTTAGAAAGGAAGGAATCACCTATCAAGAGCTTGATTAAATTCTACGAATCTAGATCTCCCGGTTCACTTAGGATTTCCAATATGGCTGATGAGCATAGTGATAATGATGAAATTAGAAATGAGAACGGTAACGGGAATGGACCCAATAATAATGGGGAGGTGAATCAACCACTTAGAAGTCTACGTGATTACCTTTACCCTACATGACAAGCCACATCGTCGTGCATGGTTATACCAGCAGGTGTGGGTCAATTTGATATCAAACCGGGTGTAATCCAACTTCTCCCCAAATTTCATGGACTTGAATCGGAAAGTACATATTTGCTCATAAAAGAGTTTGAAGAAGTGTGTGCAACACTACAATTCAATAATGTGAGGGAAGACCTTATAAAATTTCGTTTATTTCCATTTTCCCTCAAAGATAAGGTTAAGGCATGGCTTCACTCCCTAGAGCCCAATTCGATTGCTCTATGGTCCGACATGGTCCGGGAATTTTTGAAGAAAATTTTCCCATTACATAAGACCAACACCTTACGGAGAAATATTATGAATTTTAAACAAAAAGACAAGGAGTCTTATTATAGGTGTTGGGAACGCTTTAATGAACTACTCCTTGCATGTCCCCACCACGGATTTGAATTGCACAATACAATTGGTCACTTCTATGATGGACTTAGTCCAGAAACACGTCAATTCGTGGAAATGATGTGCAATGGGGAGTTCATGGTGAAGAACCCAAATCAAGCATGGACCTACCTTCAGTTTTTGGCGGATAGTGCACAAAATTGGGACACATCTGAAGGTATAGACCCCATAAAGCAATCAAATCAGGCAAAGGGAGGGGGGTTATATGTATTAAAAGAAAATGATGATCTTCAAGCAAAAGTTGCCTATCTTACAAGAGAAGTTGAGTCCTTGAAATTTGTGAAGAAATAAGGAACCTGCTATAGTTTGTGGCATCTACGCTAGTGATAAGAACATTTCTTCAGAGTGTCCAACACTCCCTTCTTTCCAAGAAGTGTTTCATGAGCAAGCAAATGCCACTAACACATACAACCGGCAGTTCAGTAATTCTTTGGGTAACACGTACAATCCTAATTGGAGGAATCACCCCAACTTTAGTTGGAGGAATGGCCCAAATTCTACTCCGCCTAATTTCAACCAAATGTCAAATCAATATGGGGGACCTCCTGGTACATATGCTCAAAACACACAACAAATGGTACCCCCTACAACTCAAACGACACGTTGGGATGAACTTGTTTCTAAGTTTATGGTCAATCAAGAGTCCATCAACAAGAAATATGATAGGAACTTTAAGAATTTACAGAACACCATGCAGAACCTCTGCAAATTGATTGGAGCAAAAAATAAGGGGGTTTTTCCAGCCCAACCACAGCCCAATCCAAAAGGGCAATATGAGGTTCAACAAGGTGGTCCGTCAAATTCAAAGGAGCAGGTTCAAGCTGTCACTACTCTACGTAGTGGTAAAGAGATTGAAAAACCTGATCTGGAAAAAGATAAACAACCTGCATCCTCAAATCAGGAAGGGAAAGAAAATGAAGTCCCTCCTATCAAGGAGAAAAGCCCAATTCCTCCGAGATTCAAGCCCTTACCGCCTTTTCCCAACCGATTAGCTCATCCCAAACCATCAATACAGAACCAGGAAATCTTAGATGTGCTTAAAGAGGTCAAAATTAACATCCCGTTGTTAGACGCAATCAAACAAGTCCCATCTTACGCAAAGTTTTTTAAGGAATTGTGCACGTTGAAGTATAAGATACATGTACAAAAGAAAGGGTTCCTCACTGAGCAAGCTAGTGTAATTCTAAAGCACGACACTCCCCCTAAATTCAAAGACCCAGGATGCCCCACAATTTCGTGCATTATTGGAAATTATCAAATTGTCAAGCATTGCTGGATCTTGGGGCAAGTGTCAACTTATTACCTTACTCGGTCTATGTAAAATTGGGACTGGGCGAACTCAAACACACCCAGGTTACTCTGCAGCTAGTAGATCGATCAATCAAAAGACTGAGAGGGATAGTAGAGGATGTGCTCGTGCAGGTTGACAAGTTCTACTTTCTAGTAGACTTTATTGTGCTAGATACTCATCCTGTGGCAGATCTTCATGCTCAGATTCCGGTAATTTTGGGGAGACCATTTTTAGCCACATCCAATGCATTAATCAATTGCCGGAATGGAAAATGACGCTATCTTTTGGTAACATGACATTAGAGCTAAATGTTTTTTGACCTTTGTAAACAACCACGGGATGATAACATTGACCTTGAAGAAGTAGATTTGATCGGTGTTCTTACAGCAGAAACTTTTGAAAAATCGATTTCCGATTCCATTAAGTCAGTTGAGGACCTGACCCTCTGCGAAGAAACACTTGATAGCACTGTTGAAATGGTCAACACTGTAGGCAAACCCTTTTTTGAAGAGCTAGTACCAACTGGTACTCCGTCTCTGCCATCTCAGGTGAGGCTACCCAAACCCGAGTTGAAACCCTTACCCTCTCACCTGAGATATGCATACCTTGAAGAAAATGAAACATTTCCTGTAGTCATTTCTGCACACCTTGACGAGGACTAGGAAGTCCAACTCTTAGAAGTGCTCAAACTCCACAAAGGTGCAATTGCTTGGACCATGGCTGACATTAAGGGAATTAATCCCCTCATGTGTACACATCACATCTATTTGGAGGAGAATGCAAAATCCTCCCGTCAGATGCAACGCCGGTTGAACCCCACCATGCAGGAAGTGGTCAGGGCTGAAGTTTTAAAACTTCTAGATGTGGGTATCATCTATCCAATTTCAGATAGCCAATGGGTCAGCCCTACCCAAGTTGTACCTAGAAAGGCCGGCGTCACTGTAGTCCGTAATGCTGATGGTGAGCTCGTCCCAATCCGCATACCCACAGGTTGGTGAGTTTGTATCGACTACAGAAAATCAAATGCTGTCACACGAAAGGATCATTTCCCCCTACCCCTCTTGGATCAAATTTTAGAACGAGTAGCTGGCCACGAGTATTATTGTTTCTTGGATGGATATTCTGGATATAATCAAATAGAGATCGCCCCGAAAGACCAAGAGAAAACAACTTTCATATGCCCCTTTGGCACCTTTGTTTACCGACGAATGCCCTTTGGACCGTGTAATGCTCCTGCAACCTTTCAAAGGTGCATGCTGAGTATTTTTAGTGATATGGTGGAACGTTTTCTCGAAGTCTTCATGGACGATTTTTCAGTTTTTGGAGATTCATTCCAAGATTGTTTGAGCAACTTAACTAAGGTTCTCTCTAGGTGTGAAGAAAATAACTTAGTACTGAATTGGGAAAAATGTCATTTTATGGTAC
Organism: Umbellularia californica; assembly: GCA_028538565.1. NCBI lineage: Eukaryota > Viridiplantae > Streptophyta > Magnoliopsida > Laurales > Lauraceae > Umbellularia > Umbellularia californica. Next base: position 30,619,619 of record JAPQWN010000007.1, read on the forward strand.
GACAAGGGATTTTCCTTGGCTACATTGTATTGTCTAGAGGATTGGAAGTGGACAAAGCCAAAATAGATTTAATTTCCAATTTGCCCGCCCCAAAAACCATAAGAGATGTAAGATCTTTCTTAGGGCATGCCAGATTCTACAGAAGGTTCATAAAAGATTTCAGTGTCATTTCTAGACCATTATGTAACCTTATACTAAAGGAAGCAGAATTTGAGTGGACAGAGCCATGCCAAGCGGCTTTTATCAAGCTTAAGGACATGTTGATGAATGCTCCAATTATGCAACCTCCAGATTGGAGCCTACCCTTTGAAATAATGTGTGATGCTAGCGATTATGCAGTTGGGGCAGTTCTTGGGCAACGTAGGGACAAAAAGCCATACGTGATTTATTACGCTAGCAGGACTTTAAACAGTGCACAGATCAATTATTCTACAACAGAGAAAGAATTATTAGCTGTGGTCTATGCACTGGATAAATTATGTTCCTACTTAATTGGATCCAAAATTGTAATCTTCACTGACCATTCTGCGCTGAACTATCTTCTTTCTAAAAAAGATGCCAAGCCCAGACTAATCAGATGGATCCTTCTACTCCAAGAGTTCGATATTGAAATTAAGGATAAGAAAGGAGTAGAAAATGTTGTGGCTGATCATCTTTCTAGGGTTGTCCTTTCCAACACTTTAGAACCCTTGCCAATCCAAGACACTTTCCCTGATCAGCAATTGTTTGCTACATTTTCCCATTCTCCATGGTATGCTGACATTGCTAATTATCTAGCTTTGGGTGAAATTCCAAAAGAATGGACGCAACAAGATAAAAATAAGTTTTTCACTGAGGTGAAACAGTTTTTCTGGGATGAACCATACCTTTTTAAATATTGCCCATGCCAAATTATTAGGAGATGCATTCCTGACCATAAAATAAACAGTGTAGTATCATTTTGTCACTCTCATGCTTGTGGTGGCCATTTTTCTGCTAAGAAGACCGCTCACAAAAGTTTGTAATCTGGATTTTACTGGCCTACGTTATTTAAAGATGCACATGATTTCTGTAAGGCATGTAAGCAATGCCAAAAATTGGGTTCAATTTCCAAAAGGAATATGATGCCTTTAAACCCAATTTTTGTCGTCGAGTTATTCGATGTTTGGAGAATAGACTTTATGGGACCTTTTCCCCCGAGCTTTAGTTTTCATTATATCATCGTGGCGGTCGATTATGTGTCCAAATGGATTGAAGCAGTCCCATGTAGGAATAATGATGCTAAAACAGTCAAAAAGTTTATTTTGGACAATATCTTTTCCTGTTTTGGAACTCCACGTGCCATCATTAGTGATGGGGGTAATGATGGACCCGAAAGGAATCTTCCATCCTCTCCTTCCGCACCCCGGGGGCTGACCTGGGTCTCGGCGGAGGAGGGAAAATCTCGGGCATCAACATTTTTGTACGGGTATGCCAGATTTACTTTCTACTTGGAATTTGGAATGGTGATAATCCGGAGATTCACCTTCGCAAGTGGAAAGGAAATCAATCATTTTTTCTAACTTTTCAAATTGCATAAATATTAAGAAAAGAGACAAGTTTTTAGAATGCCGTAAGAGGCGTTTTTGTTCGTTTGCCGTGAAAGGCGTTTTTACAAAACTCATCAAATATGAAAGACAAGAATTGTGATTTCTTTTTGTCTCTTTAAGAAATACAAACTACAATAGAAAAGGAAGAAAAGGGATCTAACTTCTCAGGAGATTGTGGGGACACGTTGAGATCGACGGTCACAAGTCATGTATGGGCTTTGCCATCGTCCTTCAAATGAGAACATGTGATGTTTTGATTCTTTGGCTTAGCTCCTAACCTCAGTTTTTTAAAGGACAAGGACCAAGAGAAGGTCTTATATCCAATTAAAAACCAAGTAAACGGGCTGAAAAGCCGCGTTTAGGCCATGTTGGAGAAGGAGGTGACCTTGGGGGGGTGGCCCCCCAAGGGACGTTGATCACCTTGTGGTGCTTCCGGGAGCAAAGTAGCAGGACTTCGTCTCTCTCTTGGATTTTCTGGTTTTTCAGAGCTTGCACTTAGGATCTCTTTTCATCATGCTTTCTTCTTGGAATGGACCTCATTTTATAGGCTTTTGGTAGCCATGAGGTGTTTATTGGCATTGATGGCCATGATGAAAGAACTGATGAGGAGTTACAAGTTGATTTTGTAACTCCTTTTTCAAGGCTTGTGATTGGCCAATGAAGGTAGTGGGCTTTTAATTGCCTTTATGCTTCATGATGATGGGAGTTTCATGGGTTTAATGACATGATTGCTTGGATTTGTAACTCGCAAATGCTTGGTTCTGATTGGGCCGTCCAAAATAATGCGTTAATGACTGCTTTAATGGGTCAATTAACGACATTAAGTGGTTGCCAAGGCATGTGAAGAGTCGCGGGCCGTGCTGCACCTTTTGAGATTCTTCTTGCGATCATCACGGGTGGATCCACGCATTATTTGATGTCGGATTGCGATGCAATTTCAGACATTGATTGACGTTGGTGGGCTGGTGACATCTGTCTTGTCGATTTCACGATTGGTCGGACAGAAAGTGCACTTTCTTGGTTAGCTGATTGGCGATCTTGAGGAGATCGGTGATGATTTCATGCTTTTGACGGCAGATCCGAGATGTCGACGAAGATCAGTGGTTTTGAAGCACCAAAATTGGATTTTCAGAAAATCACAGAGGCCAGAACACCCGAAATGAGAAAAGAATCGGAAAACGGACGATTCGGCGTAAAATCCGGCGACCTGGATTTCCAGGGTTTTGCCGGGCGACCCTGGCCCAAGGTCGCACAAAGTTTCCTATTTTTCGGGAAAGCCGAAGACTTTGTAGCCGATTTTCCGTCAAGCGTCGAAACTAGGTCAAACGATGTCGGAATGACCTGAAAATTGAGGTGAAGCTTCTTGAGCAGTGGATAGGACCAACCATGGGCTTTTATTTGAGTTTTGAAGCCGTTTGGGGTCCCATCGATGCTTCACTTGATTTTGCTGCGGGAAAAATACCGAGCTTTGATATGTGGTCAAACGATGTCCGATTGACCTGAAATTTGACGAGGAGCCTATTGGAGTCATTTTGAGACGTTCCATGGGCTCCGTTTTGGATGTCATGGTCCCGGTTTGCTCCGCCGCCGGTAGGCTTGATTTTCTCTCGGAGCATCGAAACCTGGTCAAACGTTGTCGGAATGACCTGAAATTCGACGTGCAGCCTTTTGGAAGCATGTTGAAGCCACTCATGTATTTTGTTTGATGAGTGATGGCTTCGGTGGTTGCCGCCGCCAGGAGGCTTGATTTTGCTGCTCAAGCATTGATGGAGGGTCAAACGTTGTCGGTTTGACTTGAAATTTGGCATGGAGCCCTTTGGAGACATTCTGGAGTCATCCATAGGCTTTGATCAAAGTTTTGGTATCTTTGATGATGTTGCTGCCGGGAGCGCCTGTTTAGCCGTCGGAGCAGTGAAGTTGGGCCAAACGATGTCGGAATGACCCGAAACCTCAGGTGTACCCCTCTTTTAGCTGTCTTGAAGGATCTCTCAGTTTCTGTCTGATTCTGACAAAATCTGATGCTTGAAGTAGCATTGCCTATTTTTAGCAGGATGCAGCTTCAGGAGGCTTTTTGATGTTGAGGAGACATATTGACTTTTTTGGTGTCAACAAATGCCCCCTCGAGGTACAGCGACGAGAAGCTTTTTGGAGTCGATGTGCCTCGAAGATAAACTTGGAGGAGACATTTCAACTTAACCAAGAGTCTTGATCTTTTTTTTTTTTTTTTTTTTTTTAATAGCCTTCTGAGTTTCCGGGGGAATTTTATGGTAGTGAGAGGGATCACGTACCATCTCAAGGCAAAGTTTTGAAAATGACATGGGGTATTTGGATTTTGGGTTTTGGATTTTGGTTTTTGACCTTGTGACCTAACAAGCTGTATGTGGCAGGTTAGGGGGTCGGGGTTTGATTTTGGTTTCGACCTTGTGACCCAACAAGCTGTATGTGGCAAGTTGGGGGGTTAGGTTTGGTTTGGTTTGGATTTTGATTTTTGGTTTTGGTCTTGTGACCTAACAAGCTGTATGTGGCGAGCTAGGGGACCGGAATTTGGTTTTGTGAAATGTCAATTTCAAGATTTTGGCTCAATTTGGTTCATGAGGTTGAATGGTTTGGTTTTTTGAAACTCATGAGACTTTCCTTTTTTTCTCTTTTTTTTTTTTTGAATGGTCCCATGAACTCAAAAGAGGCATGGGACTCTCTGTTTTTTCTTGCTCTTTTCTTTTTTTTTTTTTTTGCTCTTGGTAAGAGGAATATTTTGACTAAAAACCACTTTTAGTGCCTAGGTGGTCAAACCTGGCTCATATGGGCTAACCCATGGGACCTTAGGCTTTGGAGATGGCCTAGATCTCATATAGTGTCATATTTGTAAAGAATATCCAAAAATATCTCTTTTGTATAGAGAATATCTAAAAATATCTTTACTTGGAGAGAATTTCTCAAGTTTTCTTTTTGTGGATAGATTCTCTCAAAATATCTTTCTCTTTGGGAAAGTAGCTAAATTTTAGCACTTACCTCCTTTCTTTCTCTTTGTTTCCTCTTTTGGCTTGCTCTCTTCTATAAAAGCAAAGAGGGTTGGTGCTTTTGCTCCATTACTTTCTTTTTACAAGAAATCTTCAAGAGTGCTCTCCAAGATAAGAAGTGCTTTCTCTTCTTCAAGGATCTCCAAGCTTTTCTTCTTCTTCTTTATCAATGGCTTCAAGTAAGTTTTCTTCTTCGTCAAGAATCTCCATTGTAAAAGTAGCTTCTTCATCATTTTTTTTTCTTTTTCTTTTCTTTTTCTTTCTTCTTTTCTTTTTTTTTTCTTTTCTTTTCTTTTCTTTTCATGCACGTTTTTCTTTTTTTTTTCGTGCTTCTCTTTTTTTCTTTCTTTCTTTTTTTTTTCTCTGTTTTTTTTTTCTTTTCACGATTTTCTCTTCCTTTTTTTTTTTTTCTTTCTTTCTGTTTTTTTTTTTCACGCTGATTCTGTTTTTTTTTTCAGCGTTTTTCTCTTCTTTTCTTTCTTCTTTTTTTTTTGCTGTTGTTTTTTTCTGGCTGTACGGGCCTGACCGTACTGCCACGTGGCAGTGGGCCACGGCCTGTGGGCCAAAATTTTTTTATTTTTTTTTTCTTTTTCTTTTTTTTTTTTGCTGAGATTTTTTCTCTCTCTATCTTTTTCTTTTTTCTTGTTTGCTCACTATGATAATGAGGCTATGCAATTTCAACATGTATGCATTTTTTTGTTTGATTCATCAAGATAGAAGGCTAGAGTCTCTAGGTCAAGCCAACATGATTTTTGACTTGGACAAAGTTTGATTGGTTTTGACCAAATTGGGTTGGAATTGGTCAAACTTTAGTCAAGGTTTTCCTAGCATCTAATGCATGATGATATTTTTTTGATGCATGAGTTTTGGTAAATAGATTTGGAAGTATGATGATGCATACCTGAAAATCTTTTGCAAGTGTTGGGATTTTGAGCTCGCAGCGATGTTGAGCTCTTTCTCGGTCTTGCTGGATTTTGAGGAAGTTTTGCAATTTTTGGATTCTGAAGCTCGCAGCAATGTTGAGCTCTTTTCCAGATTTTGCGAAAGTTTGATGAGATTGGCTTGTTCTCGCAGCGATGTTGAGTTCAAGCCTTCTTTGAGAATTCTCCACTGACTATGAGCTCGCAGTGATGTTGAGCTCATCTTCTGGATTCCTGTCTTCTTCGAAGTATGTTCCTTTTCGTTGGAATTGCCCCGGAACCATGTCAAAATTTTGCTAGAATTTTTGTAGCAGAATTCTGTCATTTTGATGTTGATTGATCTTTTCTCTTCCACCTTTTGCAGGTAGTTCTTCTAGAACGAACAAAGGTAAAGGTCCTGTTACTGACGCACCTCGTCGGTCTGCTAGATCTTCCAATGCTGCCATTCAGCAGGCTTGGGAGAAGGAGGGGACTCTCATTCGCCAGGTTGATGAAGCTGAAGGTAATGTCCGGAGGAAGACTCAGGAGCATGAGCAGTGGCACGTCCTCTGGGAAGAACTTCCTCGTGCTGCAGATGGGTTACGGCATTCGGCCGTGTTTTATGGGGACATTTTGAAGGAGCGTGGCCTAAAAACTTTGGAAGTTAAGGCCAAGGGTCTGCTTGAGGAGTTGAACCTTTGGTTGAAGACCATGTAGGATTGAGCTCCTGAGTTGTAACAAACTCTTTTCTTCTTCTTTTTTTTTTGGTACCTCCATGTATAACCAGTTTTGGTACAATATTTTTTGTATCCCCTTCCTTTCACTTAAATCATTTTTTGATGAAAACAATTTTGAGCAAAAGATTGATGGGAATGTTTGTTTAAGAATTTGATCAAAAGTTTGTTATTTTGTGACAATCTTTTGTCAAAAGGTTGTTTTGGGCATGAAAGCCAATTTTGTGGTAGAAAGCCTTGTTTTTGATGGTTTGAAAACCAAAATTTGGATGGCGAGAAAGCCTAATTTTGTGGCGTAAGAGCCAAAATTTGTTTTGCGGCATGGGAGCCAAAATTTTTGGATGGCGTGAAAGCCGAATTTTAGAATGGCATAGAAGCCGAATTTTGTTTTGTTTGTCTTGGCATTTATAGCCGAATTTTGGCATTTATAGCCAGATTTTGGCGTTTATAGCCGATTTTTTTTTTGTTTTTTTTTGGTATTTATAGCTGAATTTTGGGATGGCATGAGAGCCAAAAATTTTGTTTGTGGCATGAGAGCCGATTTTGAGATGGCATGAAAGCCGATTTTGGCGTTTATAGGCGAAATTTTTTTGTTTTGGCATTTATAGCCGAATTTTGGCATTTATAGCCGGATTTTGGCATTTATAGCCGAATTTGGCGTTTATAGCCGAGTTTTGGCGTTTATAGCCAGATTTTGGCATTTATAGCCGGATTTGATGTTTATAGCCGAGTTTTGGCGTTTATAGCCAGATTTTGGCGTTTATAGCCAGATTTGGGCGTTTATAGCCAAATTTTGTGAAAACTAAGTTTTGTTTTATTGGCATGAAAGCCGATTTTGGCGTTTATAGCCGAAAAATTTTTGTTTTGGCATTTATAGCCGAATTTTGGCGTTTATAACCGGATTTTGGCGTTTATAGCCGAGTTTTGGTTTTCAAAATGCAGGTATCGACTAAATGTCTCCTCCCCGCTGAATGGTCTTGCAAGTATCGATGGAATGTCGCTTCCTTGCTCATTCGGTTTTGCGAGTATTGATGGAATGTCACTTCCTCACGGGCTGGGTTTTGCGAGTATCGATGGAATGTCGCTTCCTCGCGAATTGGGGTGCAAATATCGACTAAGCGTCGCTTCCCTGCTTTACCCAAAACTTTTGGTTTTGCGGGTACTAACTTGATGTCGTTTCTCCGTGATTTTTGAAATTTGAGGTTTTCTCGAACCATTTGAAATTTGGGTTGTGGATAGCAACTGGTATGTTGCATCTCCACGATTTTTGAAATTTGGGTTGTGGATATCAACTGGTTTGTTGCTTCTCCACGATTTTTGAAAATTGCAAGTATCGAATGGGGTTCGTTTCCTTGTGATTTTTGGGTTTTGGAAGTATCGAATGGGGTTCATATCCTTCCGGTTTTTTGGGTTTTGGAAGTATCGAATGGGGTTCGCATCCTTCCGGTTTTTTGGGTTTTGGAAGTATCGAATGGGGCTCGCATCCTTCCGGTTTTTTGGGTTTTGCGAGTATCGACTAAGTGTCGCTTCCCCACGGTTTCTAAAAACCAATTTTTTTTTTTTTTTGTTTAGAGACAGGAGGGTCATAAACCATTTCGGTTGTAAAAGCCAAGGCGGTCTAGGGTGAAAATTCCTAAGTCCCGATTTTTGTTTCAAACCGTGAATTTTGGGTTCAAGGATCGAAAATTTTGATCAAGTCTGGGAAGAGGCTCCTAAACTTGGATTGATTTTTCTTTTGAACAATGAAATGATGAAAGTAAGCATTGTTTTGAGAGATAGTTTTTTTTTTTTAGAAACTTCAACATAAAGATGAAAATTTCAAAAGAGGTGGGTTTGATGAGCAAGTACCTTGGAAATACGCTTTAGCCATGTAGATATTGCTCTGACCCGTTTGAGGAAGTCTTCAAGGGTAGTACCGCTTCAAGAACTTGCCGTTGATGGGTAGCATACATCTGTCTCCTTCCATGTTTAGAAGAGCGTATGCACCGTTGGAGAAGACTTTGTCGATGACGAAGGGTCCCTCCCATTTTGGTTCGAATTTGCCTTTGGATTTGTGGGCAAAGACTATGGGTCTTTTTACTGCAAGAACCAAGTCACCCTTTTTGTAGGCGCGTTGCCTGACCTTTTTGTCGAAAGATCCTGCCATGCGTGCTTGGTACAACTCAATGCTTTGTAAAGCTTCGAGTCGTCTTTCATCGAGATTATCCAGCTCTTGGAGTCTCAGTTTGACATGGCTTTCTTGCGTCATGTCATTTTGCAAAGATACCCTTAAGGAAGGAATTTGTACTTCCAAAGGGACAACAGCTTCACATCCATAGACCAAAGAGAATGGTGTGCTATGGGTTGGTCCTCGAACGGTGGTTCGATAGGCCCACAAAGCTTCTAGTAGTTTGTCGCCCCAGTCTCTTTTGTGACTAGAGACCATTTTCTTGAGAATTTTGCAGAGTGTCTTGTTAAAGGCTTCTGCTAGTCCATTCGCTGCTGGATTATATGGAGTCGAAGGACAACTTTGGATTTTGTACTTGTCGCAGAACCTATAGAATCTGTGATCCCGGAATTGCGGTCCGTTATCATGGACGAATCTTTTAGGTATGCCGAAGCGACAAATAATGTTGGTGCGCAAGAACTAAAAGACTGATGAAGTCTTCATTTCACTGAGCGCAAATGCTTCTGACCACTTGGAGAAATAATCCGTAGCGGCGAAGACGAAGCGATGACCTTTGCTTGATGGGGGAGAAATAGGACCTATGATGTCCATTCCACAGGCTTCGAAAGGCCATGAGATTGCTGTTGGATGTAGCCATTCTGGAGGCATGTGGACATAATCTCCGTGAATCTGGCATTTTTGGCAGCGCTTGGCAAATTGCATTGCATCAGCTACCATAGTAGGCCAATAGTAACCTAGCCTTTTTATCTGGTTGTAGAGCTTAGGGCCAGCTTGATGGGCTCCACAAAGACCAGCATGTACTTCTTCGAGAGTTTCCTCAGCCTCTTGTTGTGATAAGCAGCGTAGGAGTACTCCGTTGAAGGATTTTCTGTAAAGTGCTTTTGAAGGTATATCCAAATGAAAGTTTGGGGCTCGTCTTTGGATGCTTACCCACTCTTTTGGATCTTCAGGTAGGATTCCGAACATGATGTAATCAATGAACGGATCTCTCCAGTCGTCCATCGGAGGTTTGAGGATGGATATCCGACTTCCAACCACTTGGTGGCATTCAACAACTGCTTGGTGTGTGTTGAGAGGAGGGAGAATCCTTCTTTGACACACTGTGACTTGCATGTTTTCCCCTTCTTGGATTGACATGGATGCGGCGAGTCCGGCCAGGGCATCTGCACGGATGTTTTCACCTCTGAGGATGTGGGTGATATGGCAGATGTTGAATTTTTGTCGAAGCGACTGCGCCTTATTATAGTAAGGTAACAAATTAGGCTTCCTGACTTCATATTTCTGATTCATCTGGTTGACGACCAGTTGAGAGTCTCCAAAAGCTTCCAGCGTGGTGATGCTGGATTCGAGGGCGAGTTCCAATCCAACAATCAGGGCTTGGTACTCAGCTGCATTGTTTGAACATGGTTCCAGTAGCGAGAAGGCGTGTGGAATCATGTATTTGTCGGGGCTGACAAAGAGGATGCCGATTCCCGATATTTGCTTTCCTTTTTCATTTGTCCTGGTTGCACCGTCAAAGTACATGTCCCAGGAAGCATTTGATAAGGAAGTTTCCACATTGTAGACAAATTCGTCTGGGATATCATCCCTGAGTGGAGAATCTTTAGGCAATGGATGCTCTGCGAGGAAATTTGCCAGAGCTTGTCTTTTGATTGCTTTTTGTGGTACATACCTAATATTAAACTGTGATAGAAGGATGGACCATTTTGCCAGTCGGGCATTGAGAGAACCTGCTTTTGTGACAAGGACCTTTAGGAGGTTGATCCTCGAAATCATGTAGACTGTGTTCGACAGCAGATAGTGACGCAGCTTTTGTACGGTGAACATTACTGCAAGGCATTCTTTTTCGACTGGGGAGTAGCGATGCTCTGCGCCTACCATCATGCGGCTAAGGTAATATAGAGCAGCTTCTTTTCCGTCGTCGTTTTCTTGTACGAGCAGAGCACCCAAAGAGTGATCGAGAGCTCTTGTGTACAAGATAAATGGTTTTCCAGTTGTGGGGGTAGCCAGCACTGGAGGTTTGATGAGGTATGCTTTGATGTCTTGAAATGCACTTTCACATTCAGCATCCCAGACAAAGTCCACGCCTTTCTTCATCAGGCGAGAGAATGGACGGCATTTCCTTGATAGATTGGAGATGAACCGTCGAATGTAGGCCACCCTTCCTTGAAGCCCTTTTAATTCTCTTAGGGTTCTGGGAGATGGCATTTCCAGGATAGCCTTGACTTTGGTGGGGTCAAGTTCTATTCCAGCTTTCCGTACTATGAATCCGAGAAACTTACCCGATGAGACACCAAAGAAGCACTTTAGTGGATTCATCCGCAATTTGTGTTTGCGAAGTCGGAGGAAGACTTCTCGAAGATCATTGAGATGGTATTCTTTTCTTCTGCTTTTTATGGCGAGGTCGTCAACATAGCATTCGACCGTCTTGTGCTGCATATCTTGGAATATTTTCATCATAGCCCTCTGATATGTTGCACCTGCATTTTTCAGGCCAAACGGCATAACAGTGTAGCAATACACGCCGAATGGTGTCCGAAATGATGTATGCCTTTCATCTTCAAGATGCATATTTATCTGGTTGTAGCCAGAGAATCCATCCATGAACGTCATTCGCTCGAACCCATAGGTGTTGTCAATCATCACCTCTGGTATGGGGAGCGGGAATTCATCTTTAGGACATGCATTATTCAGGTCTCTGTAGTCGATACAGACTCTTATCTGCCCATTTTTCTTTGTCACGGGGACGATGTTGGCCAACCATTCAGGATGCTGTTCCTCGCGGATGAAGCCAACGTTTTTGAGTTTCTGAACTTCTTATTCAATTTTGTCCATCACGTCGGGACGGAATCTTCTTTGGCCATGTTTGATAGGCTTGATTTCTTTTTGCAAGTTGAGCTTGTGGACTGTTACTTTGGGATCCAAGCCAGGCATTTCGGCATAAGACCATGCAAAGCAATCAATGAACTCACGAAGAAAAGAGATATACTCGGGTAACTCATCATCCTTTATATTCTTGCTTATGAATACTGGATGTGGGTTATCATGTGTTCCCAAGTCTATCTTTTGAACAGGGTCTTCTGTCGGAAGGTTTGAAGGTGGTTCCTCCACAGTATTTTCGAAGGCTTCCAACTCAACAAGACCTTCTGGAGTGCCAGAGAAATTTTCAGACTGAGGCTCTGTTTCTGTCCATGAATCTTCTTGATCAGCATCCTTCTCAATGCTATCCTTCTCAAGGCTTGCAATGAGATGGTCTGAATCATTTGCCGGAATTGGGTTGAAGTAAGGTACTTCTTTTGGACACGATGATTCTTCTGGGACAGAGAACCGCTCGTCTACGTCATCGGGCAATTCCTCTCTATTATCATAGAAATTATACCGATTGGAGGAGCTTTCAGGATCTTTGACGAGTAACTCCTCAAAGAGATATCCAGGGATATCGATGTCTTCATGAGATGTTGAGGCTTGGTCGATAAAGCGACTTTGCAGCCATGGTGTCAACTGTCTCATAGGAGCGGTAGGATCATACCCGAACCCATATGAAGACTTGCCTTTTTGAAGGTGGATTTTCCAATCTTCTGGTTGACTTTTGGTCAGGGTGGGTTCCAATGGTGTAAGAATACCACGGCCACCTCCCAAACCAGTCGGGTTTTGAGCATCGTAGCCCATTTTCTTCATGATAGCTTGTGCCATTGGACTATACAGGGATAGCTGAAGCATACCTTCGTTTTGGAAAGGTTCAAGCAGAGAGTTCAGTGGAGATGCTCCCGATCTATGGAAGAAGATCACTTTTTCTTCTGGCGAAGTTGCCGGAATAATAAAGGAAGCAGATGTAGGGTCTTCTATGTCTGCAGGTGTCTCCAATGGAGTGAGAGTGGGCCGATCTTGCTGAGTATCAGCTTGGCTCGATACTGTGTCATCTTCTGGATCTGACTCTGAGTCCGTGTCATGCATAATAGACACAAAGGAGATAGTGAACTTGCCCCCAGTTTTTTGTTTTGTCTTCTCTGCTTTGGTAATGATTACCAAAGGCTTTGGAGACTTGAAGGAGACGACGAAAGGAGCTTGGCCGCTTACTTCGAGTTTGGTGGAGGGCTTGTTTTCCTCCGATGATTGCTGAGGAGCCTTGCCTTTATCTTTCTGGAGACTGTCGACAAAGCGAATTGTTTTTTCCTCCTGTTCTTCTTTTCCATCTTTATACATTTGAGCATCTGCAAAATGGACATCTCTGCCTTTGAAGGGCTTTTTGTCTGCAAACACTCGATGTATCAAGTCATCGTTGCCAACGAACTTGATGCACTGATGTAGAGTTGAAGGGACGACACCATTCTCATGTATTCAGGGGCGTCCTAGGAGTATATTGTAGCATGAAGGGGTCCTTATTGCATACACAGTGACTTCAGAAATAAGATCACCGATTTGCAATTTGAACCTGATTTTGCCGATAGGCCTTTGAGCGCTGCCGTCATATCCGAAGATGGATACAGACATGTGACTCAGTTTGCTAGATGGGATTGAAAGTCCAGGATCCTAACCCTAGAGGGGGGGGGGGGGGGGGTGAATAGGGTGAGCTACAACTTAATGACCAATTATGACAATTTTAAACTTCTTTTAAAATAATTAGCCACTTGTGATGATTAACCAATAAAATGCGGAAGCTAAACAATAACAATCACCACAAAAGCATTCACCATAACACAATCATTTATAGTGGTTCGGCCTCAATGCCTACATCCACTACCGGCTTGTGATCTCACACCCCACCGGATTTCCACTATTTATGCTTTTCAAATGGCTAAGCAATAACCACTACAATATGCTTTCCAAGGATAAGCAATAACCTTACAATGTTGTTTTTCAAGGCTTAACAACAACCTATACAAGATGCTTTTCTAGGCTAAGCAATAACCTTCACACAATGCTTTTCTTAGGCCAAGCAATAACCTTTACAAACAAATGATTTCTCTCAATAAAGTGTTTTCACAAAGCACTCTAAGAGATTACAATTAAAGCTCAATTTAATTGCCTCTAGATTAGGCAAATATGAAAGTGTAAAACAAACTCACACAAACACTATGAATGCAAAGATGTATGCTTATGAAGTGAGTGTGTGGAAACTTCAATCAATATTAAAATAAAGCTTAATCAATTTACGCTTGAAGTAATTTAAAGTTTAATACACATAAAAAGATTTGATTGAAGTAACATGCAAATCACATGTACCAAATACAAACTTGTTGAAGATATGAAATCAAAAGCTCCCAAGATTTATGAAATTAATTATGTCTAAACATGTGATGCATATTCAATGTTGTTTTCAAAAACAAACTAATTTAACTAAAGTTCAAATGAATGAAAACAACAAAGATGATTCAAACAAGTTAATGAAACATGTTTATAAAACAAATTAAAAGTTTTGACAAAACATGTTTTATAAAGTATTAAAACAAACTTGTTTAGAAATCAAGGTGAAGAATCCAATGATTTAAATCAAAGATTAAAGAGAGGAATGGATTCAACACATCATAGTTAATATGCTAAAAATCATTTACCAATAATTTAGACAAAGCATAAAACATATGATTATGAAAAGTCAAAGCTTACTTGGTGATTTAACTTCATTAATCCAAGCTTTAGCTTTACTAATGACCCTTTAGCCTTCTTAGTTCATTCCCCTTTGATTGGCCTTAGAACACCTCAAAAATGGCTTCAAGAATCATCTCTTTTGGCCTTGGAATGAACTTCCTTTTATAGGAAAAATGGGCCAACGGCTATATGTCGGTTAGCCGACATCCAGGGGTCGGTTAACCGACACTCCCAACGGTCACATGCCAACGGTTATAATTTCGAAATTTTGCTGACCAAAAAGCATGGTTCGGTTAACCGACATGTTCGGTTAACCGAGGCCTGACCGACAAGCTAGCCGACAATGAAAACAGGGTCAGAAAACACCTCTCTGGAATTCTAACCGAGAGAGCTTCGGTCAGGATCAAAAGCAACTTCGGTTAACCGAGCCTTGACCGACATGCTGACCGACGTGTAAAATATATGATAATGCAGCTCTCTGGAAATCTGACCGACAAGGTGTTCGGTTAGTCCATTTTCTATGGTCGGTTAACCGACACATAACCGACACACTGACCGACATCAGAGACACCCTTCAGAAATGCTAACCGAGTGAGTTCGGTTAGGCTTCGGTTCAAGGTCGGTTAGCCGACACCTGACCGACAGGCAGACCGACAGTACTGTCAGACTGTTTTCTGAAGATCTGAGTTTTACAAGTAAAGATCTAACTTTTGAAAGCTTTTGAAACACAGAGTGTAAAGGTGTTTGAGACAAGGTTTAATCAAGATAAAAACTTTTCAAAATAAGACTAAAATCAGCCAAAAGGTTTGAAACATAGTTTTAGCAAGTTGATTTAAATCCTGAGATTTTCAAGATAAACCTGTGAGAAATGAAATGAGATGATCATGATGCAAATGTTGGACATCAAATTGCAAACACAACTTAGGGTCTAACAGGGATGCCCAGCTCTTTGAGTGCCGAAGTAGAAATGAGGTTGAGTGCAGAACCTGGATCGATCTGAACTCTGTGTACTGGCATTTCTTTGACGTACCCCGTAAAGTACAAGGGTCGGTTGTGCTTTGTTTCGCCTAAGAGGAGGTCATCCTTGTCGAAGGCAATTGTTGCACTTGCTGCTTTTTGTACTGAGAGGCATTCATTGCTTGATCCCTCACTTTTCTTCTTTTCTCCCTTTGAGGGAGTATTTGATTTTTTGACCCTATAGTCCATTTTAATTTGTGGGGCATGTTTGTCGACATCCGCATTCAGCCTTTGTAATTCTGAAATGAGACTATCACGAGTTTGTGGAGACATTCGTAATAAGTCAAGGATGTGCAGACGTGCAGGTATGTGTTTGAAGTGCTCAATCAAGTCGTACTTGAAAGCCTCCTTCGGGCCTGCATTTTCATTATTATTGCCACTTAGGGCGTTTACATCTTGTTTTCCCGAAGGATTTACATAAGAAGAAGAGGGTTGGTTGTAACTTTTGTGGTAATCCCGGCCAGAACGGGTACCTCTACCAACTTTAAGAGCCTCTAGAGAAGGGTCTTCTTTTGGAAGATCGTTCTCAGGATCAAGGGGTTGATCCTTTGCTGAGGACGTGTCTGTAACAGCATTGGCGTCTTCAGTGATTGTGTTGCACGGAGCAATTTCCGGGAACAAGTCCTGAACAGTAGCCGGCAACTTTTCTTTATTAGCCCAGACATCGCCCGTGAGATAGGGTATCTGGGACCAGTTGACTGAGTTTTCATTGAAGAAGATTTCATTGGCAGAAGTTTCTTCAAGATGATCAATCGGGAGTGGCTTGAGTTCCGATGTCACAGCTTCAGGAGACGAGGGTTGAGAGGATGTTATCTCAGTGGAAGTCACCTGAGAGGATGTAGCTCCGGAAGATACGTTACCGGTTGGGGAGTACGTGTCTTCGGAAGCTTCAGAGGCACTGTCGTCCTGAGCTATTACATTGTAGGTTATCCTGACAGGAGATGCCCCTAGTGTAGACTGTTGGGAATCAGACTCATCCTCGGATGTAAGAGGATCATCGATCCAACTGTTTTCTCCATTTTCAGGAGTTGAGGGAGAAAGTTCCCGTTGATTTTCAGGGACTTCCGGCTCTGGATCATGACGAAGATTGATGCGATCCTGCTCCTACTCTATGGCAAGATGTTGCAAGATTCTTGCATATTCTTCAAGATCAGGCATGGGAGCCAAATCTTCTTCGTCATTTGCTCCTTGTGGTTCGCCCATGTTGGGTTCCACTGAAGCATTTACTGGTACTGGATTGATAGCATTTTCTTGAACAGGGTCCTAGTCTTCTTCATCATCAGACCAAGATCCTTGTGGCTGTAATGGGTTATACCAGATTACTGGCATAAGATAAGAGTCGGGAATCCATTCCTCGTCGGAGAGGTATTCTCCTGTTTCAAGGGATTCTTCCCACTCATCGATATCACTGGCAGTGTCACTGGACTCATATCCGTTCATGGAGAATCCAACTACCGAGTTGCAAGAGTATGATGCCCACTGCATAATTTCATTTTTGTATAGAGGTGGCATGAAATCATCAAGAGTGAATTTTCTTACCGCCTTGGAGGTTTTGGGAAGAGATTCTTCCGTCGTCCTTAGTGAAACAGTGGAAGAAGTTTATGCTCTTTCAAGGACTTCTGGTTTTGGTTGAGACTTCTGCTGCTGTTTGAGCTTGCGGAGCTGTCTCTTGGCTTGCCTTCGCTGCTGAGCAGTCGGCTTTGTTTTGACGATATCCCAATTTTCATCATCTAGGAGATCGGGATGCACCCATATAAGTTGTCCATCTGGTGTTGGATAGGGAACCAATTCTTGGGACGCTTGAGCCATTTTTATCACCTTGAATGAAGTAGTGATCTTCTCCTTCGGTGACTTTGAAGTTTGCCGACATGACACCATGTTGACAGAGGCGGGGCCATAGTTTTTATCAAAGGTTATGACTTCGTTTTTCCACATCTCATTGATCTTTTCTCTCACAACGAAGCATTGATTGAGAGGATGTGAGATCATCTGATGGTATGGATAGTATCGGGGATCATTGGTTTTGCCAACATCTTCCGGTCTTTTGGGCTCTGGCAAAATGAGTTTGCCATTTGCTAGGAGAGCCTTAAAGATTTCTTCAACATCTTCATCGAACAGATATTTCTTTTCTACACGTTCTTTGAAGGCATCAGAGAGTTCATGCCTTTTACCTGCAGTTTTGTTTTCAGGTTTCTTTGGCTGCTAAGGAGCTGACTTAGTCTGCACATTGAAAACCTCCTTTTTCTTTGGTTTTGAGGTTGTAACAGCAGGCGGCTCTTTCTTTGATGATTTCTGACTGTTGAGGTCTTTGATCACCATTTCAGCTTCCATGGAGGCTTCGAGGAGTTCCCCCAGGTTCTTTGATTTATTGCCGATAATCATGGAGCGGATTTTTGCTCTCATATTGTTACGGCAGATGTCGACTAGCGACGATTGTGGCAGCACATATGAGCATTTGTACGCCATTGCCTTCCATTTGTGAATGAAGTCGTATGTTGACTCATTCTCTCCCTGTTTTAGGCTGCAGAGTTGAGCCATAGTAACAGGATGATCCTCACCTTGGAAGTGGGTCAGGAAGCGTGTCTCCAGCATAGCCCAGTTCTGGATGGAGTTCTCCGGCAGAGTGGAGCACCAATTAAAGGCTATACCTTTTAGGGTACTTGCGAAGAGGCGAATCTTGAGGGCATCTTGATCCGCAATAGCTCCTGTCAGGATCTTGAACTGGATGACATGCTGTCTGGCTGAACCTTTCCCAGTATATGTCTGGAGAGTAGGTTGTTTGAATTTTGCAGGGAACGGAACCGAGTCCATCCATAGAGGGTAGGGTGGCTTGATCCCATGTTCCTTCAATGTATCATCTTCTTTTGCTTTTGCGAGGATATCGTCCACGTCCTTTCTGGTAAGGGCACGAGACTCATTGTTTTCTGGATTGCCCTCGTCATCTTCATGATTCGGAGGGGTTTCATTGTTAGGTGGTGGACGCTGTAGAGTGAGAATCAAATTTTCCATCAGAGTCTCAATTCTCTGTTGTCCTTGCTCCAACTGCTGGATGCGTGCAGTTACGTCATCATGCGGTGGAGGCTGCTCAGAACTTGTAGCCAAGACGTTCATCCCTCGGGATTCGAACGAAGAAATCGTCCTGGTGACTGAGCTGGGGCTCATTCTTCTGGATGAAGAATCTGAGGAGTGGTTACTCCGATGTCCTTGGCTTGGAGGAGTGGAAGATTCCTCCAGATGTGTTTGTGTCCAAGAGACGCTGCGAGTCATTGGACGTCTAACACTGATTTTGGTTGCTGACTTCTGGCGTTTTCTGGTTTTGCCAACCATATGAACAACAACGAATTGGTCGCGGTCTTTCTTTTTCGACCCAGTTGTTTGAGACGTGGAGAGTAGAATGCTGGGTTCTTTGTTTCTCGAGTCTCTTTTGTCGATATGCAGTGCGGCGACGCATGCGACGAGCAATTTGAGCTTCAGTCAGCTCTGGCTGGGCTCTGGCGATGAAGGATGTAGTCCCCCGTGCACAGCAGCCGAGTTTGTCTTCTTTGAAGCTTGGCAAGGACAGAATCTGGATGCGGTCCTTCGTCTGTCGTAGTGAAGATTTGAATTTTGCGAGCTCGGCCCCTGTTGAGATGAAGGGTCGACTCGCGGGAGTGCAGGCTTCAGCATGTTTTTGCATAGGCCTAACGATGCAGGATTTGATTTTGGGCTTGTAGGAGTAAGCCGGCTTATGATGATTTTGTTTATTTTTTGGGTGGAGGGTAGGTTTCTCCTCTTTCATGTAAGAGAGAGGGTAGAACCGATTCTCCTTGAGAGGGGCCAGGTATGCTGGCTTTGCAGATGTTTGGGACCTCCGTTGCTTTGGCGAAGATCTCGGGGATCAGGTTTTGCTGTAAACCTGGTTTCTTATGGGCTGAGGCTTCGTGGGAACGCCACGGGCTTCAGGCTTCTTGGGGTTCGCCCTTGGTGCCATTTTAGTGACACGTTGCGGGGCGGTTTTCTGCTTCTTGGCAGGTACAGTGTCTTCTGCGGGAAGTGGGAATGGTCCCAGCGATCCGAAGACGATGGTCCGGGGAGTTGAAGTTGACCCGGTGTTTGGGGAGTTGTCGAGAGAGATGACGCTTCGGCAACTAGCAAGGCGCTTATGCTTGTTTTGCTTATCTTGCAGCATAAGCTGGTACTTGTTCTCATCGAAAGTGATGGTCAATGAAGCTGCCATTGTTAGTTTTGGAAAACTTCTGAAACAAGACCAAATCCATTAGTAATCACAAGAATATGGTGATCGTAAATGGAGAACAACTATGGTTTTTTCTTTTCAAATCACTTGAAGGGGACATGGCCCAGCCCAAGGATGACGAAGAAGGCAAAAAGCCATAGAGGACACAATTGTTCTAAAATGCAAGTATGGTAGGTTCAGAGTAAGCGTTCCAGTGACTGCTAGAAGCAATTGTAGACCTTAATTCAAATTACCGAGAAGCAAGGCTCACTCGAGGTAAAATGATATAAGGTTGGAGATACAAATGTGTCGGTCGCGAATACAGTAGACCCGAAAGGGCCTACTAGCACCGCTAGGCACAAATGTTGCAAATCGCATCCTTGCGAAGGACACGAGATGGGATTTTTTTTGAAAGGTCAAATTTGGATTCATAAAGGAGAGCAAATGGTATTCCAATCCGAACAAAGGCTCAACATTTCTGCGAGCGCTAAATTCAGAAGGGAAGGAACCATAATTTCTCGGATGTGAATCCAGACGTGACGGAAGTTTTTTTTTTGAAAGGTCAAGATTGAATTCATCGAAGAGAGCAAATGGTGTTCCATTCCGAACAAGGCTCAACATTTCTGCGAGCGCTAAATCCGAAAGGGAAAGAACCAAGCTTTCTCAACTCTGAATTCAAAAGTGACAAAAGTTCTTTTTTTAAAAGGTCAAGATTGAATTCATAGAAGAGAGCAAATGGTGTTCCATTCCGAACAAGGCTCAACATTTCTGCGAGTGCTAAATCCGAAAGGGAAAGAACCAAGATTTCTCAACTCTGAATTCAAAGTGACAGAAGTTTTTTTTTTCTTTTTTTTTTAGAGAATTTTTTTTTGAAAGGTGCACATAGATTTCCAATTCGATCTTATGAAACCTTAGTAGATAGATCAGCCCCCAGGTAAGGGTAGGATTACTTAATGAACCCGTTTGGAGGACCCTTGCCTCGAACAGTCTAGCTGTCTCCACACTCTGGATAAGGCTTTTCTTACATCCACTTTGGTCAAAGAACGCAACTGGTGGAACCTTAGTGTTTTTTTTAAATCCCTTTTTTTTTTTGAAAGGTTTTTTATAAACTCATTAAAGAGACCGAATGGTGTTCCAATCCGAACAAAGGCTCAACATTTCTGCGAGCGCTAAATTCGAAGGGAATGAACCAAGATTTTTCAAATTTAAATGCAAAAGAGAGAAAGCTAAACTTTTTTTGAATTTATAATTTTTTTGAAATCCGAATTTGGACTCATCAAAGAGAAAAGATGGCACAATCCCCGATATGAACGATAGCTGCGAACATTTCTGTGAGCTATCGAGTTCAAGGAGGAGAGGATCAAAATTTCTCAAAGTTGAATCTTGAGAAAGAGAGATCATTTTTTTTTTTTGAAAGAGTTTGAAACGAAGGTGTTTTTTTTTTTTTTTTTTTTTTTAAATCCCAATTGGACTCATCAAAGAGAAAAGATGGCCCAATCCCCGATATGAACGATAGCTGCGAACATTTCTGTGAGCTATCAAGTTCGAAGAGGGAAGGATCAAAATTTCTCAAAGTTGAGTTTTTAAGAAAAAGAGATCAGATTTTTTTGAAGTGAGAAAGAACAATTGATATCCCATATCATGTTTTTAAGATGCAAAATCCAACATAGGCCACCAACTAGAAAGGAGCCAAGGGATCAAAGCATCACGTTCTCAAGTCAACGAGTCCCACCGGGTGTGCCAACTTGATGGACCCGAAAGGAATCTTCCGTCCTCTCCTTCCGCACCCCGGGGGCTGACCTGGGTCTCGGCGGAGGAGGGAAAATCTTGGGCATCAACATTTTTGTACGGGTATGCCAGATTTACTTTCTACTTGGAATTTGGAATGGTGATAATCCGGAGATTCACCTTCGCAAGTGGAAAGGAGATCAATCCTTTTTTCTAACTTTTCAAATTGCATAAATATTAAGAAAAGAGACAAGTTTTTAGAATGCCGTAAGAGGCATTTTTGTTTGTTTGCCGTGAAAGGCGATTTTGCCGTGAAAGGCGTTTTTACAAAACTCATCAAATATGAAAGACAAGAATTGTGATTTCTTTTTATCTCTTTAAGAAATACAAACTACAATAGAAAAGGAAGAAAAGGGATCTAACTTCTCAGGAGATTGTGGGGACACGTTGAGATCGACGGTCGCAAGTCATGTATGAGCTTCGCCATCGTCCTTCAAATGAGAACATGTGATGTTTTGATTCTTTGGCTTGGCTCCTAACCTCAGTTTTTTAAAGGACAAGGACCAAGAAAAAGTCCTATATCCAATGAAAAACCAAGTAAACGGGCTGAAAAGCCGCGTTTAGGCCATGTTGGAGAAGGAGGTGACCTTGGGGGGGTGGCCCCCCAAGGGACGTTGATCACCTTGTGGTGCTTCCGGGAGCAAAGTAGCAGGACTTCGTCTCTCTCTTGGATTTTCTGGTTTTTCAGAGCTTGCACTTAGGATCTCTTTTCATCATGCTTTCTTCTTGGAATGGACCTCATTTTATAGGCTTTTGGTAGCCATGAGGTGTTTATTGGCATTGATGGCTATGATGAAAGAATTGATGAGGAGTTACAAGTTGATTTTGTAACTCTTTTTTCAAGGCTTGTGATTGGCCGATGAAGGTAGTGGGCTTTTAATTGCCTTTATGCTTCATGATGATGGGAGTTTCATGGGTTTAATGCCATGATTGCTTGGATTTGTAACTCCTAAATGCTTGGTTCTGATTGGGCCGTCCAAAATAATGCGTTAATGACTGCTTTAATGGGTCAATTAACGACATTAAGTGGTTGCCAAGGCATGTGAAGAGTCGCGGGCCGTGCTGCGCCTTTTGAGATTCTTCTTGCGATCATCACGGGTGGATCCACGCATTATTTGATGTCGGATTGCGATGCAATTTCAGACATTGATTAACGTTGGTGGGCCGGTGACATCTGTCTTGTCGATTTCACGATCGGTCGGACAGAAAGTGCACTTTCTTGGTCAGCCGGTTGGCGATCTTGAGGCGATCGGTGATGATTTCATGCTTTTGACGGCGGATCCGAGATGTCGATGAAGATCAGTGGTTTTGAAGCACCAAACATTGGATTTTCAGAAAATCACAGAGGCCAGAAACCCGAAACGCGAAAAGAATCGGAAAACGGACGATTCGGCGCAAAATCCGGCGACCCAGATTTCCAGGGTCGCCGTCGAACATAGGGCTTCGGCCCGTTTGGTCGCCGAGCGTCGTTTTCGGCCTTTTTTTCGTCTTTTTCGTTCCATTTTTCTTCTGTATTTTTCTTGACATTTTTCCTTAATTATTGACTTGATTTTCTTGGAGAAATCTTGACGAGAACCCTCGCGAAATCGGAGCACAAAGTTTCCTATTTTTCAGGAAAGCCGAAGACTTTGTAGCCGATTTTCCATCAAGCGTCGAAACTAGGTCAAATGATGTCGGAATGACCTGAAAATTGAGGTGAAGCTTCTTGAGCAGTGGATAGGACCAACCATGGGCTTTTATTTGAGTTTTGAAGCCGTTTAGGGTCCCATCGATGCTTCACTTGATTTTACTGCGGGGAAAATGCCGAGCTTTGATATGTGGTCAAACGATGTCCGATTGACCTGAAATTTGACAGGGAGCCTATTGGAGTCATTTTGAGACGTTCCATGGGCTCCGTTTTGGGTGTCATGGTCCCGGGTTGCTCTGCCGCCGGTAGGCTTGATTTTCTCTCGGAGCATCGAAACCTGGTCAAACGTTGTCGGAATGACCCGAATTTCGACGTGCAGCCTTTTGGAAGCATGTTGAAGCCACTCATGTATTTTGTTTGATGAGTGATGGCTTCGGTGGTTGCCGCCTCCAGGAGGCTTGATTTTGCTACTCGAGCATTGATGGAGGGTCAAACGTTGTCGGTTTGACTTGAAATTTGGCATGGAGCCCTTTGGAGACATTCTGGAGTCATCCGTAGGCTTTGATCAAAGTTTTGGTGTCTTTGATGATGTTGCCACCGGGAGCGCCTGTTTAGCTGTCGGAGCGGTGAAGTTGGGCCAAACGATGTCGGAATGACCCGAAACTTCAGGTGTACCCCTCTTTTAGCTGTCTTGAAGGATCTCTCAGTTTCTGTCTAATTCTGACAAAATCTGATGCTTGAAGTAGCCTTGCCTATTTTTAGTAGGATGCAGCTTCAGGAGGCTTCTTGATGTTGAGGAGACATATTGACTTTTTTGGTGTCAATAGGTACTCACTTTTGTAACCGCATCATTGAGAGTTTATTTTAAAATTATGGTGTTACACATAAAGTGGCTACCCTCTATCACCCTCAAACAAGTGGGTAGAGGTCTCAAATAGGGAAATCAAAAGAATTTTGGAAACAACAGTGAAACCAAATCGTAAGGATTGGTCAATGTCGCTAAATGATACTTTGTGAGCTTATAGAACTACTTATAAGACCCCAATAGGGATGTCTCCATACCAGCTTATATATGGGAAAGCTTGCCACCTTCCGGTGGAGCTGGAACATAAAGCTTATTGGGCAATAAAACAGCTGAACTTTGACTTAGACAAGGCTAGGGAGAAAAGAGCCCTTGATTTAAATGAATTAGAAGAATTGAGAAACAAGGCTTATATGAACTCAAGAATTTACAAAGACAGAACTAAGGCCTTTCATGATAAACGAATATTAAGGAAGTAATTCCATCCGTCTCAAAAAGTCCTCTTGTACAATTCTCGACTTCATCTTTTCCCTGGAAAGTTAAGATCTCGTTGGACAGGCCCTTACATTGTTCAAGAAGTATTTCCATATGGGGCAGTGACCCTTATTGATCTATCAAATGGTACCTCTTTTAAAGTCAATGGACAACGTTTAAAACCATTCTTGGAGACTGTTCCTCCAGAGGAAAATGAAATTCCTCTTATCGATCCTGTCTATCAGGATTGATGGGCACTGGATCTGACAGCAGCCCACGCCTTTGTACATTATATATATATTTCTTTTCTGCTTTTTCTTTTTATTCTTTGTCTCACATTGGACAGGTTTCTACGCGGAAGCTTCATTATTCCAGGTGCTTTCTACCCATTTTCTCCTTTTACACTATCACCTCATGTTATGTTCCATTTTGCATATCATGTATGACATCGAGGATGCTGTCTAGTTTAGGTTGGGGGGTGGGAACAAGCATACACAAGCACACTTGTCCAATTTAAAAAAAAAAAAAAATTCTTTTCGTTTTTGCATAGTTTTTCCAAAAAAAAAAAAAAAAAAAACACCTAAACAAACAAAAAAAAAGGGGTTTTACAAAGGAACTTGACGATTCGAAGATGTCTAGAAATCTTGAATTTCAGAATTTTTGGAAGTAAGTAAAATGAAGGTTCACAATTTAAAAAAAAAAAAAAAGAATACCGAACTTTTTTTTTCACAGTAACACGTGTACATCATTTCAAAAGTCTTGGATAAAAAGATTAAAGTGTCATTTTCAGAGTTCTTTCAAGAGAGAATAAAAGAGACGACTTTCTGAAATTTGGTCATATGAGTGCTCCTGGTTCATTGGTAAGGTTAGGCTAACCAAAAACCAGTAAATTAATTCGGGCGAATTGAAAAAGGTTGCCTATTGTTGGAGACCGTTTAAAGAAAATTACAAAAAAAGGTGACAAGGGATGCACAAATGGGTATTTAAAAAAAAAGTGATGAAAAGAATAAAAAGTTGTGTGACTAGTTTGGGTTCGTAGCATTTTTAACCTGAGCTAGTAAGTCCGTAGGGGTATTTATATACCTAGTACCCTAAAGACATCTGTTTTGGGAGTCATTGGCCTAAAGCTCGTTGCAGGGGTTAATTAGAAAGCTTAAAGGACCTGGGCATTGCACAGTCACATGTTAGTCTTTAAAAAAAAAAAAAAAGAGAAAAAAAAAAGATGCATCTCGCGGCCTTTGAAAAAACAGTAGTACAAAAGCCGTCATAATAGCCTTGAGAGGAGACTTGTATTTACCCTGAATCCAGGAAAGTTGAAAATTCTGAGAGAGAATTCTGTTTTCATGGCATTAACATAGAATATTAAAATTTTTGATTTGATGTATACACTTGTACAAGGCACCCAAAGTTTTGGTATAATTTTTAGAAAAGATTTGAAAAGAAAAACGTGAACCAGATTTTGAAAAGTCTGAAATTTTGATTATTCGAGGATTCATGGCATCCGATTTGACTCAATCGTCTTTTGAAAAAGCTTCCGTTGATTTTTTTTTTAAGTAAATGAATTTTGTGGGCATATTCACTGCAAACCCTCACGAGGCACAACTTGTCCACTAGGGGTAACTTAGGGGTTTAAGGGCTTGCTGCATACGCTAAATCCAGCCGAGAGTACCAGTGAAAGTGGTGTTTTACTTTTTATCTTTGCATTTAGATTATATTAGATTAGGCTAGAAGACTTACCCTAGTTCGCATATTTTGCTTTCGACTAGTAAAATGCTGGTTGGGGGTGTGATAAGTCTACAAAATTACACTTTTAATTCATTATTTCATATGAATTTGTGGACTTAATTAACACAAAATGCATTGAATTAATTGATTTTCACAAAATCATGCATTTGGACCCTCATGTTTGGATTCAAGTCAAAATTCATCCAAAAATTGCATTTTCACATAAAATCATGAATTTCTCTATTTTTGGCATTGGAAGTCGTAAATTTCTCATAACTTTTTATTCCCAAATAAAATGATGAATTCTATTTGCACCATTGATTTAATTGATGATTTAATAAAATGGTGACATTTATTGCATCTATTTAGTGTGAATTGGGCCCGCAATTTCTTCCCTATATGAATAGATTATTCTTTAATATTTGTTTTTATTTTTGTAGGGAATTTCAAAATTTGGGACCCGTGGAAGAGATAAATCAAATAAAGAACTAAATAGGGAGAACCAAGGTTGTAGCTACACATGGGCCCACCTCCATTGCAATTTGGGAATAAAATTAAGAAGTTCAAACATTTTGGAAATCTTCAAACCAAGAAGCAAGGCAGGCAAGAAGATCAAGGACTCCTAAAGGCTAAGGGAAAAAGTAATTCAAAAGAGTCTTGGCAGCCAAGAAGATAAGGAAGGAAAGAGATAACAAAAAAAATATATAATAATATACAACAAGTGTTGGACGTCCAACACTAGTTACCTACAACACCACATGTGGCCACCCATCTCTCTTGCAAACTTTAGGATTTTTTTTATTTGAATATGCTTCTCAAATCAAAGTGGGCCCAGGCATTAGAATTTACAAGCAAAGAGAAGTCCAAAGAATTAGAAACAGTGTGCTAGCCAAGGAACCAAGGAAAGAAACAAGTTCAAAATTCCGAGAACCTTTCCAAAGATGCCAAAAGTCAATTCCTACTTGGAGACCAAAGAAGACTCCTGCCAGAACGTTCTTTCAAATGAAGAAATCTTAAAAGGATATAAAAAGCCCAAGAAATATGTTGGACGTGCAAGCTACTCTCCCCCCTCCTCTTGGATGACGAGCAACCCACTTCCCTTTTTCCAATTTTTTTCCTCCATCTCTCTCTTCTTCCATTACTACCTCATCCAAGGCCTTCCCTAAGGCTACCACCACTTGATTTTTTACGCCACGCCGCTGCTTTTGCATCGTCACTCCATCATCAACCAGCCATCTACTTCTCCATTGGTGAGGGATTGAAGACTTGAAGATGGGATTATGCGCAATTCCTATTTTCTTAATGTATTCGATCTAGGGTAAGGAAAGATTTATTTTTCAGTTTTAATTATTGTTAGGAAATTACTAGTTTATTGGTTCAATTTATTTTAAAAGACGCAATTAGTGAGGTCAAGGTGTCCCGCCTTGGATCGGCATCACGTGTTTGTGGGTAGTGACAGTACGCACTTGGTGCGGTATTTTTGCAGTCTTTTATTAATTTTGCCAATATAATGTTGTGATTTCCCATAATAAAAATATTTAGAATTCTTTTTATTCTTCTTTATGAATGATATTATTAATGAATTTTATTTTAATGCATGATTTATTTACTTTTATGCAATTGGTGGTTTGATGACTTTTATGTTTTTGCAGTATTTAGACTAGGATTTTTAGGTTAGGAATTTTTATTTGGGATTATAATTTTTAATTTGGATTTGTAATAAAATTTCAATTTCAGTTTAGTAGAAATTTATTTATATAGATTTTTGATAGGCTAGATTAGTTTTTCAATAGGACAAGTTTTATGCGATTAATTACTCCCTGTGGATCGACCTCGGACTTCACCGAGTTATTACTACAATCGTTGCACTTGGGGCTGACGACCACCATGATATCGAGGAGGTTTACGACCTCTGCAAATCTGGTGGTGACAACACCTACTATCTTCGAGCCAAGGCAAACCGGGAGTGGATCATCAATGATCTAGAAGACTCCAACAGATATGCTGGGGATGACCGCCTATTTGTTTCGGGCAACTGGGAATATGAAGGAACCATGCTTGAAGTGGCAAGGATTGACAAGATTCCCCGTGACTTCGGGAGCCCTCCAAGTAACCACTGACCTCTTCGCCTCTAAGTTTTCCTTGTATTTTCCTCTTCTTGTTTGCCGAGGTATTACACATGACTCACTTTCTATTTGTCGTGCAGATGTCTGCCAAAGAAGACAAGAAGCCCGACGAGTTGGTTGGGTAAGGAACGACAATTGGTTTTGGGTGGTGTACAATTACCAAGGCCACAAAGACCGAGCTGCCTGGTCGCTTCTCCACTACGAACCGAGGTACCATTCCTTTATCAAGAGGAAAACCGGTCAACCTCGGATAAAGGGAGGGCGTCAAGCTAACGCAGAAGTGGAAAGGGCAGATCCCGTACAAGCCCCAACCGACGTTGAATACCGGGCCACTTCTGGTGCCGAGGCCACCACTTCTGGGACTGACTCGAAGGCCACTGAGTCCGCCAAAACCAATGCAGTTGCTGTAGGAGCTAAGACTTCGTTGAGGTCAAGAAGATCACAGCAAGTAGCGCCTTCCTCTAGTTCTTCCTCCAGTTCTTCATCTAGTTCGGAGGAAGAAGAAGATATGTCGCAGCGTTGACTTGCCGTGGTGGTTAAAGATCTAGGGGCTCTAACACTGGGAGGACGAGCTCCTCGCACCCCCACGCCCCCCGCCGCCACTGCTACTTCTTCTCTGGCCCCTTATCCAAGTTCTGGAGTTCGGCAGTGTTCAACAACGGCTGTTGAAAGTACACAAGAGGAAACTCCAAGAGAGAAAAGGCCTAGGACCGAGGCCCCCGCCTAGAGGAGTCCTAGCGTGGGTGCCGCATCCGTTTCCACCGAGCCAGCTCTCTGGAAACCGAGCCTTCAAGTCGAGCCAGGAAGACCGATGACAGTAGAGGACCGTGTCGCCGGCAATGCTCTTGTCATCGCCGCGCTTGGTCAAGCCTGTGCTTTGCCACTAGATATGGCAAAGCACATGGAGTTCGACGACTTGAGGCTAGTCTTGTCAACAATACAGTCGGCCATCTCAGTAAGCTTTCTCAAATTTTACCAAGTGTTTCATTTTGAACATTGCTTTCTAATGCATGTTTCTTCCATAGGTGGTACAAAAGGGCCAGGTCGCCTTGGAGAGGATTCAGCAGCATGGCTCCAAGGTTTCAAGGTTAGAGGCAGAGAAGCAAAACCTTCAGACAGCCCTGGATGCCAGCGATCAGAAACTGAAGGAGCAGGTGGACGATAACAACGGCCTCAAGACCGAACTCAACGCGACAATGGCTGAGAATCGCAGGTTGGAGGCCGAAGCTGAGGCCCAAAAGAAGCGGGTAACCGAACTTGAAGCCTCCCTGGAGAAGCAAAAGGCAAAACTTGAAGCCAAACTCCAGGCCGAAACCGACATTGCCTTCAATGAAGGGGTCGCGTCCCTTTGCTAGAGCTATTGCTGGAGTTAACGAATCAACTCGTCCTTTTCTTGGATAACAAGGTTTTGGGCCTTGATATTCGCAAGGAGTGGGTTGTTATCATCATCGCCATCATTCCGGTGATGAGATTGAAGTGATCTGGTCGGTACTGGTGAATTATCTTGTCGAGGACGCTCTAGTAGAAGATCATCTTGTTGGGGACGCTCTAGTAGAGGATCATCTTGCCAGGGAGGTGCCGTCACACCTCTTGAAGATGAACCTGACTGAATCTCAGGCCTCGTCCAAAAACTTCCCACTCTAGATCTTGCCCCGGATCTCCTCTGGCTTGGGACCGGTGGCAATTGCATTGGCACTACTAGTGGTGGTGGCAGGGTCCTTGATGATCTTTTGCCTTTTCTAATTTTTGGAGGCATGGTGTTCGTGAATTTGATTTAATCTTTCCCACAGACGGCTCCAATTGTGCGTGCCTAAATTGTTACGGGCTTATTGAGATTGCTGTGAAACTTCTTGGGAAAGGTTGAATGCTTGAAACCTGAAAGGGAAGGGGAAAACAAAGGTCAAAGACCCAGGCTGAACTTGGCCAAAGGCACTCTGATCCCTAAGTTAGTTCAGTAACTAGACAAAGGTTGACTGAAGGCGTATGAATGCGTACCTTTTTCTGGATTAGCTCTTTGTTTATATAGGTTGAGAGTCCCGTGACTCGTCCTGGTTTCTCGGTGGTAGAGTCTTACTCGGACAATACCCCGATCTTTCAGGGATTGTGGATATAACCACCGGATAAGGATAACTCCTTATCTTATCCGGTGCTTATCTCACTTCTCAACACTTTTTGTAACGTGACTGAGTCTTTACAAGAGTACAATTGTAATTGATTAAGCGTCAATGTTCATCTCAGTTAGCCGAACTGAACTAAAGATGATACCGAGGTTAAGTATGACCTTAACATGGACGCATTCTGGCACTATTGCCGAGATGCATTAGACTGAGACCAGGATATGCCTAGCTAGTACTTTTACCGAAGCTAGAACAATCTCGGTATTATGCAAATATCCCCACATAGCTATAATCATCATGAGAGTGAGAGATATAGGGATAAGGATGAACAACAACATGATCATTCATTATTGGTGTGGGTAAACATATGACCTTAATGTAATGGATACCAGTTAGCATTCCCAAATTCTACATGTGCCCTTATGGAAGGGAACATGAAAATTTTTTTATGTTGTAATCCCCAACAGCCACCCTTGCTGTAAAGGGTTTATTGCATAGAACAACTGAAGAAGGTTAATATTTACTTCTCCAATTGTTCTAATTGATCCTTCCGCTCTCTTCAATTCCTGGATCAATCTCCTTTATACTCTTTAAGATATTATATGTGCTTTCTTTGACTCATTTATCAATGTTGTCTCTATTTTTCATTCTAAACCTCGCAAAATGTGCCTGTGCAATATAATACATATTCATAAAATAAATGCAAAAACTCATAAAAAATAAAAATATGACAATTTCGTTATAAATTATATTGAAATAGAAAAGGTATAAGAATCTAAATATAATATTAAATAACCTATCATTTACCAAATTAAATTATTGATAGTAACAAAATAAATTGAGAATGAAAATGATCGGTCATAAGCAAAGAATTGAATCTCAAGTCCAAAACCACATGACAGTGTGTCCGCGCCCCACATGACAGTGTGTCCGCCCCCCCCCCCCCCGAAAGACTCCATCTTTAGTGGAGAATAAGTTAAGAATACAGAAAAGATCCACGCCATTCAAAGAGCCCCAGAAGGCAGTGCCTTTAAAAAATGGTATTTCTTCCTCCCATCTTTTGATGCTAAATAAAAAAGGAAAAACCCATTTCTGTTTCATCTCCTTCTCTACTCTCTTTTGATTTGTATTTCAATTGGTCCTTTTACTTCCTCTTCCACTCCCTTCTTATCCTTCTTCCCAAAATCCTAATCTCATCGATTTGTTATCTGCAATCTGCTATTCTCAAAACCCATTTCATTTCACTAAAAAAGTAAAAGTAAAACCAGTTTCATGTTTTTGATGCTATATTACATTTTTAATTGTTATTGATAAAACCCAGTTTCAGATTCGGGTTTTTGATGCTACTAATTTTTAGTATTCTGTTTTAGATTTTTGAAATGATTTTCTTTTGATTTTATTTTGTGGTTGTTTTTTATTTTCAGTGACTCCTGTGGAGTTTCTATTGCAATTTTGCTGTTGGACATGCACGACTGTGGTGGTGAAAGTACACATATGAAATTCAGAGATGAGAACAAAAGTTACTGCTTTAAGAGTTCAAAGTTTTGTGACCAACCCAGATCTCTTTTCCGCATTTTCATGTACGCTTGCCCCTCTCTCGTTTTGGATTTACCAATAACGTTTTAAATAGTCCAATGTATCACTACGTCAAAACAACTGAAAAACCAGAGTCATAGACTGTAGGTTTTTAGAAAAACAAGAGTTCTAGCTATCGTTTTGTGTGTAAAACTTTGGAGTATAGTTTTTGGAAAATGACAGTCCTGATATGTGTTTGTATTTTGACAAAAACGACAGCCTAGGGATGTGGACAATCTAGCTTTTAAAATGACATTCATAGTCTGTCGTTTTTTTTAAAACAAAGTTGTCACTTTGAAATAAAAAACGATAGTCAATGGCTGTGGTTTTTTTTATTTTTCCTGAAAAAATTAAAATATTTCATATACTAAACATAATTAATATCAATAACAATCCATTTAAACAATTTAAACAACCATATATATCAATCATCTAAAATTTAAACATCCACATATTAGCCATCCACACAATGCCGGAATAACCATGTAATTTCATTCATCAAAAGCACATGCATCCATATAAATATCCAAGTATCAACTAAAACCACATCATAGAAATCCATCATCCAACATTAACTCAAACTTACACCCTCAAAACATTTACTTAAAATAATAGAAAACTAATAAAGTATGGTCCTAATTATAGGCCAATCAAGTACATCTCCTAGTATGACATCTCCTAACTTGCGTTCCTCGTCGAACAAGTCAACACTCCCATCAACAATCTCATCTAACACAATCCTGTAGAAACTTGCCTCCGGTGACTCCGTACCCTTTAGTCTTCCATAAGCAATTATGTTTTTCTTTGTCATGTGCTGCAACTTATACAAAGATGGGCCTCTTGTGTTTGTGGTTGTTTTGTCCAAGTCATCGAAGTGTGCATAAGCACTCTGAGAACTTTGGCTCCCCAACATACATCATTAGGAACACATTAATTTTTATTTTGTCAATATAGATATTTCATTACGTTTAAGAAGGAATCTACCATTAATATAAATTGCTTTGTACCTGAGAGGAGCTTCCACGTTCGGTAGAAGGCCGCATTTGTGTATTTGCTTGAGACAATGATGCAAAACATCTAGTCCATCTCAAGGCTTAGATCCCTAGACTCCACTTCTAGTCGTTTTTCCAAATTATCCACTTGAACTTGTAGGATAACTTGCGATTCATGTTCCTTTTGTAATACTTTCCTGTAAGGATCTACATACTTCATGGAGGTCTTTGAAACTCAGTCACCCATGCCTTTTATGTGTCCACAATTATCACGACCAAGAATCTATGTAAAAAAAAAAATCAATGTCAATCCCTATTCGTGATAGTATGTATTCGTCACTATATTTGATGGTTAATAAAATCATGTAATAGAAATATAAATACACCACATACCAAGGCTACTGCGTCATGATCTAAATCTTTATTTGTAATTGAAGGGTTATCCTCATACAAGCTAGCAACTCTTTCCAGCAAAAATATTTTATTTAAAAAAAAAAAGAGAGATACATTAACTCACAAGTGAATTAGAATTGGGACTTGCATAGTACAAAAACTTTCATTCCTCAATGAGACTAGTATTTGAAATATTAATTAAAGAACATAAAAGGAAATGATCTTCCAAATAAAATGCAACAATATTCATCTAACAAGTCTATGCAGAAGCTCTGCACTGTTTGGGTATAGGAACATCAAATATTTTGGTATACAAATGCAATATTGCATCACCTTCATTGGGGTTTAGTCCTTAGGTACACACATTGAAGAGTAACACAATTCTGACCAAGTTCATCTATTAATCTAGATTTTCCTAGTCATTCTATTGGTGGATATCATCAATCAAACCAATGATTCTAAAGGAATTTGGTCATTGGCCAGAGTTCAATGGGCAAAATCAAACATCTAGGTTTGTGAGATCAGTGTGTGAAATGATATATTTTCCTCAATGTATTTTGTTTACTTTTCATTCTAATGAATCAGAAAATGGAATGTGTATAATTTATTTTGTGAATGATATTATATATTTTTCAAATAGTACACATTTCAACAAATTTGATCCGATTTGTGTCCTTCTGCAAGTGTCCACATTTATACATAGAAACATATATCTGCAAGTGCCTACATCTGTGTCCATCTGCAAGTCCACATTTCAAAGTTGGTAGGAATTCGGAATTGGCAAACCCATAGTTTTTGAAGCCAGATAGACTGGATCCTTACTAGCAAATGTGATAATACATTTGCCCAATCAAAACAGCAGAAATTGGTACATTCATAGGAAGAATGTAAGAACTGCACTGGTGGGATTGTGCAACAGTCCAACTGGTGCAGTACATCAAACTTCAGTTAAAGATATCACTATTCCAAAAGCAATGTCAAATGCATCAATCCATGCGAATGAAAAACTATAAAACTATCATCACTTAAAAGATCTCCATGTTAATAAACTACAAAACAATCCATTCAATCACACCAAACCAAACAAAACCAAACCGATGCGATCAAGAAAACAACAAAACAGATCTAATCATGACAATGCAACATACAAAGACAAAAATGCAAAAACAAACTCAATGTGTGTACAAACTGTGGTTTTTGGAACTCTAAAACATTACACATTATTTCTTATGGAATGAAATGAAAGCCTATACAAACTCATGTGATCCTCTCAGTGATCACAAGATCTATCATGCGACATAGTGCCTGTAACCACAAGAGCTGCATTAGAAAATTCATAAAATTATAAATATATCGACATGTGAAATGAAGCTGGATTTGAAGTTGTTCCATCTTATTGACAAACACAAAGGAAACCAAAAGAAACATATAGCATGATGAACCGTACCCAAGTTGTTCCATCTTACTGATGTCAAAACAATAACATTAATGGTGTCCAGCGTTTCTCTACAGTAGGCCTTGTAAACATGGTTGGAAATTAAAATCTAATTAAACATAGAGTACTAAGAAAACTACGATGCCTCGTATGATTGGACTCATCATTATATATAGATACATGGTTAGGTCATAGCCCGTCAACTGGAAGCCAAAAAATTGAAGGCTAAAAATCTAAGAAGAATAATTTCCCACCATTATTTTCATTACTTACAACAATAAACCACTTGTATGATTTGTGATGGACCAACTTTCCACCTGGTTGAACCGCTCATGCCAAGGTTACCTACATTTCCAAACTATTAACAGTAGTAAAAAAAAAGGGCTACTGGGCATACAAAGGGTGGGCCTGACACAGGAGTTTGGTCTAGCCAAATTGGGTGCCATACACAGAATAAATTACATGCTAAGCTAATGATGATATTATTTAAATATGATTTGTCAAGTGTCACTTGATAGAACTCTTAATCTCATCTCTATTCTTTCAAAACTTTTTGTTGACAAAATCACTCCGAACGATGTAAAGACCCTTACCTTTTACCAATCAATTACTTTCCCCTTCTCTACCCAAATAAAGCCAAGTTGGTAGGTCCAATCAGCAACACACATTCACAATTATAGTTTAAAAAAA
The DNA here is from genome assembly GCA_028538565.1 of Umbellularia californica. Classification (NCBI taxonomy): domain Eukaryota; kingdom Viridiplantae; phylum Streptophyta; class Magnoliopsida; order Laurales; family Lauraceae; genus Umbellularia; species Umbellularia californica. Next base: position 30,654,564 of record JAPQWN010000007.1, read on the forward strand.
GTAAGAGAAAGTGAATACCTGAGATGTTTGTCCAAGCAGGGAGGAGACAAAGGGTTACAGAGGCAAAAGGCAAAATAGAAGATTGCAAACCTGAAGATGAGAAAAATAAAATTAATATAAATAGCCATTATTCATGCAACTAAAGACACTATTGGCAAGCAAATCATCATCATAAGCTTAATGCCACAAATTCAGTTTCACTTATTGGAGTGTCAAATTGATTGCCACCACCTTAAATAAGGCTGAAACTATATCTATAGGTGGAGGTCCCACGAATTCAACAAGTTGCAAGAGAACAGAAAAGTGTACAAAACCAAATTGATTGTTCTTTCCAAAAATAGAGACTGTCGTTTTATACAGAGATGCAAAAAAAATCAATGTTTTGTATTAAAGATTCAAACTTTCAAAGAGTAGAAACGGTTTGAAAACCAAACCCCAGAACATCTTTTCAGATCCAGTGCACATTTACATCTCAATTTAATGATTCTTTCTTAAAACCTCCAGCATAAAGGCCGAGATTAAAAGGGGGAAAAGAAGAAATATGTGAAAAAAAGTTCAGCCACAGCAGAGCATAGAGCATAGCGCACCTTCAGCCACAGCAGCTATTGAATGATAGAAGGAATAAAAGCAATGGAGCCAAGCCATGGGTTGTTCAGGTAAAGCTCTGATCTAGAAACTCAGATGAAAGAAAACCCAACAACAGCCGCCAGTGAGATGAGGACTTGAGTACACCAGCTGCCGGCCGAGCAGAGAGAAAGTCGGAGTCTGAGACGAGCACAGAGGGCTGGAGAGCGAATAAGGTTTCCAAAAAAGAAACCCTAAAACCTAAAGAGAGTATAGGGTGGGAGGGAAAGAGGAGAAAGGGCGGGAGAGGAATAGCGCTGTACAATTTTAGGTCTTTTTTAAGATGAAAACAACCACAAAGAGCAGCTGTGGTTTATGAAAATACGTGTGTCTAAAAATGTCACAGTCCAAATCAATGGTTTTGCCTGCCTTATTTGTGTCGCTATTAGCCGGTTTTGACGTAGTGTATGGTTTGGTTATACATCAAATTTTGGTGTATTTACCATATGTGTCTACGATTCTGGGTTGTGTTTTGATCTTCATGCCATGCTCTACTTAACAAACTTGATTCTTGCCTCAGAATTATAATCTGCAAACTTTTACACTTTGGATTGCATAATAGCCGATGGTAATATCTGACATTGATAGTATTGGTATTTACACTATAACTACTTCAACTAAGGACTCCAAACTTTTATAACATCAGAGGATGACCTTCCACCAAAATCTCATTTTTTACTTTCCATTTTTGCCCATCAATTGTTGATGTTAACAAAACTCATAATCTCCAAATCGATGGGAAAAAATGGAGAAGAAGAAAATTTGTGGAGATCGACTCTATCCTCCCATCCAAATGAGATCTACGAGCTCGAACTCCTATCATTTTCATCTTTGATTCTCTGTATCCATCTATTTATCCCATCATTCCCCATCCTCCTCATCGTCCACCTCTTTCATCATTATAGAGAATGATCTCATCTTCATCACATGGTAAAGGTTTACTCTCTGTTTTCACCATCTTCACCACTTAGACCATCTACCCGAGCCTAGCAAACCCATCAAAATTTTCCTGGCCTTTGTAACTCACCTATCATAAAAATGTTTTCACCATCTCTTTTGGTTCTCTTCTTTTCTTACATTTCTTATTTTCACAACTTGTACACCTATTGCAACTTGGAACTCATTAGAACAACCCTTTGTTTTCCATCTTTTTTTATCCATTGCATCTAGTAGATTTTTTTATAAATTTCTCATCACTCATTGAAACATTGATGTATGAGTCGCTTGAAGGTAGTAGATGCAGTGGAAGCACGGATCTGTAAGAGCTGGCTACTACAAACACGATAAGGACAACGTCGGCTTGATTCAGGCACTGGTGTGGAGATCTATGACTGTCTACGAGAGATCAGTCACGTATGATTCACTCTTCAAATTCCAAGGGCAAGGATGGACACCCTGGATGTATAAGATGATGATGGAGAATTGTAGATGTAGTGGAAGGAAGATTAATTGTAAAAGTTGTGCCAACTGATATCTCTCATGTCTATATATAGCCCTTTGGCTAATGGGTGATAAGATTTCTATTCAAATTCGAATTGAGAGATGATTAGGATAAAGAAAAAGATCAATCTCTCTCAGTTTGAATTTGAATGTAGATATGATAAGAGATAGAGAGTTGGATAAAACTCAGGCTATTCTTATCCATATCACATGAGACTCCTTGTGAGGGTTGTATCATTGTGAGTGGGGTCCACCCATAGGTAAACACAAGTGGGCCCCATCACAAATGCCAACATTCTTCCACTCACACCAAACAAGATTCATCCCATTAGACCACTAGTTTCCATCATCAAACTCTAAAAAGTAAAAATGGACCTGAAGAGTGGGACCTCCACGATACCTATTCATAGAGATAATGTAAACTAGGTCGCCATCTGACTAGAATACACCAACTCACCGACACATCAGTCTGCCCTAGACACCTGCATGACCACACCGGATTGGATATTGACTCATTCCCTTGAGTCTTGTTCAACCCACATACGTGCTTATTCAACTTATCGAGTAAAAAAAAAACTCTCTACAAACATTTCCTTTTATAAAATAATATATTTATACATATATATTTTAAAAATTGTTTGTCTTAAAATTTTCAAAACACTAGATTTAGCCCACGCTGATAAGTATCGTAAGCACGTATAAACTAGAGTGTGATGTCAAGGGGTCTTCCCATGAACTTACGAGGGTCAGAATCAACCAAGCAGCTTTCCTAGCACGACGGCTCGTAGGCTCCTATGTCGCCGTGGTACAACTGCAACTAAAGTAGCATAATCAATCTCATTTTTCCAACGTAGAGGTTGGTATAGGGCACAAGAGCCTCAAGAATTGGTTCACACAATAACCAACTCCAAGCTCAAGAGTCACCTACAAGACTAACTCTAGCACAACAAACAGGATTTCTAGGGTATTATCCCATTGCTCGTAGGTAGGTTCTAAAACACGCATGTCTGTAGACAAGCATTGCAGTGTGAAGATGCATTAGCTCTATAAATGAGCCCATGCTAACATTGCACCGACTCACTACTGCGTAAGCAGATTGTCACAAACACAACCACACTTGGTTTTTAAAACAGGCTATCAGACTTATTAGGATGGCCTTGGTGGTTGATCGTCAGCCCCAAGTGTAAGGCCGCGATTGTAGTAATAACTCGGTGAAGTCCAAGGTCGATCCACTGGGAGTAATTAATCGTGTAAAACATGTCCTATTGGAAAACTAGTACTAACCTAATAAACTCTATATAAATAAATCTCTACGAAACTAAAATTGAAATTTTATTATAAATCCAAATTAAAAATTACAATCCCAAATAAAAATCCTAATATAAGAATCCTAATCTAAAGACTGTAAAAACATAAAAGACATCAAACCACCAATTGCATAAAAGCAAATAAATCATGCATTAAAATAAAAATACATTAATAATATCATTCAGAAATAAGGATAAAAAGAATTCTAAATATTCTTATTGTGGGAAATCACAACATTATATTGGCAAAATTAATAAAAGATTGCAAAAACACCCACTACAAGAAAATGCGGATTCAGTGACAACTATTCAGTGAGGGAGGTATATATTGTCACTAAAAGTAACTGATCAGTGACAAGAAATTTTGTCTGTCACATATAAATCGTCGTCACGTCTCGCTAGTGACAAGAAAATATATCGTCACAAAATTAGAGTTTTCAGTGACGAGGCGTTTTTAGGTCGTCACTGAATGTTGTCACTGCATAGCTAGGTCTTTTGCACAAAATATACACGGACGACGTACTTTGGCGCTAAAACTTCCCACGCTTTTTTTTCCACTCCCGCGCTGCCTACCCCTTTCTTTCTTTTCCTCACCTCATTTCTTTCTTTCCCTCCTCTCCTCTCATCGCCATCGACCGTCGTCCTCTCAGCTCTAGAACCAGAACCCACCTGATCTCCTCCCATCTCCATCGATCGTCATCCTCTCATCTCCAGAACCAGAACGCATCTCCTCTCATCCCTTTCTATCTCTCCCTCCCTTTCCCAGGAGCACGACCCCCGGACGCCAGCGAGCGTTCTTCTTCCTCCTCGCGCCGCCGGACGCCTCCCCTACACCAGGTACACCCCTCCCTCTTCCTGCACTCCACACACACCGTGCACCTTTCCCCCTATCCTCTCTCTTTCTTCTCTGTTCTCTCTCTCCCTCGTTCCCCATCTCTCTGTTTCCTCTGTCTGCTCTCCTCCCTCCCTTCCTCTCTTCTTCTTCCTCCCCTGTCTCCCCTCACCTGCGCACCTGCACACCACCCCCTCTGTCCCTCAGTTCTCTCTCTCTCTCTGTCCCCCCCCCCCCTCTCTTCTCTTCTTCCTCCCCTTTTCCTCTCCCTCTCCCCTGCTTCCTCTATTCCGCCATGCGCCCACCTGCACACCACTCCCTCTCTCCCTTGGTTCTCTCTCTCTCTTCCTCTCTTCTCTTCCTCCTCCCTGGTTCCTCTCCTCTCCTCTTTGCCCTGCGCAACCGCCTTTTCCTCCTCCTCTTCTTCTTTCTTTCTTCCTTATCCTTCTCCCTTATCTCCCTTTCCCCTTTCTCATTCCACGCTCTCAGCAGTCCCCTCTCTCATTTCCCTCTCCCTTCTCCACTCATTCATCTCATCTCCCATCTGATTTTCTATTCTCTTTTTCTTCCTTTCTTTATTTCCTCCTCATTCACTCTTCCTAGCAACGTGACTAAGCACCCACCCATTTCACTCTCTCTGTTTCTTTCTCTCATTTTTTCTGATTTCTTTCCTCCCCCTCTTTGCCCAGTGGATCATCAAGCACCATCACACCACTATTCCAGTGGGCCATCGATCAAGTGGGTCCCACGATCTTCATCATCCCTAATCTCCAGCGTCACTGTTGTTCCCATCTGGTGCAATCTTCCCCTGCTGATCAGCTTCCTCTTCAATTGGCTGGTAGCTGCAGTTTTCTTGGCTGTGTCAGACCTCTTTTAGCTTCTGTGCTCTGGTTTGGTTGCTTCTTTGCTTTTCCGCAGCGAAGTTTCTGCTTCCTTCTCCCAGTTGCGGTGGAGTGTTTGAAGACTGTTTTCTTGTTTGGCTGAAGTGTAAGCAGAGTCCCAGTGAAGTTCAGTGCTTGTGCTGGTTCTGCTGTTCAGTTAGCTCGCCCCCTTTGCTTCCTTCAATTGTTGTGCAGAGTAGAGTTGTGCTGTGTCGTGTAATGTTGTGCAGTTCCTCCGATCCTGTTCTGGGCTGAGCTGAGTAGTAGTTTCGTCATCTGGGCTGTTTCGTGATGCTTTCTTCAGCATTGGTCGATTGGGCGGTTTGGAGTTGTTTCTTTTTGCTGCAGTCTGAGCCCCTCTGTTGTGTAGGTCTGTTCTTCTCAGCTTGAGCCTTTCTAGCTGCGGCTGATGCTCAGGAGCTCTCCTCTGTCTGCAGTTTCTCTGCTGCTTGGTATTTCTCTTCCCCTTCAAAGTTTCATGTGCTCTTGCTTGGAGTAGCTCTCCTTGGATTTTAGTCTGCAGTAGCTGAGTTTCTTTAGTTTGTTGCAAAGTAAAGAAGTTTGCCTCCTTGGTTGTTTTCTTTTTGGGTTTCTGTTTTCCTTTTCTCAAGTTTGAGAAGTTCTCCTCTCCCTTTTGTTGTCTTTTGGGTGGTTTCAGCCCTCTTGTTCAAGGGGGCCTTCTTCTTGTTTTTTTTTTCGGGTTGTATTCTTTTTTCTCTCTGTCTTGGGGCCCTTGGCCTCCTCTCTTTTTAATTCAAATTTACCAATTAGCAAAAAAAAAATTAGGTTTTGTTAATTGGGGGTTTTCCATTAATTAGTGTTAGATGAGTTTGAGGAGGCTGTAATGGAATACTATTGGCAGCAAAGGATGTGGCACAAGCATGAGCATTAGCAGCTTGATAAGCTCTAGGTCCTTGACTCTTTGGTTGCTTCTTACAAGCAGAGATGACATGTTCTAAGTTTTTTTACTATAATTTTAATTTTTTTTTTTCTTTGATTTGCATAATGTCAAAACTCCTTGCATGTGAAGCATTGCACCTGTATCATAGATTGGGTTTCTTCTTTTTAGTTTTGCAAGCAAAGAAGGATGCTTCATATAAAGTAGGAGTGATCAAAGCATCTAGCATCCTCAATCATGTAAATATCAGAGAAAGGAAAAGAGAGAGTGATGGAACGGGTTGTTCCCTCCTTTGTGAGTTTGATCCCTTTGAATAATCTGTTTTACAGCTGTTTTACATCCTTAAATCATGTCATTTTGAAAATGGGATTATTTCCAATCTGAATGGCATTTGTATTATCAGCATGAAGTGAAGTGGGTGATGAGAATGAGATGCCTAACTCTTGCAACAATCCACAACCCAAAGAATTTCTAATCTCATTTGGCTTTCCTGTCACTTGTCCATTCTAATCTCACTAGCATGCCATTTTTTCAGAAACCATGTTTCATCAGAGAATTTGGGAATGACATCTCTGAGGAGCAGTTGCAGCTCTTGATTGTTGGCTACATCAGGCAACTGAGCAGTGAGGTAATTGGAAAGATTTTTTTTTTTTTTTGAAAAATGTGCATATATATATATATCCATCCATTTGCATTTTTTTTTTTTTTAACCTAGCAGCCATCTTGTACATAGATCTTGAGATTCTCTCCTAGTGGTAGAATGCTTTACCCATTGCATTGGCACCATGGTTGGGCACCCATTGATTCTAAATTAATGGGTAATCACCCACAATCTGAATTGACTGATATGACTTCAAGTGGAACTACTCAACTGGAAATTACAGTTGAGAAGTTTGGTTACAATGGGAGAAGGTGTTAGGCACCACATTGAATCCCCCCAAAAATGCAGTCCCCAATATCAAGCCTTGCCCTGTATGTCACAATGAAAGTGAAATAAATGGAAAACAGTAAGTTGCCTGAAATCAGAAATGTAAAAAAGTAAAAGACATGTGGCAAAGAATTTATGGGCCCAGATCAAAACTCTGGTAGGGCAACAGGTCCAATCACGTGGGGCCACCAAAAGTAGGTTGTCTATGACAACTACCACCATATTTACATACATCAAATCCTTTTTGAAGTGCATATTTTAATGCAGGATCCTTTAAGCAATCTAATTTTGGCTAGTCAATGAAAGCTATGGCCAACTACTTACCAAAAAGTTTGGGGTTCTAAGAATAGTTCTTTTATAGATGAAGTTTTTTTATTGGACTGTTGGGGTCGTTGGACATACACATTGGCTGTATATATATATATATATATATATATATATATATGATTCTGTGAATTTTCCTTGCATGAAATTCCAATGCATAAACAGCAGTGGATGTTATATGGCTAAATGATAAAGTTACATCTGATTACTTGAATTCTAAACAGAAACTTGAACAGTTGCACCTTTTACTTTATATTAAGCTATCAATGGTTTACACCAATCACAAGTTACAAATTGACTTCCTTGTTGATAGGCACAGCAACAAATTCAATTACATGGTATCAAATACTAAAGTAATTCCTATGATACCTGCACAGTTTAAAATAGTTGAAGTATCTTATGTATAAAAGTTAAGTGTCTGTGATATTGATCATATGTCCTTGATATATTACAGTTTCACCATTTCATCTTTAAAAACTCATTTATATCGAAATAAAACTTTCGAAATAAAATACTCTGTAAATCAGAATTCATACAGTATTGTACCATGAACAGTTAATTACACATGGCAAATTAAATGATGCAAGAGTATGAAATAACATGAAGGATTTAACCTCCAAAAGGACCAACTTCAAGCAATGTTTTGCTGTTCCCAATGATTGTTACTCTGAACTTTAGAGATTACATTTCATAAGTAGCTTGTATTATTTTAATCAAAAGGGATTTGCTATTAGTAGAGTATAAGGAATAGGATAAATAAGGAAACAAGATCAAATAAAATGAAAATACTAATCTAAAACTAACATCCTAATCGGATCTTAATAGAATTTAAGATATTTCATCATAAATCCCAATTGAACTAGTATCTTTAATACTGTATAAACAGCCATAACCGTTGTCATAAGTAAGAATATCCTACCACAACTACATTGTATTTTTTGTCCAATACATTCTCTAAGAAAGGGAAATTTTCAACCTAATCAGAATTTATTCAGAGAAGTTTTTCTACAAAAATCTATTTGTCTTGGAGCAACTATATGAAGCAAGCTTGCCCTTATCTCGCGTTGTTTCTATATGACACCAAAGATGAGGAAAAAAAAAAAGAAAGAAAAATTGCCCTTATTGAAACTTTCTAATCATCAATGCAAAAATACAGCATGATGTATCATGAAATTTTAGTTCTTTTCGTTCTTGTTTTTGCCACCGTGATCTATTGACCCACAAAATAGTCATCAAAGAAGTAGGATTTTAGTGCTTTATATCAAATTTTTAACTAAAGGATTTTAAGGCCAAATTGGATGATGAGAAAAAGTACATATGTGAAGCTCTCCACAGAAGCTTGAACTGTGGACAATCTTCTCCACCTTTTCACCTCATTCAAACAGCTTTAGACATACAATCAAACCTTTGAGAACATGGAAAAGGAAATTTCACACAACTTGAATAAAAATATGTTTAGGTTCCACATCATTTTGTAGAACAAGATACACCAAAGAAACACAACTAACACTTTAGCTCCCTAGCTCTCTTTCTCTTACTTACTTGCTTCAGTTCATTCAATTCAAGGTTTGTATTATTTTCACCATTTTTCCATTAAACTCATCATCTTCTTCTTACCATCTCCATGTTTCTTTTGATTCCTTCTTGTTTTAGAAGTTTTTAGCTCTGGGATTTGGTTGGGAACTTGGAGACAACAACTAGAGCCCCAAATTGAGGCAAGTAAATAAGTATATTTGCATTACAACATTAATATGATCGATTTAAGAAACTATGCATATTAGATACCCATTCAAGCTCCAAGTGATGTGCTTAAATTTCAATTTTTGTCATAAGTTTATGTTGAGCTGATTTAATGAATTATAGGATATCTATATGATGTGTATTTGATCAATTTGATATCCAAATTAAATGGTAGTATATCATGTATATTTCAATGTGAATCTGTAACTGGACAAAAGAAGAATGAGTTTGCATAGTGGGTTGTTTCAGCTTGTGAGTGTTGGCACCATGCATGCCCAAGAATAGTAACCAGTAGCCCAACATAGGGAAAAACTAATTGTTAGTTCTCCTATGTCAACTTTGTAAATGTTGTTAAAGCTGCTTTCATATTTGTTACTACAGAGATGGCTGAACAGGTAATGTGTTTTCTATTTTCTCTGTCTCAGAAGTGGTTTGTTTTTTTGTGGGTATTTTCAGGTTCTATGCGAATGGGTGTCTCTCTATTTTCTTTTGTTTTCTTTTCCTTTTCTTTTTCTTTTTACTTGTTCTGTTCTCCTTGTTCTGCTGGAGGTGTTTCGCTAACTGAAATTCTACTATTATAATTCTATATCCGAAGTTGAAGTCGTATGATGAACTTAATGAAAATAATGTAAGTAGGTTTCCTGTCTTAGGGGTTAATTCTATAAAGGGAGAGTGAAATTTCCATCTCACAAGGGGCGAAAGTAGTATATAAATTAAGTATTTTGAGTGAAATTGCAATCCCACAGGTGGTGCAGGGTGAGTGCAGGCTTTATAGTTGTGTTTGGATTTACTACTAGAACTGGAATTGATTTGGGTCTTTTGGGGTTGTAATGGATAAATGATTATATCTCTATCTCTATTTCTAACGTGTTCTTTTAGGATTTTATTATTTAAACAGAATGAATGTGCTTATGTTGCTAATGCTCATATTCCACCCATTCCACCCAAACCCATCATCAGAACATCATCAGATTCATTATGTTGGGTGCAGTTGGTTTTTTTTATATTTGGGCAAAATGGATGACTACCCATTCCACCTTGCATCAGTAAGGACTTGAAATCAAATATGACATTAGGTGGGATGCTGTTTTGAATTTTTATTTATTTTTTCCAACCCAAACCGGTACCAATGATCATTGCTAGAAATGATGGCCACTCTGTCAGTGTAGTTAGATTTCTCTTCATATGAGGAATTATGAGAAGCTGCAGACGAATTTTCTTGCTATTGTAATCCAAAGGGGGATGCTGTACACATTATATCCAATTTTTTTTTTTAAAAGTTGCTTATGTAATATGCAAGGAATGCTTGTGGTGTCTTTGAATAACCATCTGCCTATTCATTTTCTTTCAATACAATATATGGTCATCTCTACCATATGATTGCTCTCATGGAATGGAACTTTGACCCCTTGAATTATTACAATCACATACTTGAGAAACAAGTATGAGGTCTTATCCTAGTTCTCTAAATCTTGCTATCCCATCAGATCTATTAGTGAAAATCTTTACTTTATAAGCAAACAACTTAAAAGAAATCACCATAACCCTTCATTATATCATGGAACCACCCTTGATGCTCATGTCTTCTAAGTCACGTTTCATGAACCACACTACTCTGAAATATAGTTCCAAATTTTTTTGTCAAATACATGACAATCTTGATTTATTTTATACATGTGAGAAAAATTGTCATATGAGGAAGAGACCACTTCGAAATTTGTTTCTTCTCTGTATACATGTGAGAAAATTTGTGTTTTATACTATGTATCTTTGTTGTGAATATTAAATGAACTGAAAGAGATATTAGAATATGAGCAAGAGAACCTACCTTTGGTGCACCTCTATGTAGATTAAATCTAACAAAAGCCTTAACTTTTCCACTCTTCCAGCCCAAAGTGAACATGCATGAAGAATTCAATTTTTTTTTTCATATTAAATTGTATCTCTCTATGATTTTTGTATATCTATTTTCTTCTTGTTTTTTTTATACTTAACTCCAATTAGAATTATAGTGAAAAACTAGTAAAAGAAGAGGAAAACAAAATGACAATTATACAGAAGAATATATCACCCATGGTGGCACAATTTCAGTCAACTTTTCTCATAAATTATGTTAATTTTTTTGTTAACTGTTATATATGGTGGCGAAAATAATAACTACACATTTGTCAGTTCAACAAAGTAAATGATTATACAGAGGAAAGGGCACATCATAGTTTGAAAAAAAAAAAAATTCTAGGTCTAATAAATGACTTCAGGGTCCAGTAAATGACTTAGTTGGATTTTTGAAATATTACCAATTATGATATAATGCGAACTATAAAAGCACAAACAATCCCTTTGAAATTCCCTTTTACAGTGTAAAGTCAGTAAAGCGAACTTGCACTGTGAAAATATAGCATTATTTGCATCCATATTCCAAACTCTATAAAATGCTTCATTATAACTCTGAGCCGCATATCGATGCCATATCTGCATTTGTATCTGACATCATAATTTTAATGACAGAAAGTGTTGCCTTAGATGTGGAAATTTAACACATCTAAGGCAAATCCAGTTGTACTGAAGGGAGAGATAAAGAGTGATGGAAAGTTGCAGTAACTTATGCCTAGCTATCAAAAGGAACAGTTTATCTTTATGACTATCTTTTCTCTAATTAATTATAAATACTTGTTCTCTATTTTAATATAATACGTTTTCAGTGAGTGAGTCTCGGTTTCTCTAATTTGATTTTATTCATATTAGTATTTGTTTTGATTATCATGTAGGATTGAAAAAATGTTGGACAAGAAATGGATGGAGATTAATGATAGAGCAAGTCTTGAGTATATAAAAGGAGTTGATTTGTTTCTTGAATTTGCATTCGGTCAGCCTGGAGTTAGCGATATGATTCGTTGTCCTTGTAATAGATGTAGGAACACTGCATACAAGAAAAGGCGTGAAGTAAGAGTTCACTTGTTCAAGAAAGGAATTGTGAGAAATTACAAAATATGGGTGTTCCATGGAGAACAGTTTGTAGAAACTGTAGAACCACTCAATGTTGACTTGAATGAGGATCGACATGTGGAAGATTATTTTGATTATGATGACATGATTGGAGTAGTTCATGATACATGTGGTTTCACAAACATGAGAGTTCAAGAGGAAGAAGGAATTAATCTTGATGTACCAAATGAAGAAGCACAAAAGTTTTATCGGTTGCTCAAAGATGCTGAGGTTGAGCTATATCCTGGTTTCGAGAAGATGTCTAAACTATCTTTTATAGTGAAGTTGTTACATATGAAGTGCCTTAACAACTTGAGTGACACAGTATTGGATGACATTTTGAAATTTTATCAAGAATTTCTTCCAAATGATGCCTTGATTCCGAAATCTTATTATGAAGCAAGAAAAGTTATTCGGGATTTAGGCCTTGATTACATAAAAATTGATGCCTGTCAAAATGATTGCATCTTGTATTGGAGAGAGAATGCAGATGCACTACAGTGTCCTGTGTGTGGTCTTTCTCGCTGGAAAGATATCGGTAATCAAAAAAGGATTCCTCGTAAAATCTTGCGACATTTTCCATTAAAGCCAAGATTGCAAAGGTTGTATATGTCAAAAAAAATAGCTAAAGAGATGAGGTGGCATAAAGAGAAACGCATTGATGATGGCATAATGAGACATCCAGCTGATTCAATGGCTTGGAAAGCATTTGACGAAAAACACCAATTGTTTGCTGCTGACTCCAGGAATATTAGGCTAGGTTTAGCCAGTGATGGGTTCCAACCTTATGGGAATATGAGCTCCTCACACAGTATTTGGCCTGTTGTGCTTGTTCCATACAACTTGCCACCTTGGTTGCGTATGAAACACCCTTACTTCATGCTAACACTTCTTATACAGGCCCTAAATGTCCTGAAAATGACATAGACGTGTATTTACAGCCACTTATCGAAGAGTTAAAGGAGCTATGGGAAGAAGGATTGGACACATACGATGCCTACATACAACAAAATTTCAAATTGCATGCAGCTGTTATGTGGACGATCAATGACTTTCCTGCATATGGCAACTTATTAGGTTGGAGTACAAAAGGAAAATTGGCTTGCCCATGTTGCCATAAAGATACTTGCTCTTTTTCTCTAAGGAACAAGTTATGCTATATGGACCATCGTCGTTTCTTGTCGTCCGATCATCCTTGGCGGAAGAATAAAATGTCTTTCAATGGGAAGACAGAGGTTAGAAATGCACCGGATATGCTCACAGGAGAAGATGTTATAGATCAGTTGCATTCTTTTGATAATGTTGTATTTGGAAAAGGCCATAAACGGAAGCGAGGCGAGTCTAATATTGTACATAATTGGAAGAAGAAGAGTATTTTCTTCCAATTGCCTTATTGGAAGACTCTCATGTTACGCCATAATCTAGATGTGATGCACATTGAAAGAAATGTTTCAGATAATGTGTTAGGAACAGTGCTAAATATGAAAGGTAAGACTAAAGACACCTTGAAGAGCCAGTATGATCTTGTGGATATGGGAATTAGGCATAATCTCCATCCATATGTTGATGGTAGTAAAGTGTGGCTTCCGGCAGCTACCTATGCATTATCCACAAATGAGAAGACTATCTTCTGTAAATTTTTAGCAAACTTGCAAGTTCCGGATGGTTTCTCATCAAATATATCAAGATGTGTGAATCTGAATGGGAAAACCATATCTGGTTTGAAGTGTCATGATCATCATATTCTTTTGCAAATTATACTTCCACTTGCAATACGTGGATTACTACCTAAGGATGTATGTGAGCCAATAATTGAATTGGGTAGCTTCTTCAAGAAATTGTGTTCAAAGACATTACACAATGATGATTTAGATAGACTTCAAGAACAGATTGTGATAACATTGTGAAAGCTTGAGACAATCTTTCCTCCAGCCTTCTTTGATGTTATGATTCATTTACCTATACACTTGGCAAAAGAGGCTAAGATTGGTGGACCAGTACAATATAGATGGATGTACCCAATTGAAAGGTACTTCATAATTTTGAAAATTACCTTCGTATTCCCTATACATGCATGTATATAAAATATATATTCTAATGTGGCCTTTTCACTAGGTACTTACGTACGCTCAAGTCATATGTTCGAAACAAGGCTCGTCCAGAAGGATCAATTGCAGAAGGTTATATTGCGGATGAATGCTTAACATTCTGTTCAAATTACTTGCACGGTGTTCGAACTAAATTCAATCGAGCTCCACGAAATGATGATGGATATGTAGGGATTGGTGGGCTATCAATTTTCACAAAAAATGGTTGTGCTAAAGGAGGTTTTAAGCCATATCACCTTGGCAATGAAGAGTTCAATCAAGCTTGTGCATATGTGCTGCAAAACTGTGAAGATGTTTGGCCATTCATAGAGTAAGATACAAATTATTATGTTTAGTCAGATAGTTATAACTATATTTTTACTCATTCCTCACTACATTATTAACTACACTGCTCACAGAGAACACAAAAGCGAGCTTACGAGGAAGAGTGTCAGAAATGTGTCGGAGAGACACAATAAAGAGTTTCCTAATTGGTTCTACCAACGTGTACGTGTATGAAATAATATTTTTACTCTTACTTATTACTTTCAATGTATAAGTAATATAGTCCTCTATTTTCATGTTGAAATAGGTGAACAAGCTATTTTCAGAAGGACAAGCAAGTGATGACCTTCTAAGCTTAGCCATCGGCCCATTGAAATTGGCTCACCGACATTCAGCGTATGTCGAGAATGGATTTAGGTTTCATACAAAAGATCGAGCGGTCGGAAGAAGAACTCAAAATAGTGGTGTTCTTGTTAGAGGAGATGATGAGTCTTCAGATAAAGAATACTACGGGGTGTTAAAAGATATTTTAGAATTGTCATATGTGGGAGAGAGAAAAGTTACTCTTTTCAACTGTCATTGGTGGGACGTGGCTCGCTTAGGAAGAGGATACAAAGTTGATAGTTATGGGTATACTAGCGTGAACATTCACAGTTCTTTGACCAGCAAGGAGCCTTTCATTTTGGTGTCTCAAGCTGAACAAGTATTTCATGTACAAGATCTTGTCAATAGTGATTGGCTTGTTGTGGTTAAAACAAGTCCTCGTGATCTTTACAAGATGCCACTAACCAATGATGAAAACTTAGATGATGATGATGATGACGATTCCAATGATGATGAAGAAGATGCTTACCAAGAAGAGGACATTGGTGGTGGATTTGATATGACTTCCTCAATAGAGATCAATGATAACCTCACAGTCATGCTATGTAGGGATGATGTAGAGCCTAGTTGTGCTGATCTTAATGTGGAAAATGTTGTTGGCAATAGCTTAGAAGATAATTTTATTAATGATGATGACATATTTGATGATGTGGACAGTGAATCAAATGATGTAGATGAACCAGACATTGATGAGTATTCATCAACTGATTATAATTCTGATCATTGATTTATAAAAATTACTCATATGCTGATTAACCTTATTTTTTGGAAGAGCTATTTATATTTGATGATTTTGGGCTCTCTTTGCAAGAGCTTTTTATTTTTGATGAATATACTCTCTGAAGAGGACATTGGTGGTGGATTTTATGTTGGCTCTCTTTGCAAGAGCTTTTTATTTTTGATGAATATACTCTCTGCCATTACAGTGGTTGTCGTTTATAGCACTTATCTTTATCTTGTATCTGTATGATCTTCTTTGATGTTATCTTGCATCTTGTGTTTTAAGAATCACTACACCAAAATTGGAAATCAGAAACATCATTTTGAAACGGGCAGAAGCCCTTCCTATTTAGACGAGGTTGCCACCCGTTTCTATAGTAAAAACATCATGTTCTTTTTGTTGCTGAAGTTAATGCCACGTCTCGTTATTTCCTTTTACTGGAATAATTTTTAAATGTTGAATGCTTTTCTTGTACTTAAGATGTCTTGGTCTATGAATGTGGAGGGTGGATACCTCCTTTAGTTCTAACTTGCTGATGCCCAAGGCACTAACAGTCTGTTCTTTCTACGATGCTTTTGCCCCTGTTGCATATCTTTTGATGGCATCACCGATTCACATGATCGAATTTCTTGGTTTACTATTTTAATAGTAATTTTTTATCCTTACAAGTACAAATCCATATCTCAATATCATAGCCAAGTAGTCATTTGCTAGGATTGTCTAAATTCGCAAATGTCTATTGAACACACAACACAGTTCGAGCTTTTTTTTTTTTTTATTGCTACATAGCTTTACATAGGTCACTGATTTCTTTGGTCATGTCACACCATATCTAGAGGACTTATCTGTTGTATCTGAGTCCTTCTGTAGCATACATACCAAGTAATGAAAGTAAGGTGGTGTTGTGGCAGTGGTTGATGGGAAGTTGATATCCTTCTTTCATTCATGAACCTGCATGTTTAATGTAGCTGCAATCTGCTGCAATTTTCATCACAAAATTGTAGGATCACAATCAGTTAGGTATAGTTTGCAGGCTCATTTGAATTTCCAAGTGGTATGAAGAAAGAAAGATTTACCCCAGCTTTGTAGCTCTTGTTGGTGTTTCATAAGCTTGCTGTTGAGGTTGGCTTAGCTGGAGATAGACAGGTACATGCAAATCCTGGCCATTCGTTAAACCATTTGGATGAAAGAAATTTCTATTCACTCCATAAACCTGAAGCCAAATGTTTAGATGCTTAAACCGACAATGTGACTCTTACATATGCCGCTTTTGACGATAAAAACTATTAGATGGTAGATGTATTTGTTTGTAAAGCTTTAGTGGTGATATTTGGTGATTTTACTCTGCCCAAACGGCCCGAAACCAATGGTAAATATAATTCTATGTTTCAACCTTTTTGGTAGGAATGTTTCCACTTTTTCATGGTGAGTGAGGTTTACCTTCTTGTACAGTTCCATGTTTTCTTGATGAATGAGGTTCCCCTACATTGAAAAGTGGAAAAAAGAAGAGTAAGAAAACAAGAGAAGATTAAAGAGAGGAGGTTATTTTACTTGAGAAAAATGTACACATTGTTTCTGGGAAGACCTTTCTCTTTAATTCTTGAAATTCATCCATTAAAATTTGGTCCTGTAAAAAATAAGGATCACTAAATTTATATGAAAATATAAAAAAAAATTAGTGGCATCATAGTTTAACCATTGATCTTTTGAAACAAAAAATAGAGTATCAAAATGTAACGATATAAGGGCTAGGTTCTTCAAACCTTCTTCATTCGGACACCACGCAGACTCATTTCTAGTTGGTTCTCTAGGCTTTGTACGTCTTTGATGCCTAGGTTAGAAAGCTCTTCACCCATTAGTTGCCTGCAAGTACAATAATGAGATGATCAGACAAGTTATTGAGTTCTTGAACCATGTGTTTCATTGTCTTTTATTATTTGATGCCAATTAGCTGTGTGCAAAAGGCCATTTGTCATGGGTTTTTCTTGCTACAATATGATCTACAGTTAGAAAAATTATAAATTTGAATTTAGTTTTGTAGTTAAGAGAGAAAGAAGGGGGAAGGGGGATATGAACCTGGGTTCAGATGGCGCAGTCTGAGCCTTACTCATTTAAAATTGGGTAGGACTTTTTCAATGAACCTAGAATATCAGGGTTGGATTTGCGTGTTGATTCAGTTTTTGCCCCATGCTTTGGGGCTCAAAATGTTGTTTTCTATTCTTGAAAAAAGGATTTTTTTGGGTGTTTTGATCTTTTTTTTTTTTTGCATCATGGCTGCCTCAAATTGTTTCTTAGTCTGTTGTGTTTGAAGTTGTAGTTTCTGTTAGGAATGTTCTGAATGAGTTTTGACACTTGATTGCAGCCATGTCGTTTGATTTTGATGGATTTTTCAATATAATTATCTTGATGGCTTTAGTTATCAAAACTTAAATTCTTCCTATCAAGTTTGATGTAAAGAATCTTTTCTATTTGAATCTTATTTCCATATATTTGTTTGAGGGAGAGAACTTTGGGGTTGGTTGATGAATCAATCACTCCGCACATTTTTATCAACCTTCCAGCCTTTGGAGTCCTTTTCATCAGTGGCCTGTGGAGGAAGCATTCTTGTTGAGACATCATATTTGAGAGAGAAAAGGCACAACCTTTTATTGAATAAATAAATGAATGGAATGACAATCCCGCTTATTAGGGATCCTAAATAGCAGACATCCATGAGATGATTATCTGTCAATCTCTTTTGTCTAATAGGACTCTATTTCCTCTCTTCCATTGATTACATGTCCATCACTTATCCTGCTAACCGATAAAAAAATGTTAGATTTACGATATCTTCTTAGGATTTTCTATGCTAAGAAGCTAGATCTAGAAAAAAACTATTGAAAATTGCTATACTAAGAAAGTACACATTATTGGGCCCTAGGGCTTGCTGACCATGGGCTTGGTCCAATGGGTCAACTATCTATTGGCTTGGCCAATGTAGGCCTGCACTCAGCCTTATTTTGTAGACAGGCCGATGATGCAGTAGGAGTGCATCAATCTATTATCAAGATAATGAGGTCTGGCAATTTTAACTTCAATTTGAGATTGCAGAATATAAACTAGGAGCTCATTCTTGATTACGACTCTGGTTTCTTAAGTCTTTGGTTTGAGCATCGGAAGATGTATATGAAATGACGACAGATACCTCTCAAGCAGAGGTTTAGAAACAATGGAACATGAATAATGCTTTAGTCATGAGTTGGGTCTTGAAAATGGCATGTTTCTTTATGTGAATGAGCTGAAAGCCTGAAACATTGGAAGGAAATAGTGCTAATGTCATTTGTTGGATGAGTTTAAATGAGCCATACAATGTTTTCATACTTCAACCTTGTCTGGCAGCTTTTTGCTATTTGGGATTACTTGTGACACATCTATGATCAAGATAATGATCTGTTTTGTCATTAAATGAACAAGGAGACAAATCAGTTTTGTCATTACAATTTTGAGTCTTAATTGAATATTGGAATATGTTTAATGTGTAGCGATAACCTTCCTAGCAAAGGTTTAGAAAGTCCATGAGAAAACATTGAGGAATGAGTTCCTCATGAAACTCTTTAAAAACTTTAAACATGTTCTTACGGTTTAATTAAATAGGGTTCCAGCTCCCAATTTTGGTAGTTGTCTTGGAAGCTTCATCGTGAAGAACGTTTGTTGTCAATCCAAATTATGCTTGAGGATCAGAAAATGACCAGTGGGGAGGATGATGATAAAGCAGTAGGGACATGACTGAAATTCATGGTTTCCCTTGTAGGAGCTCAAATAGCTTGCTAAACAATGATCCATTCTATGAACACTGCCAGAAAAGGGCCATCTAATTCTGGTTGTAGGACACGACCTCAGAATCACACTGTAGAATATCACGCTACTTCTAATAATGCTGTATTAGCCTCTGGTATGTTTCATTCCGCATCTTTTGCTTCATAAGCAGCCAAACCTTCATCTCCTATTGCAACTACTTCAACTCATGAAGTACTGTGTTTTATCAGTGGCTCCTAAAGTAGTTCAACAAATGTTCAAACCTCTCTTTCCTGTTTCTTCTCTTCCATGTGCTTCGAAGCTAATATGTAGTCTGGTTCATCCACTTGGTTTTTTGGATTATGAACCATTTAATTGCATGATTTGATTTCCTTGCAATCTTTCTGAAGTTCACACTTTATATTGGTTCAGCTAATATTCACATTGCTATTGGTAAAAAATGGAAATATCAGGTAGTGGTCATGCAATTTTTATTCTTTTCCTACACCCATGTGGCCAAATGTTCTTAATATTCCTATGTTATATAGCATAAGCCCATTTCTATTGGTGAAACTCCTTGATGAAAATTAATCTCATTCAATCATGATGGTTGTTTTAAGTGGGATCCGGTCACAAGGTACTGACTGGGAAAGGATTTACTAATATAAGAAAGGATGGAATTTGGAATGTGCACGAAAGAGAAATCTACAAGTGGCTCCAATAGAAAAGAAAAATTGAAGAATATCAAATGAGATGGCTTCAGCTCATTAATAGAAGATGAGAAGCATTCCCTTTTTGAAGAATTGAAGTGCTACAAGTTTAAGGAATTAGTATGGACAATATTGACTACATTGGTATGATGTCACTAGAAAAATCAAGCTAAATAGTGGAGTCACAAAAAACATCACTCTAAATACCATTTAGTGGAAAAACAGTACTCAAAAGGCTGATATAAGATTGCTAGGATAAGTCTTTGGTGATGTTGATGATGGTGATATGTTTGGCCAAAACTTAACCATAGTAGCCTTCTAATAAACACAGAAAAATGTACTTCAAGCAACTTGTGGTCTTGTTTCATATGGTTAGTTTGTAGCATTGAGGTGTCAAATGAGACAATTTTGGTGGGTACTGTTATGTTTGCATGTTTGTGGAACAGAACAGTGATGGATTTTTTCTTTCAGGTGCAAGTTCTATTTTTGTAGACCAACGAATTTTAACTTCCGTTCATGAAATCTTCTAATTTCTAATTAGCATTGTTTTTTCAGATATGACATGCACTAATATAAACCTTTTGATGTTATATGAAACGTTTTCATATGCAATTATGTTAGTTAGTACTATCTTATAAAAAATACATCTTTCTATTTTGGTTCTTAAAATGATCGTGGTTCTTTAGTTTCTACTTTCTGCTCTGCTTGGTATTGTCTTTATTCATATCTTGTCCGGTTACACTTCTACTTACTGAAATAGCTTAGGGCATGCCTTTTAGTTTGCCTAGGTTTACATTCCAACACATATCTTAAATTTCATGCAAGTACCTTCAAATCATGTCACTACTGCACAGGTTCAGTGTTTTCCATGGTTACAAATGAATATATTTAAAGGCTTTGTGGGCACAAATGCATAATTTTCTCAAATACAGATGTGTCGGTGTTAAAAAAATGTACCGATGATTTTCTTGCAAATGTTGTAATTGTTGCCTCAAGCTTGCTGCCTCCCTTTGCCAAAACTAGTAAGTACAAGTGCATAATTTAGTCAATAGAAGTTATGAGAAGGTGCTTTCGCCAACATATATACAAGGTGCATAGAATTAGCACATGTTTTAGCTAGGAAAAGGACATTATTGTCATCATAAAAGTTGATAACCTTTGGCCATTGTAGAAGCTTGAAATTCAGTAAAATTAGAAACCATTTGATTTAGAGGCGAATCTAAATAAAACATTTGTAGTCCACCTTATCATTTAAAAAACCATTAAGCACTCAAATATATAGATTTTTCTTTGCTTCATTTTTCTCCACGCTGTATAATTTTTCTTAATTTTCAATGATAAATTTTTTGTTGGATTCCCTCATACTTACAGATTGCAAATTCATCCTTTGTGGTGTTCTGATGTGAGTATTGCATATGCATCAATATTACATAACAAAGTATTACAAGGATATTAGTGTTAGGAAAATCATGCTTAAACCATGACATTCCTAGAGTCTTCTAGGCACATACATGGCATTCATTAAAACATTGAGGATTCCTCTTTGTCTTGGCAACATATTGCAGTGTTGAGGCAACTGTGCTTACCTACCCATGAAACAATGATTTATCTACTAATATTTATTCAGTTTTTCGGATCTTGACACACTTGATGAAAAACTCTAGGATTGGGGTCTCAGACTCATTAGAACATTGATTTGTCCAATAGACTGTAGATTTTCTTGTAAGAGCACAGCAGCCTATACAATAACAGCAGCGTATCACATCATAAAAAGTTCCACGAATGCCAGATTAATTTGTAATTTTAGACCCTAGTGGCTAATCTAATTGATACATTGCAATGGTGTCATGTGGATGAACAAAAATACTTTACTTTCAGGTCATAGTTGTGTTACAGGTCATAGGCCTGTGTTCAACCACTGAATTATGTTTCTGGTCCAAATCATCTAAACCATGAGCACCCTCTTTAAAATGGGTCTGAATCATTATGAGATAAATAGTTTGAAACTATGGACCCACTTTATCCCATGATTTTCTGGCGTATTCTGGGATAGAAAATCATTAATGCCCAACGCAAGCTATCCTTATTATTCTGGAAAGAAAATCTTGTGTATGTTAAAACATCCTTCAAACTAATGACTCATTGGCGGCCCTCCTTTTCTATAAGTCTATATTTATGCTCATTGGATGATGGCAACTGCACCATTAGCAACCATCTGTTAGAAGTATTATGTTTCAGCAGTCCAGTTTCATTGGTGATCTCAGTCGAGGCAGTTACAATGTTATCCAAGAAAGTCAGATTGTAGCACTTTTGAGTTGAATGTTTTGATCGTTTTCTTTAATTTTCTCTTCTTAACTGGAAAAAAAAAAAAAAAAGGGAAACTGATTTATCTTCTCCTATTTAAGTGTGTTTGTTCATATGTTTCTTCTGGTTTTTTATATATGGCACCAATAAAAAAGAAAAAGAAAAAAGAAAGATTTCTTTGTATATTGTTCCAAGAAATTCCAATGCAAGAAAAAAATGGAATATATGTTCTAATCTTTACATTTTTTACAAAAGATGACAATCAGAGGAAGGGGTCGTAGATCACACCATTCTTGTGGTGGGCGAGTACTAAAAGGAAATGCTACGCCTAAACACACTGATAGGAGTGATGAGGCTACATCGCCATTAAAGCCACAACAAGAGGAGGCACACACAACACTAAAAATCAAGAAGTCAGAACCATTGATGATGTTAAGGCCCCCAAAATTGCAGCCACAAAAACCACTGCTGCCCCCAAGGGAAGTCAGGACAAATCTAAATACCCAACACCAGCAGCCACCAAAAGAAGTCAGGGCAACTTTAAGTTCCTAACAACAACAACATCCACAAAAAAAAGTCAGGACAACTGTAAGTTCCCAACAACAACAGCATCCACCGAAAGAAGTCAAGGCTACTTTAAGTTCCCAACAGCAACAACAGCCTGAGACTACATTAGGGACCCATACCATGGCACAACAGTCAAGGACCGAGCTGCAAAGCCTTGTAGGAACAAGACAAAGTTTGGTGCCTCAAGCCCCACAGTATAAAGATGGCCAAGGGCAGGCACATCAACAAAGACTTTTGGAAAAAGTTCAAGAACAAAACAGAGACCAGGGGCAAGCACAACAACAAAGAGAAGGCCAAGTTCAAGAACAAAATAGAGGCTCTATCTCTGGTCCTAGCAGTGAAGGTAACATATACTCTCTTTCTATACATGCACTTAATATATGGACGAGTACATACTAATCAATGGCTGTCATTGCTATGTACAGCCTTATGTATTGCTAAAGAGAGACGTGTAAGAGGAAAATATAAATGCTACCAGGTTGATATGAAGACGAAGGGTGGTAAACTGAAAATCACCATCCTAGATGATATACTTAGACCTGTGAAGGATAATGCCAGAGATATCGTCAATTTTTGTGGGTTTATTGTTAGGTCCCTAGCTCCCCTTGACGTGGATACTTGGCAAGAGGTGGTTGCTGCTGTGGGAGACCAAATGATGAAACAAGTGAAGGTAATGTGGTAGTAATTAAGAAGTCAATGTTGTATTGTAGTTTCTGATTTTATACCTTAATGTAATCTTAGTTTAATAATTTGATTTATTTGTTTTAGGAGAAGTGTGTGGCAGATCCGCACAATGAATTTTGGTTTGATGCATTTTTACTATCAACAATGCAACGCTTGTATAGGTGCTGGAAGAATCGGCTGCATATGATCTATAAAAGGTACAACAACGATGAGGAAAGGATGACGAATATTCCAGATGATGTTACTCCAGAGGCATGGAAGAAGCTAATGGACCATTTCAGCAGCTTGGAGTTTCAGGTCCTGTATAAACTTAAACTTAACAAGAAAAAATTAAATACTTGTAATATCAATTCTGGTTTTTGCATTAGAATAACTAAATCTTTTTTTATTTCCAGAAGGTAAGTCAAAGAAATTCAAAAAATAGGTCAAAGTTGACAACTAAGCATACATGTGGAACAAGATCCTATGCCGAAGTAGAAGAGATGACAGTAAGTATACTTGTCAATTTAATATGTAGTTTGTATATATATACATATTGTTATATTTAATTCATTTCAATATGTGGGCTAACTAGTTGATTGTTGCCTTGAAAGAGAGATCCTATTACAGGAGAGAAAGCTCCTCCATATGAAGTTTGGCTTAAGCAACATACAAAGATGACAGATGTTGGGGAAGTATGTTGGTCTGACCCTAAGTCTAAAGAAATTCATGTAAGTCTGAAAGCATATACATATATATATATATATATATATATAATTTGTATAAATTTTTCATTAACTCTTTTTAAATTGACATGTTCTTAAACTTAATACAGGAGCAGTTGCATCAGTCTGTCATCGAACAAACAAATGTAGATGAAGGTGAACGGATGACTCGTGATGAAATCCTTCTTCTTGTTCTAGGTGAAAAGTCTGGTTACTTTCGTGGCAAAGGAGCAAGGAAGAAGGTCCCGACCAAAAGGGGTAGGCAAATGGAAGATGTTAATGAGCAAGTGCAGAGGGCTATTGATCGAGCTAAAAAGGATATGATGGGCCAATTTACTGAATCCATGCTCAAAAAAGTTCGGGAAGAGGTAAGATCAGAGGTTCATGTAGAGGTTCGAGCTGAGATACAAGAAGAACTGAAGACAGAGATCCGAGCCCAACTACAGCTTGATTTTGACACTATGTTTCAAGAGCGTATTGCTGCATTTTTGGGGTCTATATCACAGTCGAGGTCATAAGGTAATTATGTGTGGCTTATCTACTGCAGTTTGATTTGCCGAACATCGTTAGTTAGTTACTAATAATTATATTAACATATAAGTGGCTAAGTTCCTCCAATGCCTTAGTAGGACTGGACTAAGCCTATTAGATGTTAATTGAAAAACTCATTTATTAGTTACAGGGTTATAATTGTTTGTCAGCTTACATAACCTAATTATCCCTCTATGGATTCCTTTTCGAGTCATCATAAATAGACGTGCACTATGAGAAAAT
This sequence comes from Umbellularia californica, assembly GCA_028538565.1. Classification (NCBI taxonomy): domain Eukaryota; kingdom Viridiplantae; phylum Streptophyta; class Magnoliopsida; order Laurales; family Lauraceae; genus Umbellularia; species Umbellularia californica. The sequence goes on from JAPQWN010000007.1 coordinate 30,679,517, forward strand.
TGAATTTTAGACATAAGAGAAGTACAGTAGGCATTCTTTTTAGTAGCAATAAGATATATAAACTAAATAAGATATATAAAATAAACTTTTACTTAATGAATGTGAAACATAGTACATGTCACTACTAAATAATATTGACAACAACAAATAATACGAAATAAAACCTTATATTTCTACATCTATACCAAAGGTCAAACTACATTATATGTAAAGGGGGTGTCAACTCCTTAGGATGAGACATCTCTGACTCTATTTAACCCTTGGTTAGCTAGTAAACCAACTACCTAGTTGGTTTCTCTTTCCCATGATATGTCTGAACCCATTTTTCAGACCTACCCAACACCAATCATAGCATTCCTTCCAAAACACATGAATCAAAAGAAACAGTCCTATCCAACAAAATGCACAACTGATATTATTGAATGACCAATAATAACACAGAAAGGATCTCCTCCATATACACAGAAAGAGATGATGCGTGATTTGCAAGCAAACTCAAATTAGTCATCGACCAGGTGATTCTGTCATCTATACTTCTCTACTAACGTGCATCACCTTCTAATCGATCAACAAGCAAACTCTACAAAGTCCTTACCCAAGATTTACCATGTATATAGGTAGCCACAGTGGGCTTTAAAAGATGGGTTGGGCTTTTACTATGGTCCTGTTAGTTGGACCTGATTAGTTTTTAATAATATATAAATGCAAAGTTTTCAACATTTAGACAACATTTGTGGTCCAGCTCTATGCTCTATGGAGCCAACTTGGGTCAACCTTTGATTAGCCCAACCCTTCACACTCATTGCCACTCTCTCCATTTTCTTGTAGTGAAATAACATATCCAATGCTTATCATTTCCGGGCAAAGTGAAGCTACAATCCAATTACCAAAATGGATAACATGGATAAATAAATCCATGTGATATTGTTTTTTTTTTTTTCCTTCTCATATGGTGCCAAAAGAGGTGTTTACTATAGGGTTGAGCTGATTGTATGTGATAGAACATGCACCTAACAGATAAGTAAAAATGCTAAAGTTTTGAACTTATATTCATCATTGTTTAAACTTATGATTCAATTTTCATTACGAGTATAGATGGTCACATGACAGTAGGCATATATGAAATTGTTTATTGTAACCTTGCTTAATCAACACAACCATTTACATGCTCTATGATACCAAGTTACATTAAAATGGCTGTTGTTTGGCATAGTTCGTCTTGAACTTTTATGTTTTGCCAATTCAGTATGGTGTATTTGTACTCATTGTTTTGCTCATCCGGATGAAGAGCAGTTTTTGTCCAAGATGAGTATTTGCCGAACATCCTTTTCCAACACATTTGAGAACTAGATTCCGAAACGATATTAACAACTATGCTTTACAGAAAGAGAAGCCCCCCTTGAATGTGGATATACTTTTGGTTTTTTCTTTTTTGGTTTTTCACTGGAAATTGGAAGAATCACTAAAGAAAACAAGTAACACAGATATACAAACTACAACTGATACAAGCTTATAACCATCCTATAGTTATAAAAATATACAAAATCAATGCAGACCAGCCATTCGTCTGTGCAGAAAAAACTGCAGAATTCGTCTCCACTAGAAAATTCATAACTTCCTCTTCTGAAGTCGAAACGACATGATTCTTGAGCCAAATGAAAGATTTATCAGAGGGCTACAACTTTCATGTTTTGAGATTTAACCCAGATTGAATGGAAAGTAGTGTAAAATCACCTTGAAGCTGACTGGTCACAGAAAAACAGAAACCTATGTGAGCAGAGTTGTCCCACTGTCCGGGCCATAACTTTAAAACCTGAAGCCAAATCGACCTGATTCCAAAAACAAAAATCAAGCCCTCTCACTGTTGCACAGAAGTCATGTTGACCACTTTTTAATTTAGAGATTGGATGTGAAGATATAAGCATAACAACATGCTTAACTGACATGACCTGAACATAACAACATGCTTAACATAAGTCCAAATGAATTTTCCTCAAAAGATGTAAAAAGAATCCTACAATGGTTAAAAGAAACTAGTAAAGGAATGTTGTTTATGAGAAGGTAAACTGACCACGGAATTGAAATGGCAGATGATCTATTTTGGGACTTATGTATAATTGGTCATCTCATGCCATATATGTTTTGAAATCAAGCGTAGAAGTAGAATATTGAACCAGCATACATAATTGAGTTACAAGAAATTCAAATATTTTTTTCATTTTCACTCAGATTAGCTGTAATGTGCTGTGAAAGTATCAATTTGTGACATGCAAGCTACTGTTTCATGTTAGGCAAGACACTTTGAAATTTACCATTTCATTTTGAGGTAAAGGTGTCAACTAGAGAAATCAGACAAGTTTTTATGAATAAGCAGAAAATAATAAACAGAAGCACATATGAGAAAGACAAGCTTATATTGTTTTATTTTATTTTCTTTCCTTCCAGCAGAATTCTAGTGTGAAATGTCAAAACATCTTACAGCAATTCTGATATGCTTATATTGCAGGGTTCTCCTGTTTATATGTGTAGGATGTGCAGTTAGAACATCTCCACTCATTCAACTACATTATCAAGGGAATGCAAGATGATCTTCGAATGAAATCATCCAATGCATATTTGTCAATTCAGATTCATGTGGTTGGTGCTCTTCACCTTTTAACAAGAACGGATTGTTGAATGTGACTTACAACAGGTAATGCATTATATTTCAGAGTTATAAGCATATTTAAGAAGCAATTTCAGCACTAGCATTACAACCGAAACTCAGCAGATGCGGCATTGGATCCTAATCCTTGACCTGTATTAGAATTTAGAAAGCATTCAGTCTGAATTATCAAGAGATTAAATCAATTACTTGCAACATACCATTGCACCATATAGAAGAACAAAATGATGCTCAATCTAGAGAAATGGCTCCTTTCTCCAAACTAGCAAGGGGAAATGTGGGACCCACCTTCCACCATAATCTAACACTAATCTTGCTAGTGGACCATAAAAAAACCCGATCCATAATCTAACACTAACCATAAAAAATTTAACATTTGGTAGTGTTTGACAAGGGGAAAATTTAACCTTGGTTCCCAGCATCATAACTTGTAGGTTATTATATCAATTAAAACACATTCCCAATGATAACAAGGGGTTCACATGCATGGAACTTCAGATAGCAACCATGTAAGAAGCGCTTGAAATTCCTTAGTGTCACTTTTCACCTTTGGAATTCTCATAATTCAAGCCTCATGAATGCTGTATTGCACTCATAATTCAAGACTGACTTTCTTCCCACTTAATTAATCAAAATACTACTGAAGCAGAAACATCTTAAAACAAAAGGCAACTTCAAGTTCCATGTATAAGATTACATATCAGCTAGCAGGATTTATATGTATTTGTTTACTTTGCTGTAGACTATGAAAAGTATAACACCCCATTCATGAAATCACTAAGACAAGTGTGTCAGCCTTCACCTCTTGTAAAATCAATGCAAATGAAAAAACATCCACTTTAGTATCATATTCTTCATTTAGAATAACTTCTGGAGCAACATACAAGCCTGTTCATGCAAAATGGCTGGAAAATGTTAGAGAGGAGCATGTCAATAACAGTCTGTAAAAATTTTGATTTAAAAAAAAAAGATAAATGTTTCAGTCACAATGCAAAGGGGAAATCTTGACTTTCTTAACTTTGTTGCTCATGGTTATGCCTTTCTTAGCTATCATTATGCTGCCTACATTTCTTGTGTTTATTGTATTGCTAGGTTGTACAATGCAGTAGAATTATATTGTTTAGATTATCATAAGCACTAATTTAGTGATTGTTGAGACAAGCTGGTTGAAATTTCAATCTAAACAGATACGAGTTAGTGGGAGTGTTACATGATTGCTCAGCGCCATTTTTGTTATAGGTATATTTAATTCTTGTCAAAGGAAAATAAAGAACAAGAAACATAACCAAAAGACACGTAGCTGAAAAGTGGAGTTCATCTTCAAATTATTGCCAAATCATCAACCATCTGAAACAAGAAGGAGAAAAAAAAAAAAAAAAAAAAGGAAGAAATCTTAAAATTATAAGTTTACTTCTTGTTTCTCGTACTTTCTCTACTAACATTATATTGTCTAATGAAAGCCAACAAAAATAAAACTAAAATACATGAACCTATTAATCATAATGCTATCATGGAAGCCTAAAGCTTGAAAATAAGAATTGTTATATATAATATAATAATGATCAACATTTTTGAGGCAAAAGACCAAAATGGTTTGCATAATCTGATCGATGACCATTTCTCAAATAAAAGTTTTTCTAGTAGCAACAAGCTTTATAAATAGAACAAAGCTTTATCTGCTATGGAACTCATAGGGATTCAAATAGATGAATAATCTGAATCCAGATCCTTCAGGGCCTACATTAAAGATCTTAATTAAATGAGCTTTATCTGCCATGTGAGACACAACATTATATGTAATACCTGCACCTATGATATAAAGACTATTTGACTTGCTACAAATATACACTATCTAATGATTAGTCAATGAATAAGAACAATGTAGTATATCGTTCACAACCTATTTCAGGGCAAGCTTGCATAAAATTAGATGATTTTGTAGAATGACGGCATTGAACATTGTGAACTGATAGACAATAATGATTGCATCATTGGATGTTTGCATTTGAACAGAGAGCAATGTGTTTTTTCTTTTTTTTGGGTAGAAGAGAACAACATTAATTGATGCCAATTCACGAGGTCTAATGCCTAGTGCATCTCTATATGGCCCACCAATATCAAAATGTAACAGTTAAGGTCATTTTGAAGGAGGTTTTCTCAACTTTAATCAAGGGTTATTAGAAATCGAGTTAAAGTGAAAGGTGGCATAAGTGTGAAAATTTAAAAAAGGAAGTGTCTTTCTTGAATTATCCTAGTCTTTACCAAAAAACGCATAACAGTCTAAAGCAAGCATATTAGAAACAGGTTTCTTTAAGCAATTACATATCAGTGGAACACTTTGGAACATGACAATTAAAGATGAGGGCCAGGAGATACAGGCATTGAACCCAAGCAGGGGAATGGGGTACATGCATATAAATGAGTGTGGTAGAAACAACACAAAATAGAGTAGAGATGTAAAGGGATGACAACTAACCTTTATCAAGTTCTAATAGTCTTGACACACTTCAAAAGCAATCCGACCACATCAGGAGACACATGTATTACTTGCACTTTTCAAGTTGTTCATCTTCTTGTCAGTTTCCTCCTCGAGCCGTTTTAAGTTCAAACCGGAAAAACCACTACTCTGCAATTAAAACATTAAACTCAAAGCCCAAACGAATATATGAAATCTTATTTGCTGATGGTAGTTGATATATGTTTTTTTCTGGGTCATGCTTTTCCTTTCTCTCTTCAAATTGTGTTAGCAATCATAGAAGATTTGGTATTATATATGTGTGGACTGTTTCCACCGAAACCGATGTTGTCACGGCCTCGACAATGGTCCTAGTCAAAGAAGGCCTCCACAGCCGCATCTCAGCCGCTGTCAAGATGGGACTGGTCTTGGGCATGGTCTCGGTTGCAATACCAACCACGCCCTTCCGAGCTCAGCCTCGCCCTCACACCCCCGTCCGATCTTGGGTATAGCTGACCTCGGTGCATTCTCCAGTTCGGCCCCTAGGCCGAGGTGAACACTGGGCGTCCAAATTCCCATTATGAGATGGGACGGGTGCTTTATAGGGAATCCCTGACAAGTAGGGTGGCCACCGCCATTGATAAGAGCTTGTTCCTATCAACAGATCACATCCACATTTATGTAAGGGATTTGAGGGGATGTCTGATGGGACAAGTATCCTTACTTACCCCCACTAAAGATCTCAAGTGTGGACTGATGGGACAAGTATCTTCACCTACCTCCACTATGGAACCTTCTATTCTCCTCTATATATGCCTGCATGGAGAACCATGAACAGGTACATGCAATACACAGCCTGCACTGTTATTTTGCTAAGCACCTTCTTCTCCACTTCACCCTAGTTCAGTGACTGCACTAACTCAGGCGTCGGAGTGCCTTTGGCTGACAGCAGCCTCGGGCCCTGACCGTTCTTTCTTCCCTCTTTTCAGGATTCAGGCTGTCGATGACTTCTCCGATCAGCTGAACAAGATCTTCATAATCCCCTTCATTACTTAAACTAAGTCCGTAATAATTTAGGCACTTACAATTGGCGCCGTCTGTGGGGAATCTCGAACCCACGACCTGCAAAATCCATACCTTCATCCTAATAGCCATGCCTCCTAAGGCTAAGAAGGGAAAGAGCGTTGTTGGACCATCCATGTCCAGTCAGCCAGAGATATTCTTGCCTCTCACGCCGCCTCCACTGGTGACGAACCAGGCAGGGGCATCGGTGACAAGACCACAAAGAGATATCAGGCGAACACCACCCAACCCTCAGCTGAAAAGAGCGGAAGGGGATCCTGGTGTTCGAAGCGTAGGGTCACCCGTCACGGTGACACACTCGTCGTCGAGAGGTGTACCAGCGTCTCCTCGGAGCGCTCCCGTAGCAGGACGGGCCCGGACAACGTCCTCCCAGGCGGAGCGTCCACGCCTGGAGGTCGTTTTCACCCAAGCACCCCGCAAGGACGTTCCTCCTCAGGAACAGTCCCAGCGAGGTAGAGCTCCTGAGCAATCTCAACCTCTTCGGTCTCATCACGAAGACCACATGGAGGAGGACCATATCCACCTCGGTGACGAAGGTGACGACGACACGGCCCTAGAGGACGATGTTGAAGCCCAGGCTGAGGCAATCAAGGCTCAGAACCTCGTCATTGAGGAACAGAAGGCTCAGATCCTCCAGCTCCAGCGACAGCTGGAGGTCAAGGACGGACCCCAGCCCGAAGCGTCTCACACGCCCCCACCTCAGCGAAAAGCTCGGCGGGTCCCTGAGGGTCAGCCAGACCTAAGGGAGCAGCTAAACGAGAGACGTGCCCGAGCTCGGGAAGAAGGCTCGAGTAACACTCACGCCAGCGCCAACCAGCGTCAGCGCCAAAGTCAAAAGCGGGAGGTCGGTGCCGACCCCGACATGGCCGCTTATATTGATCAGCAGATTAAGCTGGCCGTGCAGCAGAACCTGGAGCATGCCGGCCTCGCTCGAGGTCGGTTGGCTACCAGATATGGCGACATCCACCGCACCTCCCCATTTACTCGGGAGATCACAGACCATCCTCTCCCTGATAAATTCAGCGTCCCACGCTTCAATCTTTATGACGGGACGTCCGACCCCGAAGCTCACCTCCGACACTTCACCCAGAAGATGTCGGTATTCAGCGGCGACGGGAACCTCGACTGCAAGGTTTTCTCCTCCAGTTTAGGTGACCTCCCGCTTCGGTGGTTCTGCGCACTCTCCGAGGGATCGATCTCGAGCTGGCGACAGCTCCGAAACTCCTTCGTCGAGAAGTTTCAAGCACATCGGGTCATCCCAAAGACCGACGCCGACCTAATCTCTATCAAGATGAGGCCGACAGAGAATATCATTCGATTCGCCAAAAGGTTCTGGACCATCTACAGCGTAATCGAGAATTCCAATGACGAGGTAGCCGTCACGGCTTTTCAACAAGGCTTGCTACCAGGAAATGAGCTTCGGAAGAAGTTGGTGAGTCGCCCAGCGGACTCAGTGAAGACACTCATGGCCCGGGTGAACCAGTATGTTGAGCAAGAAGAGGACGAGCTCCGGGCTCGGGAGAGCCATAATCTATGGCCCCCACTCCAAGAGGGCCAGCCTTCCGAGGGCCGACCTTCGGACGGCCGACCTACGAGGAGGGAAAAGAGGCTTGCTAAGAGGGAGGCGAACCGAAGTCGAGAGCCATCCAGCTCGGCAGCGCGTTCTGCTCCCACTTCGGGAGGCAGCGCAAAGCCGAAGCCAAGTGGCGCCCCTCACAAAGCCGTAAACACCATCTTCAAAGAGCCCATTTACAAACTCCTGGGCAAAATCCAAGCCCAGCCTTTCTTCAAATGGCCCCAGCCTATGAAAGGTGACTCTGCCTTACGGGATCAGAGCAAGTTCTGTGCCTACTACAAAGATAGAGGACACAGAACCGAGGATTGCTACTCCTTCAAGAATCACCTTGAAAGGCTTGTAAAAGATGGGCACTTCAGAGATCATATCAAAGAGGAGGGAAGGGTGAACCAGGCCCAGCAGCACGACCTCGACGACAGGGACAGCGATGGGCCTATAGGGACCATCGACGTCATTCACCTGGCTCCCGCTCCTAAAGGAAGTAATCAAGCGCGTACCGAGGCCAGGAGGGCCCAGCACGGCAAACATGTGATGGCGGCCGAGCTCGGTCCCTCTGTAAAGAAGGCCCGCATAGAGAGACCAAAGATTTGGTTCTCAGACAAAGACTTGGCCGGGGTTCAGCTACCCCAAAATGATCCTCTTCTTTTAACCATGAGGTTGCAAAACTTCAACGTCAAGAGGATCCTAGTGGACCCCGAGAGCTCCTCAGAAATCCTTTATCTCGACTGCTTCAAAAGGATGGGTCTGAAGGAAGAGGATCTGCTCGAAGCCCGCACCCCTTTAGTGGGATTCAGCTCCAAGACGGTATATCCCAAAGGGAAGATTTCCCTCAAGGTCGAGGTCGGAGGAGCCCCCACGACGGCAGATTTCCTGGTGGTGGATGCACAATCCCCATACAATGCCATCATGGGAAGAACCTGGCTTCATAACATGGAGGCTGTTCCCTCGACCCATCACCAGAAGCTCAAGTTCCCTTTACAGAACAAGGATGGGAGCTTCGAAGTTATCATAGTCCGCGGCGACCAAGACATGGCCAAAGAATGTCTCTTGGCCGTGGTCCCCGGAGAGACAGAGCCTCAGCGAGTCCACATGACCGAGCTCGAGGCTGAGCTCGATGCTGTGGGCCGGACTCCCGAGCAGAAGAGCATCGAGGACCTCACCCAGGTCGGGATCGACCCCAGCGATCCAGAGAAATTCTTCCTGCTCGGTAGCCAACTTGCTGACAAGGAAAGGGCCAGTATGCTCGACTTCCTGTTACAAAATAGAGAGGTATTCGCCTGGACCCCATACGAAATGTCTGTCATCAGCTCGAAGGTCATAAGCCACAAGCTAAATGTAGACCCTCAGCAAAAACCTGTTGCCCAAAAGATTCGAAGATCGGGTACCCAACAGACAGAGGCTGTGACCAAGGAGGTCAGCAAGTTACTGAAAGCGGAAGCCATTAGAGAAGTCCACTACCCTGTGTGGTTAGCCAACACGGTTGTGGTGAAAAAGAAGGATGGGAGCTGGAGGCTCTGCGTAGACTTCACCGACCTGAATAAAGCCTGCCCCAAAGACAGCTTTCCTCTACCCAAGATAGACCAGCTGATCGACGCCACTGCCGGGCATGAAAGGATGAGTTTCCTCGATGCCTACCGAGGTTACCATCAAATTCCAATGTATGAGCCTGATCAAGAGAAAACCGCGTTCATAACACCCAGGGGCACCTACTGTTACAAAGTAATGCCCTTCGGGTTAAAAAACGCCGGTGCCACTTACCAGAGGCTGGTGACCAAGATGTTTCAGGACCAGCTCGGCAGCACGGTCGAGGTATATATCGATGACATGGTCGTTAAGTCAAAACGGTCACAGGACCACTTGACTGACCTACAGCAAACCTTCTCCATCCTCAAACAATACAGGCTCAAACTGAACGCCTCCAAGTGTGCATTTGGCGTCGGCTCGGGCAAGTTCCTAGGCAGCCTGGTTACTCGGCGACGAATTGAGGCCAATCCCGATCAGATCTCGGCAATCAGAGCCCTACAAAGTCCGACCTCGACAAAACAGGTTCAGAGACTTACCGGCATGGCAGCAGCACTGAACCGATTCATCAGTTGAGCCTCAGATAAATGCCATCCCTTCTTCCAGCTCTTGAAAAAGAGCTCCGGGTTCCAATGGACCCCGGAATGCGAAAGCGCTCTCCAGGAACTAAAAGCATACCTTTCTTCCCCTCCTCTGCTTTCCACCCCGGTTCGGGGTGAGGTCTTATACCTATATCTGGCGGTTTCGGACCATGCAGTAAGCTCTGTACTCGTGAGAGAAGATGACAGGCAGCAAAAGCCCATCTATTATACAAGCAAAATCCTGCTGGACTCCGAAACGAGATACCTGCCACTGGAGAAGCTCGCATTTGCACTCGTCAGTGCATCCCGCAAGCTCTCCCACTACTTCCTGACATATTCCATAGCGGTTGTGACAGAACACCCGCTCAAGTCCCTCTTTCGGAGAGCAGACTTCTCAGGCAGAGTGTCTAAATGGGCTGTCGAACTCGGGCAATATGATATCAATTATCAGCCCCGGACGGCCATTAAAGCCCAAGTACTGGCAGACTTTATTGTGGAATTCACCTCTCCTAGTTCGGCACCGAGCCATCTCGACACCGAACTGGGGGGCAAGGAGGGAAGCATTTCGGCTGAGACCGAACAGGAGCGGTCCTGGAAACAGTTCCTCGCCTCATGTTGGAAAGTCTTCGTCGATGGTTCCTCCACCTCCAAAAGGGCTGGTGCTGGCGTAGTCCTTCAATCTCCAGAGGGCCTCGTCATTGAGCAAGCCCTGACTCTTGACTTCAAAGCATCTAACAATGAAGCTGAGTATGAAGCACTAATTGCAGGGCTGGGCAGCGCAAAAATCCTGGGGGCACAACAACTGGTGATCTTCAGCGACTCACAGCTGGTGACAAACCAACTCAATGGGGATTACCAGGCCCGCGATGACAGGATGGCAGCCTACCTGGCCCACACCAAGCAACTCCTATCTCAGTTCCAAAAGGCTGAAGTCAGGCAGATAGGCAGGGACTCCAACTCTCACGCCGATGCCCTTGCAAACTTGGCCTCTGCTGTCGAGGCAGGAAAAAGAAGAACTGTCGAAGTAGAAGCACTAGACAGACCGAGTATACAACTTCAACCACCTCGGCAGCTCATGTGTATTGATCTCGGCCCGAGCTGGATGGATGAACTCATCTCCTATCTCGAGAATGACCAGCTGGCCGATGACAAGAACCAGGCTCACAAAATCAGGCTAAAAGCAGCCCGATTCTGGCTCTCTCCGGATGGCAAACTCTACAAAAAGTCCTAAAATGGCCCTTACCTCCAGTGCGTACATCCGAGCAGAATCGAGGACTTCCTTTATGAAATTCACGAAGGGATCTGCGGCAGCCACATTGGAGGTCGGTCACTGGCTTACCGAGCTATCAGTCAGGGATACTTGTGGCCCTATATGCAGAAGGACGCACAGGTCTACGCCAGGAAATGTGAGAAGTGCCAGAAGTTTTCCCACTCTCTCCATCAGCCAGCACATGACCTAAGTCCTCTCTCCAGCCCCTGGCCCTTTGCCCAATGGGGGCTGGACTTCGTGGGACCACTCCACCGAGCTCCAGGAAACAAAAGATGGTTGTTGGTAGCTACTGACTATTTTACCAAATGGATAGAAGCTGAAGCGTTGTCCTCCATCACTGAGAAGGATACCAAAAACTTCGTGTGGAGAAACATCGTCACTAGATTCGGAGTTCCCCGAGCCTTGGTCACGGATAACGGGACCCAGTTCGACTCCAACTTCTTCAGAAGCTTCTGTCAAGACCTTGGCATCAGGAACTACTATTCTACCCCGGCTTACCCCCAGAGTAATGGACAGGCTGAAATTTCGAACAAAGTGGTGCTTGACGGACTCAAAAAGAGACTAGATCGAGCCAAAGGCAGATGGGTAGAGGAACTTCCAAGTGTCCTCTGGGCGTACAGGACTACCCCAAGGCGTTCGACCTCGGCAACTCCCTTCTCCCTAGCCTACGGAGTGGAAGCTGTAATTCCATTTGAGGTCGGTCTCCCGACTCTCAGGTCGGAACTGTTCGACCAAGGCCTAAATGATACAAACCTCGCCACAGAGCTCGACTTGGCTGAGGAACGAAGGGATGCTGCAGCCATCCACCTCGCTTCCTACCAAAGACAGTTGGCTAGAGGATACAATCAAAGGGTCAAAGAGCGGAAGTTCTCCCCTGGAGAATTAGTCTTGAAAAAGACCCTTCCAGCAGACAGAAGCCCTAGCGAAGGAAAGTTTGCACCGAACTAGCACGGGCCATTCAAGGTGACTTCGGTAGCGGGGCAGTCTGCTTACAGGCTTGAGGACATGGAAGGCAAAGAGCTACCACGCCCGTGGAATGCCACCCACCTCAAGAAATTCTATTTTTGAGATGTAATCTGATTTCGGAAGGTAATAAACTGGTTCTTTTTATAGAATAAGTTTGTATTCTCCGAATTATCTCCTATTCTAAATGAGGATGGCCGAGCTCGGCATATACACAGCACGGTTACTAGGGTCAATTACTTCGGCGCGGCCTTTGGGCCAGTCAAGTTTTGATGGTAAAACCGGACTCAGCCTTGGTCATAGGACCGAGCACTTGTTGCCGAAGTCAGTGCCTGTTACGATTGCAGGATCAATACGGCATCTCGGGTTACAAAAAATACATTAAGCACGGCTATGGACCGAGCTTATTTACTTATTTTATTTCCTACTTTATTCTGGTTGTTCAGCCAAACGCATAAAGAGAGAAAGAACAAGGCAAGAAACATTCACCACGGATGTTCAAAATTGGAAGCAAAATCAATTTTATTCCAAAAAGTAAAGACTGATTACAATTCTCTTCCGAGAACAAAAATTTTGTTTCCCCCAGTACAGAAAATCAAAAAAAAGAAAAATACAAAGTTTTTCTCAAACCACGGCCTCCTCAGCATTACCAACAGCAGCGTCCCCCTCGGCCTCAGCAGTCACTTGTCCGGCATCGACATTAGCTCCAGGGACAGTGTCATCACCTTCCCCGACAGGGACCTCGGGAGCTAGACTCGGAGCGGGCTGGGGAGGAGGAAACTGGGGGATCTCTGTGAACACAGGGCTGTCCTCGGGGACCCCCGCTGCTCTTAACGAGCTCGTCCACCCCAGCCTCCAGGCTTTCAGGCTGACCTTCTTCACTTCGGCAATATAATGCTCGGTGGCTTCTGCCACCCCTTCGTCGAAAGCTTTTTCGACTTCAGTTCTCAGCTTCTCGACGTCGGCACGAAGTACAGCCTCTACCTCCTCCCACTTTTTTTCGAGCTCGGCCGTTGTCCTGACTTGGTCTTCCAATTCTGCTCTGCCCTTGTCGAGCTCGTTTTTAAGGCCCGCGGCGTATGTTTCTTGCTCGGCCGCCTTGGCTCTTACTTCTCCGAGCTCCACCTCGAGCTCCATTCCCTTCTTCTCCGCCCGCTCTGCCCGAGCAGCGCTCTGTTGGGCTTTCTTCGCCAATACAAGACCCCTTTGCAGGATCTGTGGAAACAAGTGTCACAAGGGGGTCAGTACTGGAAGTGCAGAAGTCAAAGGAGAAATACAAGCTCAGAGAAGAAGAAATTACCTTGATGGCGTCACCCATCTGGGCCACGTCCAGCTCCACCTCGCTCCGCTTCCAATACTCTGCCATATCTCCAGGCAGAGCGCAAGCATGAGCGAGGGCACTGACAACGGAAGTCCCGTCGGTCAACCAGGCGTCCGATGACAGTGGCTGGCCATCCTCCAGCAGAAAGATGGGTTTCCAGAGCGGAGGACCGAGCAGCGGAGAGTGCTGAGGAACTCGGTTGGTTTCATCCTCGGTTGAATCAGCGGTCCTAGGCCTTTTTCCCTTCCGAACTGAGTCCCCCTGGGATTTAGTGTGATGCTCAGTCGTCGCGGAAGGCTGAAAAGGAGACTGGCTTGGAGGAGAGACCACTGTTTCTTCCAGATTCGGAGGAAGAGCGGGTCTCGAGGGGGTGGGCGAGTCTCCAAAGACGACATCATCGAGGCTTATCATCGCCGCACGGCGTCGCCCCATCCCGACCTCGTCTGATTTGGAAGACTGAAGGTCCACAAGGTCTACTCTCCGAGCCTCCTCGATTCACCCTGTGACTCACGCTCCTCTTCGGAATCGGTCTCAGCAGCAGCCTCGGTCCGTGAAGGTCCGGCTTCAGCAGAGGCTCGAAAGGATGTGATCTCGGGGGGCACTTCTGCAGACCCTTCAGCTCGGGTTGTCTGCTCCTTGGCTTCGGCGAGAGTTAAAATCTGCGCCCCCCTAAGGTTCTCGTGCCGCCTTCTTATAAACGACCGGTACACAGGCTCGTACCCGAGAAGGGCTGAGGCTGATCGCGTCCGGTGACCCTTGTAGCTGTATATTTTCTTTAGCCAGGCAGTGTTTCTCGGCCACCTGGAGTTCTTTTTTTGCTGTCGTCTCTCTTTATGACCTGCACATCAAGAATTTGAGTGTCAGTTCGGCAAAACAGAAGAACAAAAAGACTAGAAATTCAGATATTTACTCGGTGGCACTCCGAGACGACGGGGTATGTGATCCACCCTGGGCTCTCCAGGGGCATACTCCCAACTCCCTTTGACGTACAGGCAGTCGTCCCCAGCATATTTTGTGTTGTCCTCAAGCTCGTTGATTATGGGGTTCCCCTTCGACCGAACTCGGAGGTAATAAGCGTCGTCCTTCGGAGATCGACAGAGGTCGTAGACGTCCTCGATGTCCTCAACGCCGAGGTCAATTTCCAAAATCCTATTGAGTTCGGCTACACCCATAATTATCTTGAAGCCATTGGGCATTAGTTGGCAGGGGGTCAGGTTCCACCTCCTGAGACAGGCCCTCAGGAGAGGATGGACTGGGAATCTCACCCCACCCTCGATTATGGCCACTAGTGGGAAAGGCATCCACCCGTCAACAAGAACCCGAGGTCGGATTCGGTCTTCAGGCTCATCCGCCCTAATCTGGACGTTCTCTGGTATCTGGTATTTTTTCCTAAGCTCTGATAGAGCGAGCTCTGTGTCTATCCAATGTCTATACACTCCCATTTTCCCCAACATAAACCGGAGTACAGGTCACGGCAACGGAGAAGGAGGACAGTACGAATCCCCAAAAGAAAAGAAAAATGCCCCAGAGAAGGAAAAATGGCAAAAGAAGGGCAGAGAAGGACTCACTGGGACGAAAGGCTGGACGGAATCTAGGAAGAACGGAAACCCCGGACTTCGAAAGGCAGAAAATGGACTTCTCGGACGACGAAGCTTCAGGCAGATCTCAGGCAGAGGCTCCAAACGCACGGACAGCAAAAGTAGTCCTCCTTCAGAGACGAAAGCTTTTATACAGGGATTACAAATCTTTTCGTATCCCGAAAAGCGCGCGCGCAAACACTGCCTCGAGCACGCTATCCGTCTCCTCGATAAGACATCACGGCCATTAGGGACGAGACACGTGGCAGCACCGCGTCGCCTTCATAATATATGAATGGGCTATCGAACCGCCTCCAGACAGCCAGGCACTATTAAATGCGCCTCGGAAGACAAAACGGCACCCCACGCTTCTTTATAAGCTACGAGATCGGTTTCGGTAAATATTCGTCCTATCGCTCCTAACCCCGTGTTGTCCAGACCCCCGAGGTCAGGAGCAGGGGGGCAGTTGTGTGGACTGTTTCCACCGAAACCGATGTTGTCACGGCCTCGACAATGGTCCTAGTCAAAGAAGGCCTCCACAGCCGCATCTCAGCCGCTGTCAAGATGGGACTGGTCTTGGGCATGGTCTCGGTTGCAATACCAACCACGCCCTTCCGAGCTCAGCCTCGCCCTCACACCCCCGTCCGATCTCGGGTATAGCTGACCTCGGTGCATTCTCCAGTTCAGCCCCTAGGCCGAGGTGAACACTGGGCGTCCAAATTCCCATTATGAGATGGGACGGGTGCTTTATAGGGAATCCCTGACAAGTAGGGTGGCCACCGCCATTGATAAGAGCTTGTTCCTATCAACAGATCACATCCACATTTATGTAAGGGATTTGAGGGGATGTCTGATGGGACAAGTATCCTTACCTACCCCCACTAAAGATCCCAAGTGTGGACTGATGGGACAAGTATCTTCACCTACCTCCACTATGGAACCTTCTATTCTCCTCTATATATGCCTGCATGGAGAACCATGAACAGGTACATGCAATACACAGCCTGCACTGTTATTTTGCTAAGCACCTTCTTCTCCACTTCACCCTAGTTCAGTGACTGCACTAACTCAGGCGTCGGAGTGCCTTTGGCTGACAGCAGCCTCGGGCCCTGACCGTTCTTTCTTCCCTCTTTTCAGGATTCAGGCTGTCGATGACTTCTCCGATCAGCTGAACAAGATCTTCATAATCCCCTTCATTACTTAAACTAAGTCCGTAATAATTTAGGCACTTACAATATATATGGTCCTCTACTCTCACTAATAAGGATGCCAAATCTTTTGCAGGACGATATCTTATTACTTCAAGGAATGATGGTGATGCTTGTTGCTCAAAGATGCATGGATGCTCTCACTAATGAGGATGCCATTTTGTTATGCCTTGGATAAGTAAGAACGCAACTGTTATATATCTATTTTTGGATAATTAACTTTCTAGCTATAGCTAGCTAGATAAACTCATATGATGGATTTTGTATGAAATGATGGATAAACTTTTTGCTATTAATGTTGTTGGTGGAAAATATAATATTTAGCAAGTTTTTTATTCTTAATATATTGATTTGTATTTTTTGTATCTAGATGAATTAATTACATATGAAGCAGGCAATTAATTATTAAGAGCTATATATGTACATATATATATATATATATATATATATATATGCATGTGTAATATATTTTTTTTAATAAAGCTTGTAAAGCAGTGACAACAATCAGATCATTTCATTGTCACTGTAACAAGTCATTTGATTAGCAATCATGATTCTGTGACAGCACATGTAGTCACTTGAAGGGTTGCAGTAACAACAAATAAAACTTATCCCTATAATCGTTCAGTGACAATGTTAGTTGTCACTGAATACACACCAATTTTTAAAATCACCATTTATGGTATATTTAATGACGACCTATGTCGTCACAAATAAATAACGTTTAGTGACGAGTTAGCTGTCACTGAATACACTCCAATTTTTAAAATTACCATTTATGGTAGACTATATAGTGATGAGTATTATCGTAACATAAACTGGGTAGTGACAACAAATGGTCGTCACATATACTAATATATTTAATGACGACCTATGTCGTCACAGAAAAACAACGTTTAGTGACGAGTAAACTCGTCACTGTAAAGGAAGCATCAGTGACGAGGACGTTTTGTCGTCACTTAGATCTCCAGCGACGCCTACATATGCGACGAGTATCAGTCGTCACTAGGTTGGTCACTAAAACTCGCCTGTGACGACTATTGAATGTACAGTGACAAGAATGCTTGTCACAGAACCCCTATTTTTTTGTAGTGACCGCACCAAGTGCGTACTGTCAATACCCACAAACACGCGATGCTGATCCAAGGCGGGACACCTTGACCTCACTAATTGCGTCTTTTAGATTAAAATGAACCAATAAACTAGTAATTCCCCAACATTAATCAAAACTAAAAAAAAAAAAACTCTTTCCTTACCCTAGATCGAACACATCAAGAAAATAGGACTTGCACATAATCCCATCTTCAAGTCTTCAATCCTTCACCAAGGGAGAAGTAGATGGCTAGTTGATGATGGATTAACGGTAGCAACAATGGCAGCGCGGTGACGAAAAAATCTAAGTGGTGGTAGCCTTAGGGAAGGCCTTGGATGAAGTAGTGATGGAAGAACGAAGATACAGAAAAAGTGATGGAGTATGGGCTGGTTGCTGGTCGTCCAAGGGAGAGGGGGACATCATTCACGTACAGCACTCTGTGGCTCTTTTCCTCTTGCTTTGATGGCTTGTGGTCCAAGGTATTTTAGTTTGGGAAGTCTCCAAGTTAGGATAGAATCTTTGGCAAGTTAAGGAGATTTGTTTTGGGGATATTCAGACTTGCTTTCTCTTTTGAATTTCTTGGTACACATGACTCTTTTGATAACTTGAAATTCCTCCACTTGGCCCCACTTGACTCTGAAGAAAAATCCACATCTGCACTTGTAAAACTCGGAATGCATGTAGACCCATCTTTGATGTGTGAAGCATAGTGTTGTATGGCCTTCATGGCTGGTCCTTATGTTACTTCTTGATTGAAAATAAATCTAAATATTCAGATTTGAATGGAGAGTTTGGTGGGTCCATGTGGGCTAGCTGACATGTAAGCAATATTTGTTGGTGATTAGAGAGGGACACCTCACATCACATGGCCCGCAAATTTGGAACTTATCTTCAAGAGATTAAAATTGTTTTTTTTTTCTTGCATATGAGAGCGGACCCTCCCATGGCCGCTCCTACCTTAGAATCCATGCCCAAGGAAGGTGGGTGCCATGGTGCATTTGATTCATCAATTCTCTTCTGCGGGCCCCAATTTCTGAAATTCCCTACAATAAAAAAAGCGAAGATCAGAGAATAACCTAGTTATATAGGTAAGGAGTGATGCAAGTTGCGGGCCCAATTCACACTAAATTGATGCATAAAATGTCAACATTTTATCAAATCTTCAATGAATTCAATGGTGCAAAGAAAGTACATCATTTTATTTGTGAATAAAAAGTTATGAAAAATTTGTGACTTTCAATGCCAAGATATAGAAATTCATGATTTTATGTGAAAATGCGATTTTTCAATGAATGTTGACTCGAATTCAAACTTTGATGCCCACAAACAAAGAATCATGATTTTTTACTAAAATGGTCCATGATTTGATAATTAAGTCCTTAATTACTCTAAAATGATGAGGAAATTATGCATTTTTAAGGACTTATCAGTGGTTTCGGCCGCCGAGAGGCTTGGTATTACTGTTTGAGGGTTGATGTAAGGTCAAACGTTGTCGGTTTGGCCTGAAATTCATCATAGAGCCTCTTGGAAGTACTTTGAGACCATTCATAGGCTCTAATTGAATATCTAATGTCTTCAACGCTATCACTGCCGACTTCGCTGCGGCTTTTTGCTTTTTGGGCCAAACGGTGTTGGAATGGCCTGGAATTTGACGTAGAACCTTCTAGTGGAATTTTGAGGCCAACTATGTGCTCTGTTTTGTGAATTCATGTCTCCAGCTTCACCGCTGTCAAAAGGTCTTATTCAGTTGCCGGAAAAGTGAAGTTAGGCTAAATGATATTGAAATGGTCTGAAACTTCATGTGTACTCTTCTTATGGCTGTTTTGAAGGATTTTGCAGTTTTTAGATTATCCTGACCATATTCAATGCTTAAAGTAGCATTGCCTTTTGTTGTCGGATGCATCTTCATATAACTTCTTGATATTTGAAAGGATATGAAGAGAGGCAAAGTGACATTTTTTATGTCAACACCTTCCATTTTGGTAACTCCACCCACCAATTCACTATTGATTTTTTACTATTAAGGTGTGTAACTTCTCCAATAAGTCCCTCCCATTATTCTTTAACTCCTCCCATCACTTTTCAATTTCTACCAAGAGATCTCGTGTTGCAACTTCTACAAGTCTGCCATTAGAAACAAGGACAATGGTGACCAATGATCTAATAGCCTAGATCCTCCCTTCAAGAAATTTTCCAACAGCAGAGATCAATCCTCCTCCAGCAAGGCGGCTCCCTCAAATGGTGATGTCTGTTGCTATGGTGATCCGACAAACATTGTTCAATCTTGAATGATTTTTGAATGGTAATTATTTTCTTTTAAGTTTGGGCACTAGGTTTTACTTTTTATATGTGGATGGAGTTTAAGGTTTGAGATTTGTGTAGATGTGTGTTTGGCTAAAGATTGTGGTTGTAAATGGATTTATTTTGAAATATGCTTCTTTTGATTAGTTATGTTGGTTTCTTGCAATAATTTTCTTTTTCTGTATAGTTTCGTTGATCTATTGCAAAAGTCTTCTTATTAAATGTAGTCATGAAGTATTCATCATTTTTAGGCACAAGAAAAAAAAAAAAAAAAAAAAAAAAATATATATATATATATATATATAGAGAGAGAGAGAGAGAGAGAGAGAGAGAGAGAGAGAGAGAGGTATTTGTCGTCATGACAAATGATTTTGACATTTTCTTGGAAGGTTAGTTACTTGCTTGAGTTTTTTAGGAGATTTTAATTTGTTAATTTTCTTGTAGGATGTATTGCCTGTTCTCTTGTAGTTGTAGGTTGGGAAGAACTTCATTCCAGATTATATGATAATTACTAGCTTAAAATCTGAAAAAATATATGAAGCTTCAAAAGGATTGTGCACCACATTTACCGTGGGTATCAAATTTAAGCATTTGGATTTACCTTTTGACATTATTTCCTTATAATTGTCTCCAATTCTTGCTATTGGAATGTGTGCCTTTAATTCAAACACTCTTTCCTTATAATTGAGATTTTTTTATATATTTATATTTCTCTGATCTTTTAAAATTATTTTGATATGTTGTTCTTTTAGCAAATTTTAACATATGTTTGCTTAAATGAAATAATCATTAGTTGTAACACCCCACCCCATACCCATGCATGATATTGTCCGCTTTGGCCCACGGGCCTCACGGTTTTGTTTGTAATAGGCCTCAACCCATCAAAAGGCATCATGCAAGGTAAGGGTGTAAGCTCTATATATAACCACATTGACTTTCCTCTCTATAGTCGATGTGGGACTCTGGAGAGTCATATTAGTTGTTTTTATCTACATTGATCGGACACTGCGGTCCGAAAGAGAAGTCATTTTATATGACTCATTGAATATCCTATATATATATATATATATATATATTTAGAGAGGAAGAGAGAGAGAGAGGGCAAGGCTCTCATAAGCTCGAGCTTCGGATGAAATTTTGTAACCTCATGCTTGCGAAGCCCACCTTTGGTCAATCCAAATGAACCAAACACATGACCCCCCTAAATTGCAAATGTCCACCAACTTTCGGTCAAATCCAAATTTATTGGACCGTTAGATCGACTATGTATCGATTCGAAAGGACCGTTGACCAAAAAACTTTTAGGCCCATATGGAGATGATAGAAATCACGGTTGAGGATAATTTTTTGCAGAGAGGAGAATCCCATAGAGTCTTTGAAATCCCCCCCATCCCCATTCCATGTGGGTCCCCAGGTGGACCCCTCCACAGACTTGAGCTTAGGAGAACTAGCCCCATATATATCAAGCAAATGTTTCAATTGAAAAATTAGACATGTTCTACTCTCTCTCTCTCCCCTTTTTCCAGATCCTTACCTGATCTTGATGCTTCAAATTTCCACACTCGCTTCAACACCATAAGAAATCTCAATTAACTTATATTCTTCCATTCATCTTTACATGTTGTTCGTGTTTCTACTATTTGGATTTTTTGTTATATTTTGATTGTTTGTGATATATATATATATATATATATATATATATATATAGATTGCCCGTGCGTGTTTTTGCTCGTGCTATTGACAAGGCCCTTGCCAATAGAAAAATTTACGCGACAAATTGGCCACTCTGATTGGTTTCTGCCATTAATCTCATCCTCTTCAGATGTACTAATTATTAGCATGCTTACAATTTCTTCGGTAGCCACTATCATGTAATAAGGTGCATGAATGCTATATAGAGTACACTTGCTTTTGTCCTCTGATGTCGTCTAAACTGATGTAATGAATTGATTAATTTAAGAAACAAAGCATACATGATTGTGGAGATTAATTCGTGATGTTTTGGTTATTTTATTATATATTTTATTTATTTTATTATTATTATATAATTGATTGTATTTTTGTTAAATACGTAATTAATCTAAGTGTGGACCACGTTGGGCTTAGGTTTGGTGAGTTAGGCTTGTTGGATAAGTGTCTTGACACATAGTTAACCCGGGCCCAGTTTAGTGGTATAATCCTTCTTTAATCCAAACTCCTTTTTTTTTCTAGAACCCAAACTCTATCCTATTTAGAATTTAAGTTAGATTACAACTCTTATTTTTATTCCCTATTTATACACCACCACACTCTTTTCGTCTCCTTCAACCGCGGACTTCAGGCAAGTACCTAATCATAATTTGTAAATTTAATGCTTGTTTTCTTCTTTGATTCGTATGTGGATGCATGTAGAAGCCCTTTTTATGCCCTGCATGTTTGATTTTCTCTTTTTGTGATGAGACCTTGCACATATATGGCCACCATCTTTTGATCCTAAATTTTAGGGTGTGAGTTACCTTAAAAATATTTTAATTATATTTAATCAGCTGTGGGACCCAAAGGTGATTGGATAGTGGATCAGATCTGATCTAACGTCCGTACTTGGCTGGGCGATGCGATATAGGGTTGTGATCTGTGGGGCCAGCTACTCTAAGCTTCCCTGTTATTGTAGGCGTGAGGCACAAATTTTTGAATGGGTTCTGTACATTATGTTGGAAATAAAAAGAAGAGGGGCGGTTGGACCGAGACGTGTTTTGATAAAGAAAAAAATAGTTTCCTTCTGTGCAGAATGTTGGATCACTTAGAGGATGTTTTTTTTATGTACTTAATCATGTGGTAGGGCAAAGGGGGAATGACATAATGATGTCATCCCATTTGATATTAATACAGAACCTGATGTGTATGGAAATATGGGAGAGAGAATGGTGATGACTGATGAAGTCATCTCATGTGACCTTAGTAGTTTTTATAAGTTAGAATTAAAGACCCTAGTTGTTTTATAAACTCAGTTTGGACCTTTTGGCTTATTAAGAATGTTTTGGCTTATTAAGAATGTGGAAAATATTTTGGTTGGGTCCTCAAGTTTTCTAAAAATATAAACCAAGATTTTTATTATTATTTACAAATTAAAATTTAAATTGTATCGTTTTGGTTTTAATATAATCTTTGGACTAAGTAAATACCGTCCGGGCACACGGTATATTACTAACTTGGGGTTTAGTACTCGTATGACCTCGGGGAAATCCTAATAGATTGAGCTCAACTCATCTCTATTGGAAAATCCTTAATTGGGTATATGCACCATTAATTGAGAAGGGGTGCATTAATCTTTTATCTATTAGAGATTCCTATGGTTGTGGGGTATGAGACCTTATGTTTGCCCTTAGGATTGACTTGTGATTATTCCTTGACCTTCGGATTTGCATACATGATGTTAGTCTATTAGTTGCATACCCTATGTTCATTGGATATGGATCGTGATGTAGCGTGGCAATCGATTCAGATATTGTAGTGGTTTATTCGAATGATTTGATCGGTATTCGATTATGGATTATTGTGCAACCAGCCCTTCACTTTGACTTAGGATTCTATGTCAGAGCTTTACAAATCATTAGGTCTATTATACTATTATATGTATATATATGTATATTGATTGGGTCATATTCGAAGACTGCAGTTATATTTGGACGGCTGATCACCAATGTGTACGGACACTATAATATCCTAATTTCGAACCGGTTTATCCGACCTACGATTTCGATTACGAACCGGTTTATGACCGCCGGCCTTTGAACGGGTTTTCCCGCTTTATTGCTAGGGTTAACCACTCAAAACAGTAGCAGTGCTTCTGTGTGATTATTGTATTGCTCTATTGTGTAGAATGGATGTAGGTTGTACGCTCTTTTCATCATTGTACCATTGTTAATCTCTTATGATCATCACCTGTCTTTACTTACATTGATCTTGTGTTTTATTTATGAATTATGCTTTCGTATTTGCTGTTTACTTTGTTTATTGGTGCATAGGTACCGACCCCTACCCTACTATAGAGACGGAGAATGGTCAAACATTTCAAGCTTTTGAACCAATTGATGAACTTGAGTGGAGACCCGTAGATGGCTACGAAGCGGTCTAAGACCGCACGGGAGTGACTTTCATCGTAGAAACCATTTTAGTAGTAATTCTTAATAATGAACATAAATTTAGTTAGTTGTTTTATTTAAGTTATTTTGGAAACTTTAAGCCTTAATATATTCAGTAGTTATGTGTTGGTTTAATTTTGAATATTGATATCAATTGGTTTAATGCTTCCGCAAATATTTTATTATAACTCATCATGTTTCGAGATTTTGTGGGTCCATATTTGGGAACTTGTGTTTCATTAAATACAGAAAAATAAATATTTATTTTTATTTTTACATTATCCAGTGATTGTATTTTTGGGGACGTGACATAGAATGATTAAACTTCTACCAGAAAAGAAGAGTCATTAAACTCCTGTTGTTCCTGGCATATACTTCCAAACTGATAAAACACAACTCATTTTGTCTTCTTATATTTTATGATTCTCAGCGCCTTTGTTGACAATGGTGATGTAATCGCTGAGCTTAACTTACTTTGTTTGTAACTTGGAGGAAGCCCCACCTCAATTTAAATACTATTATAAGACAGCAATTTAGACTTGTATTGTCACATGGCGTTGAATGTTAAACAACAATGAAAAGTGGACAATTTTAAGTAAAATTTTCTAATATCCACATCCTAAGATGCGACCGTCGAACATCATTTCTTCGTAAAGATTAATTGGAACTCTTAATCAAACACAACTTTTTAGTTTTATATTAAATGCTAAAATTAATGGGATCCCATGTTTTAAATGCCTTGCCCATCTCAAAGATTACCAGAATCTACACTCTTGAGTCTTGACATGAGGGTTTTTCATTTTTTTTTTTTTCTTTTTCTTCTAACCAAGGTTACACAGAAAATATA